>CM043697.1:151028134-151378134 GCA_023935145.1 Bretschneidera sinensis
GGGATTAAAGTGGAATTAAGATGGGATTGAACTGTATTAATCTAATATGAATAGTTATCTCTCATTTTGACGTTGAGATGGTTTACTATTTATGTGAGATAAAAAAGATATAAAATTAGTCATAATCTTATATTTTTTGGTACCATCCGCCATGAGATAGAATCTATCCCACTCATGTGGGACTGATTTTTTTTTTTTCATTTTTACCCTTGAATAATATTTATAATAAATATAATATTATTTTCTTATAAAATAATAATAAAAAATTATTACAATAATCGTTATCATCATAATATTATTAAATAATAGTTATAATAATAATTATTATAATTATAACTATAAAAATATTATTATGGTAATTATAATAATAACTATTATATTTATGATGATAAAATTAATAATTTGATAATAACCATTAATTATTACTATTATAATAACTATTATTATTATTATAATAATGAATGTAATAATTTTTTAATGATGATGGTAATAATAATTAAAAATAATTATTTTAATAATGATAATAATAATTATTATTATTACGATAAGAATATTATTCTATTAATAATAATAATTATTATAATTATAATAATGATTAGAATGCTGATAATAATAATTATTATGATTATTAATTATAATAGTAATTATCATTCTTATAATTATAATTATAAAAATATTATTTAGTAATTATTATAATTATGATGATAAAAAATAATTTAATAATAATTAAATTTTAGGGTTTGTGAAGAAATTAAAGATTGTTAAGAATGATAAATAGTGTTAGGGTATTTTAATATTTAGATTTCTTATCTCACTTTAATCCCAATCCAGCATTCTTATGAACCAAACATAAAATTAAGGTATTATCTCTTTAATTTCTTTTTATTTTATCACATGCTAATTATAATCTTATTTCATTATAATCATGTTCATGAACCAAACGTATTCCAATTTTTTTAGATTTTTAGGGATTAAATTATCACAACTAAAAAAACGATTGAATGAAGTGACACTTGCCTAATTTTCAAGTGATTTTTATGTTATTAAACCAAACTTTTAATATGGTAGATAAGAGTTTGTATGGTTGTGATTTATTCTTTTGAGATGAGAGATATTGCAAGGAGTGCAACAAACAAGTGGAGTCCAAACAAAAAAATAAATTTTGATTAGTTGATTGGTGAGAGTTAAGAATGGATGGCATTATTGGGTGTCTATTAATGAAGTTTGCATCTATCCCATAAGAAAAAAAAATAATTGATAACCACTTTTATTACTATTTGAAGAGTGTTGTCAGGAAAACACCATTAGTCCTTTATCACCCACAAACCTGCGATCAGATGTTATTTTCTGACACTACAAAATTTCTCGACTCTTAATAATTTTTTTTTTTATAACTAGTAAAAGACTTCCAAAAGACATACAAGAAGTATGGAGAAATTCTTCCCACCCCTAAAGAGAAAGGTTGGATGAGTGAATATCCTGTTCAATACAAAGGCTTTTGGCTGTCGCCAGAGTCTGGCTTAAAAGGTGCCATATTGATCCAAGATCATTTCAAGCCTCAACCAACTGATATTGTTCTTGCCACTTATCCAAAAACTGGCCCCACATGGCTTAAAGCTCTCATTTTCACTACCTTGAACAGAACAAGCTATGTTTTTCCACACACCTTGTTAATGTATTATATGGGCTTAGTTAGTTTAGTCCCACATTAGTTGTGTATAAATTTGCCTCTTCTATTGGCTTGTATAAATAGGATAGCTCCCTTGTAAGTAAATCACACCATTCAATACAATTCTTCTCTTTCTATTGTCTCACTCCCTATCTTAAATTTAACATGGTATCAAAGCCTTAGTGGTTCTCGGTATATTAAGAGCTGAGTATGCTCTGTGATTGCCACTATTAATGGATCCTTCACATCAGAAAAACTTCTAGTATATCCTTTTTATACATGTTAGGTCATCACTATAGTCGGATTCTCATTCTCCATCGATATCATCTCCGTCGTTGCTCCTATTTCAGACAAACTGCTGCCATATCAGTACCACGTCAGCGCTTGCCATATCAGCACCACATCACCCATTGATCGCCACATCATTAGTTGACCGCCACATCATCAGTTTCTTGGAAGTACTTCTCTTTGACCGGTTCAAGCATTTTTAGATCTGTTTTATGCAAAGTTGGACCGGTTCCTGGGGTTTTTCAACGTTCTGATTCTGCTTCCTGCATCCATTTTGTGATTTGAGGCTCACAGAACATACTTCCTTTTATATTTTTTTTTTGTGGTTTCTACACCGGTCCACCTTATTCTTTGCTCATATGGCTGCATCGGACTTACCTCGGGTTATTACTACTGTTATGAATGAATCTAATTATGTTGTATAGGCTTAAAAAATGTCTAGTTTTCTTCGTGGACAAAAATTGTGGCGTTACTTGACTGGAGATATCACTGAACCCAAGAAGAAAGACGACGAAGATACTGATAAATATGTTGACCGTCTAGAGGACTGGGATAGCAAAAATCACCAGATTCTCACATGGTTTCGTGCCACTATTATCCCAAAAATCAAACTTCAATTTGGTATACTCCATACAGCTAAAGAAGCTTGGGATCTTCTCCAACACCACTACACCAAGGCAGACATCTCAAATCGGTATCGTCTTCTTTTCACCCTTCGTAGCATGCGCCAAGAACCTTGACAAACTATCAACAGTTTTCTATCTCAGATGACTACCGTGTGGAACCAGTTAGCTCTCACTGAGCTAACTTGGGAATGCACAAAAGATGTTGATGTTCATGGAAAGTACCTAATTGAGACACGCATTATGCAATTCGTGATGGGCTTGAGAAAGGAATTTGAACCTGTACGAGCTTCAATCCTACACCGGGGCGCGATACCTCCCCTAAAGGACGTCCTTTCTGATCTACTCAGTGAGGAAACACATCTTGCCACATTACAAGGATCTCATACAGATGTTGCCTTTGCAGCACCCGTTGCTCTTACCACGCTAGCTGCCAAGGCAAACCCATCCTAAAAGCTCTTATATTGTAGGTATTGTCATTCATAAGGGCATGAATTGCTCAAATGTCCTTCTTGCCTGGGTAAAGTCTGCAGAGAACCGGGTCACTATCTTGCAGACTACCATAAACTTCCATATGAAAATCAGTTAAATGGGAACCAATATTGTTCTCGAGGCTCTCGCAATCGGTTCTATTCCAAGCCAAAAAATGTTGCTGTTGTAGCCACTGATGTTACACCAACTTCATCCAGCTCTCCACTTGACTGAAGTGGTTTCTGCACCATTCTTACTGAGGCTCTAAATAAAACTGGTAACAATATAGCCATGTCAACTACACCAGGTACATCCCGATAGTATTTTGATTCTGCATGTTGCAATCACATGACTTCTGATGCCTCTATATTTTCCTCTAAAACCCGTGATGAGCATGCACGTACTACTAACACTGCCAATGGATCAAATATGTTGGTCAGCCACACTGGATATGTTGACAGTTCTCATTTTTCTCTCATTGACATATATTTTGTTCCTAATCTTACGCTTAACCTTATATCTATTAGATAACTATATGATCTTGGACTTGATTTGCATTTTTCTTCTACTAGTTGTCATGTGCAGGACCCTCAGATAAGAAAACTCCTTGGAACCGGCCATAAAGTTGGATGTCTCTTTGAGCTCACTCACCTCCAAGTCCCATCCTCACCATCACTAAACCAATTAGCCACATCTATCCCAGCACTCTTACCTGTGGAATTGTGGCACTCTCTGTTAGGTCACACTTTATCCAGCCCTTTACATTCTCTTATTTCTAGTGGTCAGTTAGGTTCATTTCAGCATGAGTCTTTTCATTGTATTCATTGTCAACTTGCAAAACAATCAGCTTTACCTTTTAATGAGAGTCAGTCTGTTTCCCTTGCACATTTTGATTTAGTACATTCTGACGTTTGGGAGCTTTCTCCTCATGCATCAATGGGTGGTGCTCGCTATTTTGTTATATTTGTGGATGACTATTCTTGTTATACTTGGTTGTTTTTTATGAAAAACATATCTGAACTCTTTCAAATATATTTTGATTTTTCTTTTATGGTTCAAACTCAATTCTCTCGGAATATCAAAAAATTTCGTTCAGATAATGCAATGGAATATAAAGACCGTGCTTTTCTAACCTACTTCACAAAAATGGCACGGTCCCCCACCGTTCGTGCCCTGGAACCTCCTAACAAAATGGACGAGCCGAACGTAAACATCGACATATGCTTGAAACTGTTCGTGCTCTACTCATTTCGTCATCATGTACTGAACGTTTCTGGGGTGATACTGCCTTAACCACAGTGTACACAATCAACCGTGTCCCTTCCGCTACAATTCAGAATCAATCTCCATTCAAGCACCTTTTCGGTAAACCTCCTTATTACTCTGACCTCAGAGTCTTTGGTTGCACTTATTTTGTTCTTCTCAAACCACATGAACACAAAAAATTGCAACCAATGGCTCATTTGTGTTGTTTTATTGGATATGGTATTGAACATAAAAGGGTATCGGTGCTGGGTCCTATTTCTAAAACTCTTCGTACCTCTCGTCATGTCATTTTTAAAATGTTCTCTTCCTTACAGTCATTTGACATGTCAACCATCACTAACTCTAGATTATTTATTGATCCATCTATTGAGTTATTTCGTGAGAATCCAGTTTCAGATACTATTGAGTCTACCTCAGAATCACCAGCTGATATCACCTCTTCTGTTTCAGAACCACTAGCTGATCCTACCTCTCCAGACCCAGCTCCAACTCCAGAACCATCAGCTGACCTTACCTCTCCAACTCAATCAGTCGTGCCCGAGGATATTCCTATGTCTAATGAGTCTGCACCGACTCCCTCTGAGAGCCATCCTCCAAATCACCCCTGCAGATCTACCAAGGTAACTCATCGCCCTTCTCATATTACTAATTATCATTGTTTTTCCACTATACTTCATCTGCATGAGCCTCAATCCTATAAGGAGGCTAGTATTAATCCTCTTTGGCAGAAAGCAATGGATGAAAAACTTCATGCCCCAGCTAAAACTCTTACTTGGGATATTGTTGATCTGCCCCCTGGAGAAACTCTTATTGGGTGCGAATGGTTGTTTAAGATCAAAACACTTTTTGATGGCTCTGTTGAATGATATAAAACCCGACTTGTTGCCAAGGGATTTGCTCAAGAATATGGCATTGACTATGAAGAGACATTTACTCTAGTGGCGAGGCTCACATCTGTCCGTACACTTCTTGTTGTCGCCGCCATTCGAAGATAGACTCTATTTCAAATGGATGTCAAAAATGCATTTCTCAATGGGGATCTTCTTGAGGAAGTCTATATGCATACCCCTTCCGGCTTGGATGCCCCTCAAAACAAAGTTTGTCGCCTTCGTCGTGCCCTATATGGTTTGAAACAAGCTCCACGTGCCTAGTTTGCCAAATTCAGCACTACCATTCATCAGTTTGTGTTCACACCGAGTGCTCATGATTCGACTCTGTTTATCCGCCATACTGCCAATGATATTTTCCTTCTTTTACTGTATGTGGATGATATGGTTATTACTAGAGATGATCTACATGGTATTTCTGAACTCAAAAAGTTTCTCAGTGGCCAATTCGAGATGAAATATCTTGGCGTGCTCACCTATTTTCTTGGCCTCGAAGTCTCATCTAGTTCTGATGAATTTTTTTCTCTCTCAGGCCAAATATACCTGGGATCTCCTTTCCAAGGCTAGGATCATTAACTCAACCACTGCCACTACTCCTCTCGAGTCGAACGCTAGGCTTACCCCACTCGATGGTTCACCTCTTCAGGATGCCACTCTATATTGCCAACTGGTTAAAAGTCTTGTATATCTTACTGTCACGCGCTCTGACATTGCCTATGTCGTTCATCAGGTCAGTCAGTTTTTGTCCGCTCTTCGGACCACCCATTACTCGGTTGTTCTTCGCATTCTTCGGTATGTCAAGGGTACTTTATTTCATGGGCTTCATTTCTCAGCTCAGTCTACCCCCGTCTTACAAGCCTATTCTGATGTCGATTGGGCTAGAGAGCCCCCCGACAGACGTTCAACCACTGGTTACTGTTTTTTTTGGGTAATTCTCTCATTTCCTGGCGTAGTAAGAAACAAACTGTGGTTGCTCATTTTAGTACTGAAACTGAATATCGTGCCGTGGCTGATACAACTTAAGATCTTTTTTGGCTTCAATAGCTACTCGCTGACATGAGTATCTCTTCTCCTGCTGCCACTATCCTACATTGTGACAACAGGAGCGCTATTCAGATCGCTCACAATGATGTCTTCCACGAGCGTACAAAACACATCGAGAATGATTGCCACTTCATCTGTCATCACATTCTCCAGAATATGATTCGTCTACAATCCGTCAGTTCAGCCGATCAGACAACTGACATTTTCACTGAGGCTCATCCACCCGAACGCTTTCACTCTTTGGTTTCCAAACTCAAGTTCACCTCCCACTTACCGCCTTGAGTTTGAGGGGGGATGTTAATGTATTATATGGGCTTAGTTAGTTTAGTCCCACATTGGTTGTGTATAGCTTTGCCTCTCCTATTGGCTTGTATAAATAGAATAGCTCCCTTGTAAGTAAATCATACCATTCAATACAATTCTCCTCTTTGTATTGTCTCACTCCCTCTCTTAAATTTAACACACCCTTTACTCATCACTGGCCCCCACAACTGTTTTTGCTTCATGGATACTTTCATATATCAAAACGATCAGTCGATTTCCAATCTTGATGCTCTTCCTTTACCTCGTCTTCTCTCAACTCACATCCCTTACACTTAGTTGCCGAAATCCATGACTAAATATTCAAGCTGCAGGTTTATTTACATTTACTGCAACCCAAAAGATGTGCTTATTTCTAAATGGATATTTATGAATAAGGTAAAGTCAAAAGAACTGACACCTTTCACTTGAAGAAGCATTTGAGTTGTTTTGTGAATGGATTTCACATTTTGGGATCATGTCCTAGAGTACTGGAAAGCAAGCTTGGAAACACCGAATAGAATATTATTGTTCCTAAGGTATGGAGATATGAAGAGAGATCCCATGGTTTATGTCAATAGGTTGGCTGAATTTTTGGGTAAACCTTTCTCACAAGAGGAAGAAAGTGACGGGGTGGTGCAAGAGGTCGTAGTTTTGAAAGTATTTGGAGGTTAATAAAACTAATGTGAAACGATTTAGCAAGGAAATCGTTGTTGATAATCGTGACTTCTTCAGGAAAGGTTAAGTTTGAGGCTGGAATAATCATTTGACATTTGAGATGGAGAAACGCTTGGATCAAATTACAGAGGATAAACTATACGGTTTTGGATTAACATTTGGTGCCTCTGCTTTGCCTACTAGTGGCTAGCTAGCAAGTTCTTGTCTTACACAACTTTTAATTAATTGCTTATGTAATATTTCTTTGGTTTTATAATTTTCTGCTGCTTGATTCTGTTTCGAATAATGTTAATGTGAACCGGCCACTTGTGTGCTTGAATTGTTATTTCAGTTTTTTGAAGTTAAAGATCGCAAGCAAAAACAAGAAGATTAAAAAAGGCTTCTTTTTTTTTTTTTTTCTGAACCGAAAGATTAAGAAAGGCAATGGCTTGCTGCTTTGCATGCATGTATACATACATAATTATGATATCAATTATTGTAAAGTAAAATCTATGATATTCATAAATTTTGAAGATAAATTGATTTTTATCACATCTTAAAATTTAAAAAAATTTAAATTTATGTTAAAAAACAATATATTACACGTTTTATTTTATAATTTTTAATGCAAATAAGTCGATTCCTCGTTAAATACAGTGCGTGAAGGGTGGCTTACATGTTATCCCTGTTGGCGGCCAAGCAACGAAAATGTGCTGGCGAATGGCTTTTGATAGTTACACCAATAGGGATCAACTCCTCAGTTAGAAGAAATCATTGGGATTGCTAGTCTCATTTTCATTGCTGCAGTGAGATGAAAGGGTTACTCAAAGTGTATTAATTGCAATTGGTCAACTTGGGATATATTCACCTTTAACCTTGTTAGTTCAATGCCATGTTTATATGTACGTGGATTTTTCATAAGAAAATACATTAAGTGTAATTTAATGGTGTGTTTGATAGATATGATGAGAGAGGATGGGATAAAATAGATAAGTAGGAGAATAAGATGACTCATCCTGACATTCAAAGCATAATGATTTTGTTTTACTATGACAAGATAATGACTGGATGAAACATTCCAATTCTTCCTTTATTTTGTCCACCAAACATACTCATAAGATAAAAATCGTCATATCCTCTTTTCATCCTAGTTACCCACCAAACACTCCCTAAAAGAAATATTTTGGATTATTCAATTCGACCACCTTTTCTGCTACTAAATATATTGCATAAAATGATTTTAAGGGAAAATTATAATCATACTAACCAGAGAGACCTCTTCAAAAGGAAAAGGGGTTGGGTGGAGAAATTCTTGGGTCATGTGGCTTGTAGATTAAATTTATGAGAAAATATCACGTATGCATAAATCAATTTAATCAATCACCAAAACTTTAACAGGGTGGTTTATGCTCATTCTTTTTGAAAGAGTGCTTGTGTTTGAGTCTTTTATGGTAGAGTTAGACAGGTCTTATCCGGTAATTTGACTCACTTATGGAAATGTTCACACAACATTGATCGAGACACTAATATTTCTCTCCCAAACATACTTTTAACAAAAAATAAACAACTCTAATAAGATTTTATTAAGTTTTATTAAATACAATACCAAAATTTTTCCAGGTGGGATGAAAATAAACAAAAAAGGGATAAATTAATTTATTTTAGAGAGGGATGCATTAATTAGGTAATCAAGTAATAATTAAAGAGTACCATAAGTAAACAAGAACATTAGAGTTAATTTTTTTCACTATGAAAGATGTTTATTAGAAAGCATTAAAGCATTCTCAACTATGCCCCCTTGCCACCATGCTTATATTACTCTAAATTAACTTGCACTAAGCTTAAAACTTCTTCAAATACACCATTTCATTTATGAGTGCGTATATAAATTATGTATATTGAGAATATTTATGTGTAAGTGAGCAGATATAGAAAACCGATTTCATATGAAAAAAATTGGATTAGTAATGACATTTATATAATAGTAGAACCATAACCCTTTGATTTAAGCACTTGAGTTTTTATGGTCTCCATCATATATATTAGGCTTTCGTTTGAACTCTTCACGTCCAAGTTTCTCTCAAATTTAAGTTATCGTGCCTAGTAAACATATGAGTATATTTATAAATTCAAGGCAAACTTATATTGATAATAATAGTGATTTAATTTTTTTTTTTTTACTTTTAGACATTTTTTGTGATATCGGATAAATGGAGTCAAACAAAATCCACCTTTATTACTGTTACAATCAATGTGAGAAGATCTATAATCTGGCACTGAGATCACCTCTCTTCTCAAATCAGACCACCCTCATGCGCCCCTACAATCTGACAAAACTACATATGTTTGTTAATATTGCTCAAAGGACATTTTTGCTAGCAAGGCAGGTGTTGGCTTCGTTTTGCTCAGTGGCATGCATACCCTGTTTAATTATTCTGTTTTGTAACTTACATTTTTCGCTTCCTATTTGCTTGTAAGATCAGTTGTAGTCCAAAGTTATTTTGATCATAATATTCTCCCAATAAAAAAAAAATTCAACTGCCGGTTTCTTCCAATTGCCAAGCTTTATTGATAATAATACTACGTAATAGAATCACTAATCAAAGCCCAAAATGATACATTGCGAAACAAGGAAGTGTTTGAAGCATGAACGGAGAGAAAAGGTCTATAATGAGAGACCTTTTTATTTGGTATATTTTTTTGAAATATACATGGTATAATGGTCTATCTCATTATTAAATGGCTGAAAAAAAAGAGAAAAATAAATATTTTATTTTCATTCAATGGTAAAATGAACTCTTATGCTATGTATCTCTCGTGACATTGTGCTAGATAAGAATTTTTCTTTTAATGGAATAGTTGCTATAATTGCACACAATATCCTATTCTTTTAGTAGCACTTAAGGAATCTCAGATAAGGAACCTCAAAAATTTTTAGCTGGCTCGGGTCTAAACCTAATAGTTTAGATCAACTGAAAATTTTACTGGTAATTTTGAAGAGCTTCATTGATAACATCAATATAGGTATGAGATCCAAAAATTAATATTACCAATAAAATTTTTAAAATTATCAGTGGAGTTTTCAGTTGATCTAAACCTAATGATTTAGACCAAATCCAACCAATTTTTTTTTTTCAGAAACCTCATCTAATCAAGTTTAAATATTAATAAAATAAAAAAAGATTGGTTGTGATACGGAGATCAGTCTGCAGTAATAAAATATTAATCTCATTTCTACAATTTTAGTTAGTAGTCTTATAGAGCGGCACCAAACCTTACTACTTCAAATTAGCCATTGGCTCGTCGAAGTTACTATAAAATCGGGTTCTCTTTCAGTCTCTCCATATGGCATCCTCCATACCTTATCAGCAAAGCTGCATCCCCAAAGACATGCAGCAATGTTAAAATGGAAGATGACCACGATGACAACCAGAAAAAATACAACCAAATAGTTGAAACCCTACTTAAGGAGAAAGGGTGGTGGTTTGACCATCTCTTCCAAAACAAAGGCTGGCCTTAAGAGGACTTCGGAAGATCCAAGACAACTTCAAGCCTAAACCAACTGATGTAAACTTGGCCACCTCTCGCAAATGCCGCACCACATGGCTTAGAGCCCTCATTATAACTTCCATAATCTGAAACTGCTATGATTTTTGTTATATATTTTTAATAAAAAAATATGAGATCGTGGTAGTAATTGGGAACTTAATGGAAGGTTTAGTGAAAAAATATTAACTCCATTAATTTCACTAATTACTCTACTAACTCCACTGAGCTCCACTTATTACTCCACTAATTCACTATCTTTTTTAACCTTAAGCCTATAAATACCCTTACTTAATATGAAGCATCTAAAAAACTTTAAACACATCTCTAAATATTTACTTTTTGCATTCTTCTTTTAAATTGCTCTCTTTATTTTTTTGGTCAAATTAAGTAAGGTTTATTTTGTGGATCTTCGAACTCTCTTAAGTGCAATATTGTGAGAGATATACAACGTAGTAAAATTTGGTTGTTATATCTTGGAGGTAACAACTTAGTGCAGCGATTGAGAAAGTAACTCCCGTAGTGACTTGAATCACCTTAAAGAGAGTGAGTGTCACGCTTCAATTCATTACTATATAACTCGTTCTTTTTCTCAAGTCTTACTCATTTATTAATTGAAACAAATTATTGTAATTGTTACAGCAATTTTAAGGCGACTCATATATAACTCATGATGAATATTGAAGAAAAAACTCTCTTGAAAAAGTTAGTGATTTGAACAAGACATTTTGTTTCAAGGGAGTTCACTTCAAACGATCAAAAACTAATATAAAATTTATTTCTAGTGTTAAATTACCCTAATAACCAAATATGAGAAATAATGCACAATGGAAGCTTATGAGGAAAAACTTGAAAAATAAAAATTTTGATAATCAATTCACTCAAATCAAAGTAGGGAAACCTTAACCAATGGAGTAAGAACCAAAATTACCCTTCTAAACAAAATCAAAATGATGGGTGTTTTGTTTGTGGTAATAGTGGACATATTGCTCAAAATCACTGATTCCGAAAACAAAGGTCTATTAATCTTCAAACCAATGTTATAGTTGGTAGATTTTGGTTCCTCTAGGCATATTTGCTATGAAAAATATTGGTTCAAAATTTATACTCTTTATCAATAAAACCAAAACTGTTATGCTTAGTGATTCTCATATCACTCAAGTTTCTATCAATGTTCTGTGAACGTCTCCATACGCGAGTCAAACATAAACCCATGTTCATTTCTGTCAAATTATCGGATAAAACCTGTCTTATGTACCATTTATAGACTCAAACCCAAGCACTCTTTCAAAAAGAACGAGCATAAATCACCCTGTTAAAATTTTGGTGATTGATTAGATTGATTTATGTATACGTGATATTTTCTCATAGATTTAGTTTAAGCCACATGACTCAACTATTTCTCTACCCAACCCTTTTTTCTCTCGAAGAGGCCTCTCTAGCCAGTATGATCATAATTTTCCCTTACAATCATTCTATGCAATATATTTAGTAGCATTCAAAAAGATGTTTGAATCGAATAATCCAAAATTATTTTTTTAGGATGTATTTGGTGGATAGCTAAGACGAGGGAAATATATGACAATTTTTATCTTATGAGTGTGTTTGATGGACAAAATAAAAGAAAAATTATGATGCCTCATTTGATTATCATCTTGTCATAATAAAATAAAATCATATTGCTTTGAAGTTTAAGATGAGTCGACCTATATTATCCTATACTTATCTATTTCATCTCATCAATCACATCATGTCTATCAAATACACTCTTAATTACACTCCATGTATTTCCTTATGAAAAATCCAAATACGTACATAAACATGGCATTGGACTATCAAAAGCAATGATAATGAGACTAGCAATCCTAATAATTTATCCTAGCATATTGGTGTAAGCTATCAAAAGCCACTGGCTAGCACATTTCCATTTCTTGGCCGCCTACAGGGATAGGTTGTAAGCCACTCTTTACACACCATATTTACGAGCCGTTGCCTTTCTTAATATTTTGGTTCAGAAAAAAAAAAAATGCCTTCCTTAATCTTTTTTGTTTTTGCTTGTGACCTTTAACTTCAAAAAACTGAAATAACAATTCAAGCACACAAGCGGCCGGTTCACATTTAACATTATTCGAAACAGAATCAAGCAGCAGAAAATTATAAAACCAAAGTACAATAACATAAGCAATTAATTAAAAGTTGTGCAAGACAAGAGCTACCTAGCTAGCCACTAGTAGGCAAAGCAGATGCACCAAATGTTAATCCAGAACCATATAGTTTATCCTCTGTAATTTGATCCAAGCGTTTCTCCATCTCAACTGTCAAATGATTCTTCCAATCTCCAACTTGACCTTTCCTGAAGAAGTCGCTATTATCAACAACGATTCCCTTGCTAAATCGTTTCACATTAGTTTTATTAACCTCCAAATTGCTCAAACTTTCAAAATTACATAGCTTAATGACCTCTTGCACCACCGCTTCACTTTCTTCATCTTGTGAGAAAGGTTTACCCAAAAATTCAGCCAACCTCTTGACATAAACCATGGGATCTCTCTCTTCATATCTTCATACCTTAGGAACAATACTCAGTTCGGAGATTCCAAGCTTGCTTTCCAGTATTCTAGGACATGATCCCAAAGGGGTCCAAAATGTGATATCCCTTCACAAAACAACTCAAATGCTTCTTCAAGTGAAAGGGGTGTCAGTTCTTTTGACTTTACCTTATTCATAAATATCCATTTAGAAACAAACACATCTTTTGGGTTGCGGTAAATGTAAACAAACCTGCAGCTTGAATATTTAGTCATGGTTTTCAGCAACAAAGTGTAAAGGATGTGAGTTGAGAGAAGGTGAGGTGAAGGAAGAACATCAAGATTGGAAATCGACTGATCATTTTGATATATGAAAGTATTCATGAAGCAGAAACAGTCGTGGGGGCCAGTGGTGAGTAAAGGGTGTGTGGAAAAATCATAGCTTGTTCTGTTCAAGGTAGTGAAAATGAGAGCTTTAAGCCATGCATGTGGTGCTAGTTTTTGGATAAGTGGCAAGAACAATATCAGTTGGTTGAGGCTTGAAATGATCTTGGATCAATATGGCACCTTTTAAGCCAGACTCTAGCGATAGCCAAAAGCCTTTTTATTGAACAAGATATTCACTCATCCAACCTTTCTCTTTTGGAAGGGTGGGAGGAATTTCTCCTTACTTCTTGTATGTCTTTTGGAAGACATTATCTTCAACATCTGTCTCATTGTTTGTATTGGAGATATTGTCACAATTTTGTTGAGATCTATTACAGGAGTTGCCATAGAGAAGAGTTACTGTAAGTTTAGGCTTGGAGGTTTACTAGAGAGAGGTTAAGGACAGCATTGTATATATTAGCAACTTAATATAACAAGACACTGAAAACTAAAACAAGTTGTTATCAGTAATTGCTAGTTTAGGTGTACGTAGTACTCCAATAGTAAATGTGTAGCAATTAATTATTAAGCCAACTCAAAAATAAAAAATAATTGCATAGACAGTGCTTATGTAGACCATTTTGTTCGTCATTGGCATAAAGTTTAAAAGCTAGCTAAATTAAATATTTCAGGGCAGGTAGCTATGTTAATCACATTTTTGTAATAATTATTTTAAAGGTTGGAGTAACATTTCGCTCGGAGACGAAGGGATTATCTGTGGGATTTCAATACAAACATACTTAATCCTAAAGAATTCATAGACGAGTAAAGAACATTTAATTTATAGATAAAAAGTAAATAATGCATACTTTAAGATTCGTAACTCCATTTTTAATAACACAACAGAAATATTTAAAGAATAGAAAGGATAAAGCAATTTTCATTAGGGAACACTAAGATTTTCCTCCCATTGGTTTTCTTTTAGCACACACTAACCTAATAGATGGCTATCCTTTATAAAGAATATAATGTGTCAAGGTTGAGAATAGGAAAAATGACATAACTTATACTAAATAATGATCCAATGGCCCACAGAGTATTAAGCCCATTGTAAATAAATTACCCTATTAGGCTCACTTAATAGATCAACACTTAGCTCGTTTTGTGACAAAACCCAAAAGCCCATAAGTGATGTAAGCTCAAATTAAGAGATAATTCTAACATTCTACCGTCGACATTACTTATGATCAGTTTTGAAAACAAATTTTATTATTTTAAAAACGATTATCAGGTTAAGATAACTGTAAAACTTTATGCATGCATTTTTTAAACATTGGTCTAAAGACTACTCCAAATATCAATTTGATCTAATAGAGTTCTCAAAATCGAAATATGACGATAATTGCATCTTATAAACGACGCAAAACGGTAAAAAAAATCAACAAACTCTACTCATAGGAATCCAATATGGTATTTCCATGGTCCAAAGAATCAACAAACTCCAATGAACTTTATGTGTTGCTTTTCCCTTTTTCGGTCACTTATGATTTTCTCCACTTTAAGCAACACAAACACGCTAGAGAAAATCTTTTATGGCTTTCAACAAAACTTATATGTCTTATCTTCGATGTCTCGAGATATATTTATATCTCGCAAGATATACACTTAAAGCTATAAACAGAATACCGCAACTTTTGCTTAAGATTAACACGTCTTACGACTTTAATCAGATATATAATACATATAACAATATACATCAAGCATACATGCACTATATCACATCACACTATCAGAAAACATAGTTTCAGCAAAGAAATTTAGTTAATGACCAAATATTTCCTTAATCTAAGGCACTAAGCTACTTGCAAGTCCCGCGCCTTAAAGAACTAAAATCTTTGGTGATTCGGTTATTATTACCGGTAAAGCTTGGCAGTTGGAAGAAGCCGGCAGTTGAATTTTTTTTCTCTAAACAGCAAATGAGAGAATATTATTGATCAAAATAACATTGGATTTCAACTGATCCTACATGCGAGGAGCAAAAAATGCAAGTTAACAAAACTGAGTAATTAAACAGAGGTACATAGCACTTGAGCAAAACGAAGCAACAACTGCCTTGCTAACAAAAATGTCCTTTGAGCAATAACAACAAACATCTGGCATGCAAACTATCATATGGAATCAGTCATCAAACTTCAAACCATAATCCCGACAATAAAATTGAACCAAGGAAGCATCAGCATCATAGAGAAACGAGAGCAAAGAACACACGAGAAGAAAGGATCATACCACAAAGTTTAAAACCAAACCACGAACTCCGCTATTCTATGTATACCTCGCTTAGCCAAGTAATCAGGCAATGGCATTGCATTCACGGTTAGCATGAAACAGCTTTCACCTTTCTAATTGCATTCCATATATTTTGCAGTGAATCAATGGTGGTGTATTTCCATGGAGGCTCGCAAATCACAACGATTATTTACCCAAGCAACACTAACTTGCCTTCTAGTCGTATTCGATGTTCATGCTGCTCAAAGAACAAAAAGAAGCTAGAGTTGATTGGACGTTTATCTCCTTCAATTACTAGAAGCTATAGGGAGACTGGGAGAAATTACCAAGAGCTTAAAAAGCTTTTTCTTTTTTGTCCATTATCATCATGACAAGGTAAGAAAGGTCTTTCTTAAATCTCCCCAACTAATAACGTTCACCTTTTGGCCCTTTCTATGGAGCCGTATGTGACATATCCCTCTGTATTTATTTACACAGCAAATACATCATGCACCTCTGCATTTTTAATGTTGTTTATCGTATATCACTTCACTTAAAAAGATTTAAGATTGAAACTATGAGAACATAAAGTCTCAAATTCGACTCTTAACCTTCGAGAAATTAAAATATGAAGGTACAAACCTCCAAATCCTCTCTCTCCTTCCCTCCCAAACAAAGGACGATATTACCCCACATCCCTGATCCTCTCATTTCCTTGAATCCAAACACATTGAAGGAAAGTTCAGAAACTATCTCACAAGAAACAGATTCAATTACAATATGATCCAAACGAGCTGTGAGATTATTACAAGAATTGATAAAGAACAAATAATTCTACAGTTTGCAAGAGGGGACAAAGAAAACCCATCAGCCAAAAATGAATCCCCCACACCTCTTTTACCTTGTACACTTCAGCTTTCTAATGTATAAAAATAATTCTTTTCTTTCAACGCTATTGATAAAAAGGGAAAAAGAAAAGGTCCTAACAAAGTCAAAATTTTCTATTTCTGACTCTACAATAGCGCGATTACAAAATGGGTAATTAAAAACATTGTAGACTGCATAAATTACCAACAACCAAGAAGTAGCTCATCTTAACTTCTGACACAATCTTGGAGATACGGGTGGCTCTGATTTATATACCGTTCCCATAGAGGTTTATACCTGCCAATAGCCAATTTTAGCCATGGCTTCATGTTACCATTAAAGTGAACAACTGCCGCACTCTCGATCAGACGGTTGTCAATGTTACGATCATAACCCAATCCTAATACATGCCATCTCCGATCAAGTGGTTCTGTGAGTCCATAAAATGCTAGAAGACCAGGAGGAAGCGTTCCCAGCTTCCACAGTGTTCGATCAGTGTTCTGCTCTTGCCAGTAATGGTACCGTGCAGTCACATTTGCCATCCTCCATGCAATCAAATCAAAAACATTCATACCAAACGCCCATCCGCACGCCTGTGGATCAATCTTTGAGCTGATGATTGGGTTTGAGAAATTGAAATACTTGTAGTAACGATGAAATGCTTCAAGACAGGTTTCAACTGCTCCATTCACATTACCATGCAAATCCAACGAAAAAAGTTGTGTCAGATCTTTCTGCGCAACAACATCATCATCAAGAAAAACTATCTTCTCCAGCTGCGGATAGATCTCTGGGATGTAAAACCGAAGGTGATTCAACAAAGAAAGGTACTTTGGGTTCCGCAATTTCGGCCCAACCTTCAAATCTTGATTTCCCCCAAAATAGTAAGCTCGTGAATCTGCATCAAGGAGCTGTTTCACAATGGGAGCATAAGAAGCATTCAACCAAGAAAACTCCTCTATATTCTGCACTTCTATGGTTGACCCTTTGAAGTCATTGCTGAGGAACCAAGCCTGCATAGCTCCATAGCTGACTCCATTTGTGACAATGTGGAAGACAATCTGCTTCGGATGATCAGCATTATAGATGGTAGAGTTTACAACAACAAAAGTAGCCAGTACATTATCTGAAAAGATGCAGAAATGGTAGAGATTGTTGTCCACAAGTCGAGGAGAGTTTCTCTTCTCATCTACTAGTTCTTGAAGGGGGTGGTTTCTAAGCCAGTCAGCTGTGAGCTTGACCATCAGGCAGTGGAGACTCTTGGGTAGTGCTTCAGCCACCAATTGCCCAAACACTGTACTCTGAACAGTTGCTGCATTTGCACGCTCTTCAAGGGCTTGAATATGAGATTTCATTGTAATTATTGTGGTTGCAATGTCATAATGTGCATCTTGTGCTTTAAAGATTAGAGATGATAAGCTACTAATTATTGGCTGTGCTTCATCTAGTGTAATAGCCTGTCCTCTCATGGCAGCTTTTGAAAGCAAAAGCTGGCAACTTCTAATCTTTGAGCTCAGCTCCCAAGCAAGGTGAAGGTTATTGTGCTCTTTTGCAATAATAACATAAGCCTTGGCAAGTGTCATTTGCTCCGCCAACTGCCGAGAAAATGAAGTAGCACTCAATATTTCTTCAGTGAAATTTAAACCCTCAGGGACAACCTTCTCCATTCCTCTGTCTTCCTCCTGGCAGAGAGACATAAGAAATGAGTAAACGATCAAATCCAAAAGCCAATGAGCCATACCATATGTTAATTAGTCAGAAAAAATAGCATATTACAAATGAAACAATGTACACAGAAGTATTTTATTCTCTGTAGAGTATAATATATTAAGGGAGATGGACAAGCGTGAAAATGCCCAATACCACAGAACAATATAGCCAGACACCGCTAGCAGCTGCTATATGACTTATATATTTTTCAAAAAGACCCTCTACATCCACATCATCTAATATGAGAGTTTCAAAGCATGACAGGGTGCCTGTACCATAAATGTGTTACCCCACTTTGTGTAGCTTCTTCTTTATCCCAAAGAGTAGCTAGGAGCCTTGGACAGATCAAATCATGTTTTCATACTCTAATTTACCAAGTATTGTTTTCTTTTGACCTTAATTGATTCAAAAACCTGCACTCTGAAATTGGAATGGCTAATGGATTTACAACTCAGTAACACATACTATTTGGACATATTCAATAGGATCGGTTGTAACCCAACGTAGGCAATGCTCGTGGTCAGTGGTAATAGTACTTGAATTAAGGTGTACATGGAGACTAACATCCACAAGGAGGTAATAGATAACTAGCCAATGCATGCATTCAAAGTGGGGCAGTTATCTGAAGATAGTGAAAGGTTGGATTGGGAGCAGTGTCAACAGTGATGGCAGCGACATTCTGGTGCTACAGTATTGGACGTGATAATGGTAGCAATCCACTACCTAAATATACCAACTATAGTAAGAAGTTTAAGCACTTATTTCAACACATTTGTACCTTCACATACAATGCGTTAAACTAGTAGATTATCTCATAAGACTGGAAACTTAAAATGGCATGTTATGGGGCACTAACTGTCGACAACTAAAGATGCATAAATATGTATGCACAGTGAGTATTGGTTTTGGAACTTTTATAGGGAAAGATAATCACCAAGTCATCACCTAGACACCTTAACTACATTCCAAACTAGGGAAAATTGATCTACTGCTTTAGCTCAGCCTTTCCGGGAGTACAAATAATGAGAACTCCATGACCAGGTTAAGATATTAATGCAACTATCACCTCTGGATGATACCAGGCAAAGCAATTTCAGATAACTCTGTACTAATCAACATTCAGAGAGAAGGTGTCAAAAGTAAACTTTATGCCAATATGTCTCAGAAAATTCTTCCATTCTTCCTTCCCAAATAATCTGAGAAAAGCTTGCACAAAATTCTCATTGCATGGTTGTGACCAAAAAAGAGAAATATGAAAAGCAATGGAATGAGTACTTGATTTACCTTGAAAAAAATCACAGTTCACAAAAGTTATAATGACAGAATTGACACAGAACGTTACTATAAAATTCGAAAATAATATACAATTCTATTGACACAATGGGCAGTTTCAAGTAAATCCTCAAGGTCATCACTCATTAAATAAAGAGTCATTCAATCTGTTGAAGGGTGACCTCACTCATATTTCTTAAACATTGGTGCATTTGGCCCACGTATTTGATTTCCACCACTCAAACTCTTCTTGAATAATGTGCTAATTAGAAAATGTGAACTAAATAAGGCTTTAATATTTATATCATGAGCATAACCATTTAAGATTCAAGAGTAGGTGAGCTATATCCCAAATCCATGTCTAAGCTTATGATTTTATATTTGTCATAATATTTGAGTAAGGGATTCTTCCTCCTGCTAATGAAACTGAAGGTTCTTTTCCAGTCTCTCGATGGACCATATAAAACAACGTATGAACTAATTATTTTTAGAAAAAAGGTCTAGTTTCGTCTCTGGATACATATTAATAACACCTAAACTACCATATATATGATCCCTATCACTAAAAACACAATAATCACAATCGTGCTCTTGTTAACTCGTTCCTCTCTCATCCACATCAATCATCATAAAAGACAGGCTACGCCATTTTTCGATTCTTGCTTTCCTATTCATGCTTTTGCTTCAACAACTAACACCAAAATGTATCATTGCTCAATACTTATTCAAAAAGATGACTCACTTGACATGAGGCTTCTCTATTTTACAGGTTTAGGACCCCACGGTTTAACAATATAATGCTGTGTACAGAATACATTGGCACAACTACTTATTTAAACAAGGGTGTCTTAATTAGTGAACTACTGAGTGATGAGAATAAACAACCCACAAAACCAAAAGTTTCCAAGCATATTATATGCTAGTCAACATAAGTTTCCAACACCCAAACAGAACTACTTTGCATCAATGAAACTATATATTCTATACAGAAGATAGCATAAAAATTTCAACATCCAAAAAATGGTGATAGCACAAGACAACTTCCAATCAACTTTCAGCTCCAGAAATGAAGAAATTCTGCAATTAGAACCATAAGATCTATTGATAAATTTAGTACTGTTATTTAAGAACGTAAGTAGCTGAGTTTGATGATATAAGGAAAAAATAACTCAATGTCAGGATAGACTCCATTAGATACAATAAAACATCTCAATTATTTTTTGAAGCTCTCTTATCTTTAATGTGTTAAACCAATACTATCAAGGATTCAATAGCCTCAAATAAAAACTACATAGAGGGAATATAGGTTCCCAATCAATCCAAGAGACCATTCTTCAGTGAACTTAAGCTAGTCAGCCAACTAGAAATTCGTAATATAGACCACTACTTAATTCAAATACTAAAAAACACGATTAAAAAACAAAGTCCAAATATCCATTTCCAAACTTCCAAACCTCAATCCAGAACAAATTTAACCAAAACATGAGAAACCCAATATCGAGAGCCGAAAAGTATATTCAAATACCAAAGGCCACAGAACACCCAATTCAACAAACTAAAACCAGATTAAATTCCCAAAAAGAAAATAAACACAAGATCAAATGAAAGCAAAACAACAACATGGGTATACGGGTACAACGATTATGTGTCTATAGACTTACCATTACTGGCTGGTCAACCCGATCTTCATGGTGATTATGGTGAACCACAAACAAAACCAATCCTGCAACAGAGAAGGAGCCAAGAAGAAACCAGATCCAATGCGAGAACCTCCTTCGAACCGGGCGCCGGTACTCGGCCGCCCGCCTCCGCATATTTCGCCGATTCCCTCCACAATTTTCACCAAAAAATCAAGATTCCACAGCAAAACGTCTCTCAGATATAATCAAAAATCAAAAGCACCCAAATATACCATCTCTCACCATATACTTCACACGAACACCAATATGCTATAAGTTTATATACTTAGTTACATACGCGTATGTGTGAATAGTTGAGCAGTAGATGTTAAACCAAAGAGGGTATTTTTTGTACAAGTTTTTTTCTTTCTATGTAAATGATACAGTAGGATCTTAGAGGGGAAAAAAAAGATACAGTAGGTTTTTAGTTTTTAGGCTTAATTTTAAAATACAGGCTTTTCATTTTCTTCCACGTTGTTTATTTCATGTCAAAATAAATTTGGTGTTTTGGTTGAGGGTGATGGATGTTATAGTTTTTTTGGATTAATTTTATAAAAAGAAATTATTATTTACTAAGTCTTCACTTTATATTTTGATTTTTTTTTATGAGTCATATACTTTGTTACATCGATAATTATAAATTATAATATTTTTTGAAAATTAACTTTCGTCACTTTTTTATTAATAGAATATCACAAATAAATCATAAAAAATAAAATGAAAAATCGATAAACTATAAGATATATTTTTTTAAATTAAACTTAATTTTTAAATTGTGAAAAGAGAAACTACAAAAAGAAAGACCAGCACATGTGAAAACATGTGATGGGTGCTAAAGCCAAATTTTTCTTTTTGGGTGAAATTAAAGCCAAGTTTTCATTACCATAATGTTCTACTCTCTTGGTCTATATTGTTTGCCTAAATATATACTCTGTATTAATCAAATGGTTAATTTTTTTATTAATATTAAATTAATAAAATATCTAATTTTTTTAAAATGCTATTTTATAAAGTCACAAATTTTAAAAAATATTTTCTTATAATTAAGGACAAAATATCAAATTAAAATAAAAGTCAAATTACTTTAAAAAAATCAACATGACTAAAAATATGAACGCAAATGTTTTATATGGTTTGGTGAAAATTTAGTTACCATATTAACATAATGAGAATTACTTGACCTTGGATACCAAAAAAGAAAATTACTTAGACCTTTGCAGTAGCAAAAGGTTGCAGATCGGGCCTCTGAGGCAAAATGGCTCCCTTTAAAATCAAGTTCTAAATTCTTTTTCTTAAGCTTTGGGTCTTCTCTTGCTTGTATCAAGAAGAGAGTTTGATATATATATATATAAGTACTAACTATTTTACGACTACATATTTTGGGTGTCGGTCTTCTACAGGATATATAGATAGCACTTTGTTAAAGAGAGTGGTATCCTTCTTTACCTTTGCATAGGGGAAGATTTTCTTTTTCTTTTTTCTGTACATAAAAGGAAAAGTCTTGAATATTGCAAGATTTGTATATAATGCCGTTAGCCTCCAATTCATGCCAAGGTTTGGGGCGTAAACCTTTGGATTGAAGTTGTTGGTATTAGAATTGTTAGGTAACTACCACATTGGGGAGTACTCATTTTAGACTTTACATTATTCAGGTGCATGAGTGGGTTTTATGGGGTCAGCGACAAGGTCACGTGTTGTGGCCTTTGCTCACATTTTGGCTAAATAACTTTTAATTGTACCATTCAAATTATTAAACCTTCTTTCATTTTTCGATTCGATTTTTATGATGGATTTGCTCTTCAAATCTCATTAGAAATCTACCTCAATGCTAATGAAATTGATGTAATTAATAGACAAAAGAGAAGGTAGTCCTCTCCCAAGTCTCATCCATCCATCAATCCATCATCTTCGATCTTTGATTTGAGTGGATTCGATCCTAAACTGTTTTGTATCTTCTTCAATCTAAATATATAATCCATTAACTGCAAGTCATACAGGTAATGTTAATAAGATGTAATAGTTTTCATAAATTAATGAGATTAGATCATTTTTATGTTTTTTTTACATGGGCACATCGGCCCCAAACAGCAGCCAATGATATTTTTCGGCTCTTGAAAATTCATTAATAACATATAGGAAACTCATTAGTAATACGGTGGGACTGAAAAAAGAGAAGTATTTCTCTTTTATGTCTACAGGGCGTGTGCTAATTGGACCTTACACTGAAATGTAAACGTTTCTGTCTTCTCCCGCACGCTTAGCTTTATCCTTTTTTAATCAGATATGAGATTAAATCATCACATTTTTTCCTCTTCATCTTATTTTCTCTTGATCTGGTGGTACATGCCCGTAAGCCACTAAACCCCTCAAAACAAGATAGTGAAGGAGAGAGCAGTCGTCAATGATATTTTCTTGAACTTCATTGTTTGCTAACTTCGGTAATATCTCCGCCTCCCATTCAAATCCCACCGTCCCACGACTTCAAAAGAGTAATTTGAGTCTCACAGAACAAAACAGGTCATATTGTCAGTTTGCCAAAGCAAATGATTATTGAATTTAATCAATTTTTGCTCTCATTTACTATAGCAGCAACATATTCTATCATGTATAATACTGTGACAACAAACTGGAAAGATCCGAGTTTGCAGTGCAAATATGATAAAGAACCCGGATCTCCGTAGCACAGATGAAGGAACATTGATGATGGAGAACACGTCCAAACTCATATTTTCATTCAGATTGCATTTCAGACTGCATAATTACAAGATTCTATTCTCAAATCTGGCACCATCACCAGTCTTACGTGATCTAGCAACTATATAGTCCTTGTGCTTTTACATTTTTACACAACCTATTTTGCATAGGCGACATTGGGGAAAAGAAGTTGACAAGAGGTCACAGTTAGTAGAACATACAACGAATGACTCTACTCCTACATTAGCAAACTCTGGCAGATGAAAGCTATCTTTTAGCCAAGTCATCAAGCAAAACCTGTTGCCTGTGATGCCAAAAGCACAACAGACGGGGAAAAAAAAATCATGATTCATAGCCTCCAATGAAGTGGATATCACCATGGAGACTCTGCCTCACCGTTCTTGTTTGTGTTTGGGAGACTTCATCCTCTCCAGCAGCTTAACCTTCTCAAGCAACTCTTGGATGGTATTAGATGCGTCCTACATCAACAATACTCATGAGTTTTGTGATATTCCAGGGAAAATATATAATTAACAGAGAGAAACTTTGAAAATGGACAATGTATACAGCAAAGGGGCGTTCAAGGAGGGAACCTTTAGCTTTTTCCTCAAATTTTCCTCCTCCTTGTCTCGCCGATCCCTCTCCTCTGAGAATATATCAATTAAACTTTCTTGTTCCTTGTTCAATTCATCAATTTTCTGCTTTGCCGCTTCAAGCTATAAATGACAGGCAGGAATTAACAAGTAAACTGAAATACACTGAAATAAGAAAGAGCATGTGAAATATACTTTCCGCCACCAGAATGAAAGCATTGGTAAAATGCTGTATAATTATATATTAGAAGAATCGAAGGCAGTGTATTGACGAGGGGAACATGCAAAGGATCAAAAGCCCCAACCAGAAAATACACAAATCAAATATCACATCAGTTGCAGCAACTCCCAGGATTTAGAACTCATAGTAAGTCCGATTTACCCAATAGAACACAAAGGTGGTAGCAGTGAAGCAATAATTCCACTTAAGAATGAGCAAATCATTAACAAAACCATCAACATTTGATGTGCATCCACACTTAAAATTCCCTATCTTTTCCTCGTCTACCACCACATACCTCAGCTTTGAGTGATTTGCACCAATCTCTCTCACACTGCAACTCCTGCTGCAATTCTTGCAGAAGCTCTCCCCCATTTCTCTCTAATCTAAGATAAGAAAATAATTTTTAAAGTACAAACGAGGCCATAAATCATGGGAGCAAACATGAAGCGCAACACTTAAATTTCACGGAGGCAAAGTAATTACCTTCTTCTTAGTTCATGATTCTCTTGTTTCAACTGATCTAGAGTACGTAAATCAGAGTCAGAAAGGGAATGTTCAGAACCCTGCGAGTCAAACAAAAGGTGTTAGAAGTACTCTAGTGCAGATATCATTAGAACATTCATGCAACCATGTATTATCTTTCCATCCAAAAGATCTACTCTCTCTCCCTTGATCTAAATACAACAAGCAGAAAACACTTAAGAAAGGCATGGAATGAAATGACTGCATACACCAGACCACGGTAAGGTATTAAAGAAAAGGATATTATTGCATCTTTCTCATTAGCTAAAACAGGATCCGCATGAAAACTGCCATTGATACTTTTAAACAAGTAATGCAAAACATAACTAATAAATGAAAAGTAATAAAGCCTAAAAATGACCTTTGACTGCAATCGTGTGACCGGTCCAACAGTTCTTCCACCTGATGGAGATTCAGTGTCTGCCAAGTATGAAACTGAACGAGTCATATATGACCCATCTTTCCCAAAAGATTCCCTAGCAGAAGATGTCTTTTGACTTGTGCCATTAGCTTGTCTCTCAGGTTGCACGTCATCATCACTGACATCCTCCACATGAGGCAATGATGGCTCAGATGAATTTCCTCTTCTTCCAGATTGTGTGGAAGTCTTTGTCCTGTTACTGCCTTTGCTGGATGAAAGCCCATTTCCATATCCACCAGACACTGCTTTGGAAAAACTTTCAAATCCCTTTCCTCCCTGCTTCTCGTTTGGGCGTGGAAAGAGTTTGTCACCTGATATTGGTGTCTTCCTGCTAGTGGGAGTACTCTTCTTTGTAGATAGATTCTGTTGATAATCAGGAGAGGTTCCTAAAAGTAAGACATTTGTGAGAGATGACAAGTGTAATGCAACAAAACATTATGTCTGGTGGAGAGAGCAAATAATGAAATCAAAGCAAGGTTTATACCTCCATTTGCAGACTCACTGATTTGTTTTTTATTTCTGCGTGGAGCATAGCCAATTTTGTGGCACTTTGAACACCTGGAAGAAGAATGGATAGGTATTAGTTTTTTTTCTTGGATAAGTAGCTATTTGCTATTAGCAATGAGAGTCTAGAAGCAGTCATAAATAGTTAT
Organism: Bretschneidera sinensis; assembly: GCA_023935145.1. Lineage (NCBI taxonomy): Eukaryota > Viridiplantae > Streptophyta > Magnoliopsida > Brassicales > Akaniaceae > Bretschneidera > Bretschneidera sinensis. Next base: position 151,054,679 of record CM043697.1, read on the forward strand.
AAGTTGAGACAAAAACCAACCAATAATTCTTTTGCATCTGTATTAGTCGTGCCTCAAGTCTTGCAAGAGCTGTTGTACGCTCGAACCCCTGCTTATCATGAGCTGGTTCAACAAAATTAGCTTCCAAGACACCTATCAGCAGAAATGAAGCACATCAGAACTGAACTCGAGTCAGCTAATTAATAAATCAGAAGCTTCAGTGCAGAAAAAACACCTATAACTCCACGACCATCACTCCCTGCAGCGTTCCAAATCCTCCAAAATGGCTGACAAAACAACAAAACTTCAACACGATTTGGGAAAGATTACCAGATTTTAAAGTGCGCATATAACTGAACAACTAGCTGTAAAAAGTGTACTTTACCTTCTATTTCAAGTCTTACTCATAACCATGTTTAAATGTGAGTAATTTTAAGAGAATACTTTTCCCAGACTTTAGTTTACGGTGTCCAACATCATTTATATAATTTCCTTTAACTTGCATAATTTTTTTATGCAATTTTGGCTACTGCTCTAATAAAAGGATAATTACTTTAAAAGCTTAAAGCTGAAGCCTCAACATATTTCAGTACAATTGGCCGAGGAGGCGTTGGTTCAATGGTTAAGGCTGAGGCCTGGGTCCTAAAAGTCTCAAGTTGTGATGGTGGGGTGTGTGTGTTTTATCAATAAAAAAGAAAATATATTTCAGCGCATTCAATGTTCCCCACCATCAAATGTGACATTATTCCTTATATCTTACTAAAGAGATAGATATTACTTTCTAGGTTGCAAGTTCAACAGCAATATCAGCAGAGGAATTCTATTTTTTACAAGTAAAAAATGTATTAATAGAAATCACCAAGGGGGTGCAACCCATATATCAGGCTATCTATAAGAGAGAAATTCTTATTAAATGGGGGAAAAATATATTTACTTCCAACATTGAGACTCATATGATAAGCATCTATTGATATGGTAAGTAAAATATCTACAAAAATAAGCACCAGGCAGCCAAAATGACAACCACAAAATAAACATTAAGGGCAAAAAAATAATATCTTCCCCAAACGAAGGTGATACAGACAAAACCTACCAATAATTGTCAAATTCTTACAGGATGCAATATACATGACATATAATATTCTCTCCGAAATGTATTTCATCATCATATTGCAACTTTCATGTATCATACCATAAGCTGCCTGTATCATAATATATAATACAGTTTATAAGTTAGTTGTTCTAGTTTGCTAGATGGACAACAAACAAGATGAGATATTCTAATACTTTTCTTCTCAATCAATAAATTTAATTACATGTCACACTTGATCAGGGTTTTCTTTATGCTTTATTAGTCGAATTAAAGACCATTGTTTTCTTTACACTTCCATAAAATATAAGATTTCTCCCTCAGAAGTTGGAACTTCAATATATTCTTCCCAATGTATGTTGATCAAACCAGCGAAGACTCCTATCAACTTCAACAATGTGCAATTTGTTTTTCTTTTCTTTTATTTCTTTCTATGATGGTTGAACAGGGGAAAAGGAGCATGATGACTATGGAATGTCATTTTCTCTTTTGATGGACTAATTTAAAGTTTGATGGCAGACCTATAGCAAAAACATAAAGAATTCTTCTTCCATAACAAAACAATAGAACAAAATGCCATTTTGAATTCATTTCATTTAGACTTTACCCTTCAATGTTTTGTGACAAATGCCAGCCCTATCTCTTCGGCTGTCAATATACTTCATGACTAATTATATATCAGTATCTTCATAATAACCACCATAATGTTGTCGTTTTTCCTTTTTATTCTGAACCTCTTTCATTAATAATGTCCTAAATTGTTAAATGCATCTTTCATACACAATATTACCATACCATACAGGTATAAAAAGTAAGAAAACACATGCTAGACTTCTCACTTGTGGCAGTTGACAACCAAGAAATGCCTTCTTGCTAAGGAAGTCATAAAGGAAAGGGTGTCACCCTAGTATTTGATAAACAAGAAAACAACTAATCACAATCTTTAAATGAAGTCAATATTAGCAGCAAACAACTTATCGAGAGGAGGTAAACTAAGGAAAAAATGGTCCTCACAAACATTACCAGTTCTTTGAATATCAAACACAAGCCAATATCTAAAGACCTAGTTCTGCATTTCATTAATCATATGATCACAAAAAGCATATTGTTTCATTTACATCTTTCCATAATTCCATTAAGTAGAATAAATAGGAGAAAAAAAAGACTTTTTATGGTAGCAAACCTTTCCTTTCTGCCATGTAAGCAGTCACTGTACTGTGCAGGAGCAATTAATTTTGGGTGTACACCTTTTATTCTAAGAGTATGTTAGACAAACGCTTTTAACACTTTTAATGCATTTTTGTTTGGTGCATACGCTTCACAAGAATAAAAAAAAGGTAAAAGCTCATCAACTTTATGGGCACTTATTGGGCTGATTGCATTTTACGCTTACCTTCCACGTGGATCTCCATACAACATGTTCAAAGTTTTACATTGGCGTAGACCTTTTTCCCTATTTTCTTTATTTCTCAATCTCTCATTCATATCTTATGCATCCATCTGTTAACACTTTTATTTACTATATTTCTTATACTATGCAATTAAATTGCTTATTGATTTGCTTGTAAATTATTTCTTCTTTTAAAGATTGGCCTTGGATTTATTAAAAGGCTTGTCCTTTTAAGGTGGGTTATGATAATCTAGCCCTCCCCCTACCATGAGTTTGTTGGACGAAGATGCATTAATTATAAATAAAAAATGCAATAATATTCTTTTTATGGTTAAGAGATCACTAAACCAATGTAACTTGCAATAACATAGTTGCTTAGTTAAATTCTTTCCATATTATATTCTTAAACTTCTGTTACATGGGATGCTAAACAGCTAAAGTCTAGCATTAGTACATTTGGTTGAATTTGTGAAATTATTTCATTTCAAGCTTGAAATTTTTAATATTCATTTTTATATTCCTACTAAGTATGGATTGTTTGCATTTCTTCATTGCTTTTTATATGAAAATATATTGAAATGCTAAATATTTTATTAACTGTTAAATAAAAAAATTAAAACTCATACTTATGTGGGATAAAAAGTCCCATTAGGCTTTCACCTTTGAAAACATTGCTCACCCCTTGCCTTTGCAAGGGCATGGTGCCACTTGGCCAACAGGCCACTGGCGTAAAAACACCCCACAGCCTACTATAACCAGTAAGGAAATGTCCTGGTATTTTAAACAAAAATAACAAAGATTATACAGCAGTATATCAACGAGTTTCAAGAATGCTAGATAACAACTAATCAAGGTGCTTATAATTTAATCATAATATCACAATGATTGATGATCTCAAGCTACACGTAGTCAATAATCCGTATAGACAATTGATCAACAGCAAAAAGCTTGTTGAAAACATATTCACCTGGCACTAAGAACCCCACAAGCATAAAATAGAAAGAAAAAATAAGTAAATTATTCATGAATGCGGCTTTCGTATATAGGGAAAATGACATGAATATGCAATTTGTGTCACACGGAATATCATTTTAAGCACAGCATACCTTAATGAGTCGATTTTTGTGGTAAACATTGAATCCTTGAACATCAATGTGAAATTTAGCGTCCTTCACAAACCCAATAGTCACATCAGCAGACATCTGATGACAAAAAATGCATTTGATTAGCATTAAATTAGCAGAGCTGTATTTATCAAATAAATAGGGAAGGGAGGGCACAGAAAGTTATATCAAAACTTAATAATACAGGTATTACATTCCAATCCTTAAGAACCCCATCAGCACCAGGCTGCGGCCGATATTTAACCATGTCAGTCAGCATCATATCATTTACTATGTTGTGGTGCTCAACATCTTTCCCTCGAAGAATGATTCGGAAGCTAGGAGGAAGTCTTAGATAGAGGATTGATGCATAACTCTGGGAATCGGCATGGAAAAGGAAACATTAAAAAAAATATAGTAGTAGAATAAAAGACCCTACAACTTCAAGCGAATCAGAAGATCAAAATTAATTCTATTTAAAGTACAGCTTCCATCCTCTTCCTTTTCCATTCTTTTGAGAAAATGATGCAATCAAAAACTACCATGTAGCATGTGGGACTAAAAATTCAAGGGAAGAGTGGTTATTGACAATAGATGGATGGTTCTGAATGTGTCCTTTTCTCAAAGGATGGAAGTTGTACTCTTCTATTTAAACTATATTTTTCTTCCCATCACACATAATTATGCAAAATTCCAAATAAATCATTTAGTAAACGGTTAGCAAAAAATCAAATTGATGTGACTAGAGCATGCAAAGATCTTCATCTACGCCAACACATTGTAACAATATCAGGAAGAAGATGAAAGAACTGAAAATTAGATCATTTCAATCATACAAAACTATGAAGCCATGTTAGTTACCCTTAATGAATGTCTGTAAGTCAGGAAGTGCCTAGAGTTGGGGTACTCTCTAGCCATTTGTATATTCTTCTCATCTCGGTTGACACCTCTAAGCTGGATATCCTGCCAAGCCAGACCATAAAAATTAATCTCTCAGAGAAAATTTTGTTCAAAAATTTACATTTGATGTCTCAATCGCAAAAGAAAGAACATAATCCACAAAAACATATATTTTTTTTTATAAGTAGAAAGATATAGGTTATTAGAGACATACATGGGAATCAGCATCAAAATCAAGTTCCAACAGTCCTTGGTCATCCTCCCATAGGTTATATATGATTATGCGTGTACCATGATCCTTCATAAGATTAAACTACAAGTACAGATAGCAATAACTTAATCACAAATAAATAATAGAAACAGCAATGAGCAGGACAAATGCAAACTCAGAAAATGAGTTCTAAAATGGATGTGAACACGTAAATAGAAGCGCTTACAGAAAATGAATATAGTAAAATGTGACAAACTAGCTAAATACTGCCCCTTCACGGGCAGGGAAACGGAGAAGGACAAATATAAACATAATTACAAATGTTTTTTTTCCAGGATTAGGTTTCCTTTCTAGACATACTGACATACATCTGGCCTAAAATAACTTCACAACGAATAGAGTATGTCATGCCTCCACAAAATAGCAAGGAAGGGATTTGCAGCAAAGTATGACAAGCCTCACTAATACTTCACCACAGTGCCTGTAGCAGCTTTAGAAAAAAGATTTTAATAGAAGCAAAAATGTCAAAGGTATCACCCACAAAAATTTCCTTGGCCCTCTTATGCTTCCTACTGGGATTACATTCTACCTTCTTTTTATCCAATGAGATACACCATACTGACAAAACGCAATAAGCTTGAACAAGAAAAAGAAGGTGGCGAATATGGACATGAAGTGTACAGCATATTATTTAACTTGTTTGTGCCCAAGAAGAAAAAGTAATTACCTGACGAAGAAGGTCTGCTTCACTGGAAAATGGAGACCATTGAACTATTGTATCGACATTTCTATTCCAATCACCAAGAGAAGATCGTATCAATCTGTTCCATTCACGTCCTCTTCTTTCATAGTCAAGCTTTACATTTAATTTAACACAAGAAAAAAATTAGAGGCACATAACCAGAACAAAGGTTCCACAATAACTTAACAAATATAACAAAAATCATAACAACATTTCACAGTCAAGGCACAGAAAATTAAGTGACAAACAAGTGAAAGTAAGCAAAATTTATTTACTACAGAGAACCATGGAATCCATATGTTAAACCTGCAATCAAGATACGAACAAATATGAGGAATATGATCCAATCTTGAGATTCCTCTACATGTAACACTTTCAACTCCTAGTTTTTTCTATGCAGCCTCTGACTCAACAAGGTGGCTCAGTAGACTCACAGCCAATGAAAAATATTAAGTTGAGGCCATCATCATGTTTATTTCGATCTTAGGCCAGGGAATTACCAAGGAGAAATATAAAAAATTGACACCACTGCATATTGAAGAAAGAGATTCATTCCCTAAAAGAGGCACACCAAATTATTCACCAGTATGAAACAAGGAATTTCATTCTAAAAATGAGCATGGGTTCAGGGTTAGGTTTCCCCACTTTTTCCCTCTCTTGTGTGTTTTATGCAAGGGGATTCCAAAGAAAATATGATTCTTTAAAGAGATGTTTAAATTCTTAATATGCAAAGATATAAAATAATAAATCACAAGACACATCTAACAACAATTTGAACGCATAAAGCACCAAGGCAAACTAAAAGGGGAAGAAAAAGAATATTAATCCTTTATACGCCTTTTAAATGAGGTTTACGCATACCTTGAAAGAAGAGACTTACTTCTTTTCTCAACCCATTATGTTAAGGCTTACAAACCATATAATTTGGCTTCTTGTATAAAATCAGTTAAGTTCTAATAGACATTAGTTGAAATACCAACCATGGATATACAACAAAAGGTCAAGAGTATTATTAATTCTTCCTTTTTTTTTTATAAATAAGAGTATTTATTAATTCTAAAAGACTTTCAGATCTCCCAGATTAATCCCCCATCCTCCCTCATCCAGTCCGGGTAAAGATATAGTTTATAAGATAACTTTCCTCTGTTTTTACATAACTGACAATTTTCATTCAGTTGTCACAAGATTCTTTTTCCTTTTTTCTTACAATCAGCTTCATCAGATTAATGCCTCACCTAAGGGGGTAAAACTACTAGCATTTCGCTTTCATCTGTAAAAAAATGATAGTAATAAATAAATTCAAACCCAGCCAAAATCAAAACCTAGCATGAAATCCGGGCAAAGTTGGTCTGATTCCCCTGATTTTTAGAGATAAATTCCCTGTCCAAGCTCAAATGGGAATCAGACAAGCTCACTAAAATGGTTTCGAGAACTGATAAGTACCAGGCTGAACGATTAAGATTTAAGACCAAAAAGTCACTAAAGTAGCACTGTTTCATGAAGAGATCAGCACCAAGTATATTTATCAAATATTAAACTCAGCTCAACTCAACAAGGCTTCAATTGCAAAACTTTAGTAACTCATCAGTTCTACCTTTAGGAATGAATGAAAACCATGTAAGACTATTCAATAGTAAGGCCGAGCGTGACCACAGCTTTAGCCGAGCGATTACAACTCCCTCCTTCTGATGTAATGTCCCGAGTTAGATTCGGGTTACCGGCATTACACTCGGAAAAAAAATTAGTAAAGCCAAGCACATGGCCAGCATGTCACCTTGAAAAGAACAAGCATCCACGCATATAAAACAAAGCACAATTCCAAAGGTTAAAAATCAAGAATTCACAAGCAATTACTCCCTCTGTCCCATGATAGATGTCCTCATTTTCATAATGGGATGTCCCAATATAATTGTCCCCAATAAAAAGTCAAAGACTTTTATCATAATATTCCAATTGTACCCTTCATTATTATTCCAACTATTTAAGTGATTTCCATACAACTAATGCACTTTCTTAATCTTTGAGTGGTAAAATTAGTATTTTAATACCCATAGCAAGTGGTTTGCATGCAATTAATGCACTTTCTTAATCTTTGACGTTTTTCAAAGGGGACATCTATTATGGGACTGAGGGAGTAGGTTTTTTTACGGATAACCCGCAAGCAATTAATTATGCTTAACAAATACACATAGATAGTTTTGGTACAGATAAGCTGCAGAAGAGGTTTATTTACCAGACCACCACATTATTTTAAATGAAAATAATGTGAGCCATGGTTATAAAGTGATGAACGATCAATCCTTGAATATACAACACAAACTTTTAAGCACTACTATATTACCATGGGTACTACAATATCTTCCTTCCCTGTGCTCCTCAAAAATGTGTATGACAGCAATCCAATGCTCTCTGTGGGACTAAAAGCAAACACCAAGTAAATAAATTATTCTCAGTACTATCCAAAAAAAAAAAACACAAAGCAAAATGGTTTCTCTAAATTCCTGATAAAAACAACAATAATCAGCAAGTAAAAAGAAGAGCAGATAAAGATCCATGCAAAAGAATGGAGATTTTCTCCACAAAAATACTGGAAAATAAAGATTCTGCCAACACTGGCTCAACTTCTCCAAGATCTGTAAACAAATACTTGTCCCCTATTAACATACTTTCAAAACACGTCGTAGTCTTGAAATATTTTATCTTGTTTGCCTAATTGAAACATAGTTTAAACTACTAAAATTCAACTCTGCGAAAAAGAAAGAAAATGTTATCATCCAACTCCAGTCCCAAAGTTTTCGCTGGACAGTCTTCATGATCAAAATTTTTGCCTTTTTTTTATAAAGTAAAGTGTCTTCACTGGCGTTGTTTGGGATAGTATTTAAGCTGGATTAAATCAAACTGCTTAAAGTGGTTCAAGGTAAAAATTGCCTTTAACTACTTTAAGCATTTTGATTTAATCCAGCTTAAATACCAACCCAAACAATGCCACTAAGCACACCAAGGCAGTGCAAACCCAAAAAAAAACATTTACAAGACAAGAAGTCAATAAACTCGAATAGCTCTTCCTCATTAAAGAAGAAGTTCCCACTAAAAACTAAGAGTGTGGAGCCATCTATCTTTAATTACACTTATAGACTTTTCCAACCCATCAAACGCTTTCTATTTCTCTCACTCCAGACAAGCCAAAAAAAATCAATTTAGAAATTAAACAAAAAGCTTTCCGCAATTCTTTAGGACCTCTAACCCTTTTCCAAGCACAAATTTCACCATTGATTGAACTTGCCATGACCCAACTCAAACCAAGAACCACATAGGCCATTTCCCATAATTGTGTGGTCCATGGACACCACAACAAAAGGTGGGGAGACAAACTCTCCCTCTTGCTTACAAAGACAACACCATTTAACAAGAATCTTTCCTCGCCTTTGGAGATTACCAGTAGTCAAAATTCTCTCCCAAGTGAAAAAAGAAACTTTGGTAGAAGCATGAGATTTCCTATTCTCTTTCCAAGGAAAGTCATCACTACCCTCCTCAAAGGCGTCTCCACCAAAAGCCAAGTACAAGGATCTCACATCAAAGCACCCATCACTCTTCAAAGTCCATGTTACTCTATCTTCCCCATTTAACACCACCTTTTCATTATAAAGCTCACTGTAAAAAGCTTCAAAGAAAACTACAACCTCAGATACTTTGAAGAAATCTTCCTCTTCTTTTGGTAGAAACTTTGGAAAACTTTTGTCCTCTGGTTCAAGGTAATTAACCAAATAAAGTTCTCAAGAGGATACAACTCACAAGCATCTATATCATTACTGAAGGTGGCCCCTGTTTATAAAATAAATATTTTTCTGATATTAATTGGGTAACAAGAAAAATAATATTTCTGAAGGTCATTAAAAGAAAAGCACTTCAAAAAAAACCATCCAAAAAAGTAAAATTTGAGAAAAGAAATAAGTGTTGCGTGCTAACCAAACTAACAAAATTATTAGTGTTTTTCTACACAACATAAAGGCCAGCATCCCTAAAGGTTATAACCAAGTTTTTTTTTTTATAAGAGGCTATCCAAGTTTTCTTTTTTATAAGAGGCTATCCAAGTTAATTGTGAACCATCCACCAAATTGCATGATTTTTCTGTAGTCTCAAACTCTACTTATTGATGAAATGACAGTACAAGGAGTTGCTTTTAATGGGAAAGAGACTTTTAGGGAACTCAAGAATCGATGACTAAATACTGTTAATCTTTGGCTTAATGTAACCTATTTTGTAAATGATGTTAAAGTCATAAAGCTTATATAATTTCTAAATTGTAGATAATCTCCTTTTGTACATGTATTGGCAACCCAATGGTGCTTTTTTAAAAAATAACCTTTACTTAATAAAAAAAGACTTAATTATATATTTCACCCTATGGTTTGAATGGAATTCGTTTTAAACCTTTAGGAATTTTTCTTGACAAAATGAACCCAGAAGTTCTCTCTATTAGCAAATTGAACATTGAGATTTGGGAAAATCAAACCCTGGCCGAAACTAAATGGCTTGCGATGCCAAGGTTGCCCAATAACCTTAGCTATTGCGTCAACTTGCCTATGGTGAGGTTGTTGGGCAGCCTCAACCATTGTGAGGCTGTGACAACGAGGCTGCCCAACAATCTTAGCCGTGCGACGGCTAGGCTGATATCAACCTCATCGTCATAGTCTCATGATGGACGAGGTTGGCCCGCACTTGCCATCACAAGCTGACGCGATGTGGAGGCTACTAAGCAGTCTCGCCATCGCAGGTCATTCAGTTCTGACTAGAGTTTGTTTTCAGGGTTAGATTTGCTAATCTCAGGTTCTATTCATCACAAAAAATACCTTAAGGTTAAAAAAATCCTCCCAAACCACAAGGTGGAACATGTAACTAAGCCCAAAAAACATACTAAACCAAGTAGAGTATCACTGAAAGACATCATAAATTAATGATACTAGATCAAGCTTCGTAGAATAAGAATGAGAGAGAATTCCTCGAATCGATTCCAAATTACAATTAAAATCGTCTGACAATCATCCTCCCAAATATTCAACTTTGCAGTACCCAAAATATTGAAACAATTACAAACGATAGACAAAAAAAATACCATCTGTGATTTGAGGAGCAACCTAAAAAAGACAATAATAAATGACTAAAACAAATTAAACACAAACCTTTTTTCATCTTTTCCACAACAACGTGAAAACACAATTACATCTGCTCCAAGCCTCATGGTACTAGTTTTAAATCCATTACCATCTGATAAAACAGGCATATAAATTTATAGTTCTTTCTATGAAAAAGGAAAAAGCACAAATAAAACATCTCTTTCAAAGAGTAGTGATTTACACTGTCCAATAGTGTTTGCTATTTTGCTTTTTGCAGAATACCCCAGAGACATGCACTGTCGCATTTTGTCGGGATCCATCCCACCCCCATTATCTGCAATAAAATCACAAAAAGATATGAGAAGTATGCACTTAAGCAAATTTCTTAGCATTACAAACTAAATATTTAGTTAAAATCATAAAGAAATTAAAGATTAAGTATTTTCAAAAATTAAAGATACATAATGCAAACACTGCTTGAAGATGCAAAGAAATTACACACCACCAGCACCCCACAAATAAAAAAAAGAACATACACACAGAGATGTAGACTCGAATGCAATCACCATATATCCAATAACTGAAATTCCCGATGATACAATGAATCTTTAGAAACATAAAACAGTAAGAGTCAGTGTTAGTAATTTTGAAAGTCAAGACATCTGATGTGACATCAAGTCTGTGCACTCATCTCCAAGCAGGAAAGATCATTGGCAGGTTGCTTTGAGAAATACTTTTGGGTTCCAGTACATAAGTTAACAAAGAAAAATGGAATTTTATGAAAGGGCTATTATCTTAAGTTCTATTCTTACTTTTCGCATAATTCAACCTCAAACTTCACCACTCAACCGGTAATAAATTATTAACTGCTTTTTTATTTTTATTTTTTTTTGGGGGGGGGGGGGAGAGAGAGAAAAAAAGACGTTTAGGGGAAGATAGTAGCGTCCCTATTAACGTTGTATGAGTGCCCCCACACGTGAGTTAGACAAAAGGGTTGGTTCATGTCAGATCACCGGGCAGGGTCTGCCTCACCCTACTGTAGCATGCGGGAAGACTTGAACCTACCACTCTTGGCATGAAGAGCGAGCCTCAACCATTCCACTAAAGCTTTAGTGGTAACTTTTTCTTTCTCTTTCTCGCTCTCTTTCGTTCTCTCTTTCTTTACGCTTTCTCTACTCAAGAAGTTTGCTTTATTTGGGGCTTTCATTTGTTAACAAAAAAAAATGGCAATTGTACTTATATACTGAGATGATTTTTGGTTATGGTTGTGTCGATTTTGTATGTAAATTTTTTCTATATGAAAACATTCATATTAATGATTTTACAATAAATATTTTCTTGTGAAATTGTCTTAATATTTTCTGTCAAATTGTAATAATTTTTCCTTAAATAACTTTGCCCCCATTCATCAAGATTCCTGGATCGTCCATGTTTCCAGCCAACATGCATCTATATCATAAAAGAAATAGGACCTTGTTACAGAACATCATTGTGGTCTGTCTTCTGATTCACTTCCTTAAACCCTTTCCTCGCCACCCCTTTTACATACCCACCCACCCACTCCCACATTGACACATACACATACAGAGGGACAGACAGAGTTCAGATTCCTTCAACAAAAAAAATTTGTTTTGAGGGGGGGGGGGGGGGGGGGGGGTGGGGGGTCGATAAGCGCTACATACCTTCAATCAGCAACATTCTGCTCCCATCTTTCCTACTTTCAACCATGTCTATGTTAACATATGTAGCTCCATTGCAGACCTGACATCAAAAATGAGAAACTACCAACATCAGGAAAAGTAGAAGCACATGTTAGATGATTTGAAACATGTTGCAGAAACTACCTCATCCAAAGAGTTGTCTAGAAGTTCAGCAAATGCTGCAGAAGTAGATTTGATGTAAGTAACTTAAACAATCAGAGAATCCTACAGAGCCCTACTAAAAGGCACTCAAATGTCAAAGTATTTAGGCAACTCTACCTCCAAGGGCCCATTTATGACTGGTTGCATTGGAATGTAGAAATTTGGGATGAACCCTGACATGATCCAAGCCACCTGCAGACTCCAGAAAAAGAAATGAAATAATGACCATTTGGCAATATCAGGGAATACTCATAACCACAGGCTCAAACAGCCATTCATGGTGAGAGGATGTCAAGCTAGATGATAGCAACAGAAGTATAAATTAATTAGCAACAATTATTAGTATATTCTTTGTTAGAGGGAAATTTATGTAAGATTATACTGCCATGTGCAACAATTCTTTTAAATAGTCCCTTTCAATCTCTCTTCCTTAAAATAATCCAATCAAACATACGCAACTTGTGCTTTCAAGTACCTCTCCAAACAATCAACTGTAACATGTAGTCAGTTCAGATTCTTATGCTTTTAATCTTTTCTTTTATTAGTCTGCAGGAATAAACACCAATAATTCTATAGTACCAAGAATACCCAAAACACACCATATAATCTTATTCATGCTAATCCTTGAAAATTTGCCCTCAACATTCTCAGTTCTATCTCAGCGGGTGGAACAACTCACACTCTCCAAACTAAGTCGTGGAAACCATCATACCATATAGACTTCTTCTACAACATTTCCTAATAATCCTTTCAAAAAAATGACAAGATAGATTTCAACCAAAACAACATATCAAGCCAGTGCTCTGTTCTTATGAAAATGAAAGGATATTCCCTGCAAACCAGTCTACATGGTATCCTTATTTTCTAAGTGTGACTCTAACAACCCTAACAATCTATTGACATTAAAAAGGCGGGGGCGGGGGCGGAGGCGGAAGTAGTAGGAGAAGCTGAAGCTGAAGCCGAAGCAAGAGGAGAAGAAGAAGGAGGAGCAGGACGAGAAGAAGAATGTGCTAAATACATATGTTACAAGCATTGTTTCATGAAGAAGAAGAATGTGCCAATTTTCCAGTGCAAGAAAGTGACTTTCAAATGACCAAAAGAAGAAGCTAATCACGGACCAAGGTATGCCTATTAATTCTCTACAGCTTCATAAGCAACATGTTAAATTCTCGTTTCCAGTGCAAGAAAGTGACTTGAAAATAACCAAGGTAAGCCTATTACTTTTCTAAGATTTCATAAACAGCATGTTTGGTTAAGCCTATTACTTTTCTGAAACTTCATAAACAACATGTTAAATTCTCATTTCCAATGCAAGAAAGTGACTTGAAAATAACCACCAAGGTTCCACAACTAACCGCTTGACAAGGTTCCATAATCAAAAACATGTTTCACTTCTTCTCCTTACGATTGCCAAGAAAGAGAAGGAACCAAATAACTCTAAATTTATTCATCATACATGGCTCAAGCAAACAATTAATCACCACACGATTTAGCCAAAAACAACGTGTTAAATTCTCATTTCCAGTGCACGGAAGTGACTAGAAAATAACCACCAAGGTTCCATAATTAAAAAAGGGTTTCACTTCTGCTCCGTATGATTGCCAAGAAAGTAAAGGAACCAAATAACTCACAATTTATTCATTACACATGGCTCAAGCAAACAATAATCACAACACAGTTTAGCCATATATAAATGTGTAACTTAATTCAGGTAAGTCTTTCAAAATGGAGTTTCCTTCTCTTTCATTTCCTCATGTGCCAATAACTTGATAAGGAACATGTTAAATATTATTTCCAGTGCAGGAAGGAGACTCAAAACAAGGCATCAAAATACTAAAATCAGTGGGTGCATGCTAGCTTGATTGACAAAGTCATTGGTAGTCCCACAAAAGACCAAGCCCCACTCACACAAGGCACCAGGGGTAGCGAAGGGAGAGGGCTACCTTAGGCTCAATCAGCCTCCTATGAACCCAAAAAGAGAGAAAAATAAATACTCAAATCAACTGAAGAATATACATAAAAGAACTCTTTCTTAATCTTTTCTGCCTCCTTCTTACCTATTGCTAAGTGTGTTATTTTGTGCTTGTGAGTTGAGAGAGGCTCAACCAAGTGAGCAGGCCAGCCACACCAAAGATAGAACCACGAGAGAATAGTGAGGTGTGCGGGAGCACATCAGTCTAGGAAAAGGCTGACTTAGGCACATCTTTGAGCACGGATTGGCCTGCGTTTGGGAGAGCCAAACAACAGGCCCGTGAAAGATGTTTGTCAAGATCCCACAGTTCAATAATTTTTATAAAACCTTTTGATCTCTGCTCCTCTCAATCCCATAAAGGTAATCAGAATATTAGAAAGTAAATCAGAATATTGAGGATGTTTGGGTCCAATTTAAAATTAATTTAAGTTGAAGTTTATTTTTTTAAAATTTGCCAAAAACTTAATCAAATCAAATCAATCCACTATTAATTGGATGTTTAATTGTTATTTAACTGTGAAATTTCTACAGCTTCCTTCTTTTCTCGTACATCATTTTCCTTTTTCCCTCTTTTTTTCCTTGCATGTCCTCATCAACCAAACAAACATTTAACAGGAGCAATACTAACCAAGAAATATAAATAAAGGTAATGAAATTTAATATGCATTGTTGGATTACCCGAAGAGAAGTCCCAATCACCACAAGGACCTCCCTCATAGTCCCCAGCCTTCCAAAACTGCTTACAACTCACAATAGCATTCGCAGGCAACCCCGATGGCTCCACCACCGCCACCTCCTTCTCCGGAATCCTCACTGGCGCCGCTGGCAAAGGAGTCGGCTCCTCCGGCGGCAGAGATCCCAGAAACCCCACCGGTAATACCACACCCAACTCATCCAACTTCCTCTTCTTCTTCACCAAACCATCACCAGAAACCCTAGCTCTCTTCCCGTCACCTCCTCCAGAAAAGGCATAGTGTGCCTCACCATTTTCGTTCTCCTCCCCGTCGGAGTCGTCCGAGTCATCGTCCGAATCCGATTCGCTGCTGCTACTGAGTTCGATCACCGAGACAGGTTCTCTCGAAAAGTCTTCGCTTTTACGCTTCGGCGCTGGTATCCTCAAAGTTTCCAGAATTTCTTGCTTTACATGAACGTCCATGCCTATATGGAAAGGAAAAAAATATATAATGTAAAAGAAAAGAGAGATTCAAAATTCAATTCAATGGCTTTGCATGAGAGAGAGACTCAAATGTCTAAACGTAGATTCAAAGTTGCAGCAATCTTAGACAAGGTGATGATGGTGCACCGTAAGGTTTCTACACCTTTGATAGTGGAATCTTGGGGCTTCGTGCAAGAAGCGTGTATCTGGCTTCTGCACGAGTCGGTTTGGAGCTGAAAGGACCTTTTCTGTTCTGTTAGATTTGTTGCCTTCGTGTCCCAAGTAGCTGCGTGGAGCCGAAGCTTAAGCGGCTCAACACAAAAACGTCCACTAGACGCGAGAGCTGACGCGTTTAGATCACCATCCAATCATATCAGACTTTATTGTTCTACGGATTATTTTTTGTTGCGAACCCACTCATATTGTATAGTACAGTACTTATTATCTTGCATTCAATTGCAACGCGCTTGAAAGGAGCGTGAGAGTTTGTTCTGGGTTACGATTGGTGATGAGATTTGGGAAAGTCGACCAATAACTACTGCATTAAACATTACAACAGTGATATGATTGGGTCCGCAGTAGCTCTTAAGCACTCTTCATCGTGTTTTTTAGGAGACTGTTTTTTTTTTACTAAAATAAACTAACCGTAATTGAGATTTTAGGGTGTATTGTATATTTTTAATATAAAATAATATGATTGAAATTCACATTAAATTATAAAGTTTTTTGTGATTTTTTTTTAACTCAAAAATATTTATAATCAAAATGAAAATAATTTAAGTTATATTTAATTACATATTCAACCAATCCATAAAATTTGAAAATAATTAATTAGCAGTGGATTTTAAAAAACGAGGAAACATGGGTATTCTCTTTTTTACCCTCTGTTTTTTCAGCAATCACAATCTATCCATTCATCAACATGATCTAGACTTTGTCTTCTCCACCCAAACGTTACCTGAAGTTGGTGAAAACTGAAAATGCTAAGGATGGTTGGGTCATTTGGCGCTTGACAAGCAACGAATCCATTGTACAAAGCTTTCACTTAGGAATCGATTTAACTCGAGTTATCCTCGAGCTTAAGCTCGTAAATAAAAAATTTATTCAAATTAAGTTTCGAATCAAACTCGATTTAAAAAAACGTGAATTAAAATTCAAATTCAAATTTATGTAAAGCTTTTCGAAATAAAATAATAAAAACATATTTTTTTAAAATAAAATAAATAAACTTAATTTTTATATTTTTTAAAATAAAATAAATATATATTTATAATATAAATTAAATATATATAATATTTATTAATTAAACCAAATTAGTTTGCAAACTTAACGAATCGATTTTAACTTTGCTTCAACTAGAAAACAACTCAATAAGCTAATAAAAAAAATTGGATCAATAACACCCAAAAAAAAAAAATAGAGATGGGTCCCCACGTGATCATCAGCTTGGCTGCTGTTGCGGTAATAGGAGATCAGTCACTGATATGGTGATGCACCAGTTTGGAGGCGGTTTCGAATTTCGATTGCTTGCATTTCTCTGCAACAATGTTCTAGAAAGGAGATAGACAGGAGATTTCGGGATTTCAAAAGATAAAAATGATAAATGAATCCACTGGGCTTGGTATAATCCATTGGGTCGTGATCTATGTCTGGTTAAGGTAAAAAATGTAGATTAATTTTGGGCTTCATGGGCTATAAGCAAATGATATACAGTGTATGAAAGTTCATAGTTCACACTATATAAATGCTATTAAAAATATTACAATATATTAAAAAATAGAATTTTTAAATGTTCAAAAAATTAGGTTGGGCAACTAGACACAAACAATCATATATTAATTTTTCTACTAAAAAATAATATATTAATTTATAAATTTATAAGTTTAATATATTAATTTATTTTTTAAATAGGTTTAGAAAAAATATTTAATTAAAATTAGATTAAAAATCAATTGAGTATATAAAGAACAAAAACCAAACTATAGGTATCATCTTTTGTCATTTTGATAGTTTTAAGTTGATTTCAACATTTTTTTTCCGTAAACCTTCACAACTTATTTAGGACTTTATGCGGGAACACCCAAACAAAATCAACTTATTTCTTAAAAATAATTTTATGCACCGAATTATAATATGATACTAATAAGTGATAAATTGATTTATTTAGCTTAACCAAACAAACCCTTAAACTTCTCAATTATCTATTTAACATGATATCATAGTTCTAAGTTTTGGTTTCAAATCATGTACAAATGTCCCCTTTCATTAATAATTCACTTAGTCCTTTGTTTAAATTTGAGCTTTCATACACTCGATGTGCAAAGCCCATTAATTCTTTATCTGGCTTACACTTACAATGTGTTTGATAGGTTTTTTTTTTTTTTTTTTTTTTTGTGTGTAAATAAAATAGGTAAGCAAATAGGTTACTCCACGTACCCTCCATGGAGCATTGGATCCAGCACACATAATAAATCTAGAATAGTCCCCACTATACCTACTTCGGGCCGAAGCTAAAGACCACTTCGCACTCTATACTATGAAAGTCTAAATTTAGCACCAACAAACATTTTAGGAGACTCGAACCCAAACATTTTACAACTGAACCGAATGTTTGTTGGCTTTGACAATTTTAAGGGAAATGAAAGAAAGGGTTTTAAAAGGAAAGGAAGGGTATGAAAAGGAGATCGTAAAGGAGAGGTTGAAAACATTCTTTTATTTGTGAGTTTTATAAAGTAGAGTAAAGTAAAACAGAGTAAACAAGTTCAATTGTTATGAAAACTTTGAGGATTAAAAATAGATCAGGGTTTTAGAGGGTTATAAGAAACTATCAAAACTTTTCCCTTCTTTGTGAAAAAATAATAATTTCTTTCATTTTCTTTACTTAATTCTCACAAACACACTATTAAGGGAACATAAGCGTTGTTTGGGTTTGGTTTTAAACAAATTTAAATAATCAATTTTATTTTTAATTACTTTAGAATTGAATACTTTAAATTAACTTAAAACCAAACACAAATATATCAAAAATAATTGAGTTGTTTCCAATTAACTTAAAGCTAATCAAATGGTGACACTACATCGCTCCATGAAAACCCTTTTTAGTCACAATTTTGTCTGACCTTAAGCAACTTGTGTGTTGAAACTTCTTTGTTGTTTTCTTGTCACGCCAAACTAAAAGAATATTTCAAGGATGTGTGTATATATATATATATATATATATATATATATATATATATATATATATATCACGAAGTCCAATAGAACTGTACCCTTAAAGAGAGGATTGCTCTCCATATCTAGGAAGAGTTTTGTCGTTTCCAAGCAATAGCCGCAAACGTGTTGAGAAATTTTTGCAGCCTAAAGTGACGCTAAGGACTTTGATTTAAATACTTTGAATATTGTCATTGATAGAAACGATGGAAACTTAATCCATTCAGGTAATTTCGTGAGCAGCCATAATTAAGATACGTTAATTAATTGTTAAAGTTGATTTCATTGACATCAATGCATTACATTTTACCAGTGGACAATGACCCCACCATTAAATTCTTTTATTATTAATGTATTAGTATGATATCATTTGGTGCAGAATTTTATATTCCTCAGGTGTTATGGTATGATGAGAGTATATTCTGTAATTGGATTGCGACAAGATGGCTAATTTGATATTTTTCTTTGGGTTAATTTTCTTTTCTTCCATACGCTTGACTTTTCAATCAAGTAATAGGTAAAAATGAAGCGATTCTTCAAAACTCTCACATGCAATAATACATGTAAGGTTGGATGGATGCTTGCCTATGTGCTAATATAAGAAAAAGAGGTTTCAAGAAATCACATTTTATAATTTTAATGAATATCTATGTTACTGTCTTTCAAAACTGTAGAGACTAAAACGCTGATTTTGAATTAAATATGAATATCAAATGATGGAAGCTATATTTGTACCATGTATAAAATTATAATAAATTAGGTAGAAAAACTTTCTCAAGACATTATTAATGTTAAAATATAAAAAATAACTGAGTCATTTTTCAACTTTTCATCAGGACAAGTGATCAATTATTTCTTAATATGGTATTAAAGCTTCAATTCTTGATTACAAATTTTGGAGATTCATTTTCACTTACCATTTCTTTTCCTTTCCTTTAATCACCCAAATCCAAACATAGGATTAATGTTTCACAAAATTCTTTATCGTTTTAGATATTTGTTTTTATTTTTCACTTGGGCTTCATGCGAAAGTCTTTAATCTTTCAATTTGCACGTGAGAGAATGTGTTAAAACAAAAAATAATTTGATTATTTTCCATCAATTAAAACTTTTAAAATAACTGATAACTCACTTATTTTTTAATAATATAAATAAAAGTATCTCGATCTATAATAAACGTATAATTTATTCTTAAGTTTAACAACAAATTAGATAAAAGTAATGTCAACAAATGTTTTAAGATAATGTATATAATGTAAGTATTATAACATATATACTTTACTACACCACAAATTTATATACTTGAACAATGGACAAGAACTTGTCACTATAACAACCCCCCCCCCCCCCCCCCCAAAAAAAAAAATAAAGAAGAAGAAAAATAGCGAAGACGTCCTAGAAGTTCAGTTCCACTTGTAACAATGTGGCCTCCATGCTTTGATACCCATACCAATAAAGGCTTAATCATTACAATTCTAGTTGGTCTTCTCCCGTTTAAGTTCCAGGATAACATTTGAAAATAACTCTGCACGTTTTTGCATTTCAAGCTTTTGAATCCATCAGCACGCGTCATACGGAGGTAAAATAATCCGCTCTTTAGTTTTTCCCGTGTTACAAATAACTTTTAATATAATTATCAATGGAGTTTTCAAGAAAAAAATATCAAAATTTATCGTTTTCCCTCGTTATAGGAGTATTGACTTTATATTCAAAATCTAGCAGCTAGCGTTCGTGAGTAGACAAAATGCACATTATTGGGAGTACCTATATGGGGTATGGGGCTATATAAGACAAACTCTCCTATGTAGAGATTACCCAGTAACAATCCGCCTCTCAGTTATACCTCCTTGTGCTAGCTTTTCCCTTCTACCTAGCTTCACGTCTCAAATCTTCCATTCTCTTTTTTGGGGTTTAGATTCTTGAGAGTTGAGCCACATGACTAGCTTGTTTAGTTGAAAAGAGAGATTTTATATATCATGAACACAACTCTCTCTTCATCTCCCCCTATATATTAGCTTTATCTTGTCGTAGTATACCATTTCCTTGCATTTGAATTTTGAGCTTTAACACAAAACAAAAGGTGACCAATTAGAAAAGGAGTACTCTTTTAAAGTTTTTCTTTTCCCCCACTCCAAATGGATATTGTAAAGAGGAAATTGAAAGGAAATCTGATTTTGAAGACATGGGAAAGATGCAGATCGTTTGGATACGGTAGTAAGAAGTCTTCACTGGATAAAATGATACTAAAGAGCAAGTCATGGAACGGCAGGACCACAAAATCATCATCATCATCATCCAAAGAAGAAGAAGGAGGAGGAGGTAATAATAGTAATTGTAATAAGCAGAAAAAGAACAAGTGTCAAGTAGTAGTAGCACCAGAAGGTTGCTTCTCGGTGTACGTTGGACCAGAACGACAGCGTTTTGCAGTGAAAACAGAGTTGGCTAACCATCCGTTGTTCAAGATGTTGCTAGAGGATGCAGAATTGGAATATGGATACAACAGTGAAGGCCCCATTCTGCTTCCTTGTGATGTTGATTTGTTCTATAAAGTGTTGGCAGAGATAGAATTCAGTACTAGTGGCGATCACCATAATGAAAATATTAGTAGTCGTGTGATGATTTGTGGTTATAGTCCTTTGATCCTTTTCGGTACTCCATCTCGGCACAGAAATTCGACCATTATCAACAAGGTTTATGCTTCAAATTATAGGCTTCTCAGTCCATCACCAATGCTCAACTTGAATGGATATTGATTTATGTAATTAAAGATTCGTATTTACCTTTTTTTTCTTGTAGATTAATGGCCGTACAAATTTAATCAAAAGTTTTTTGTAAACTAGTCAATGCATAAAAGAAAACTAGTCACCCACAAAAAAAATTCCTTGGCCCTCTTATGCTTCCTACTGGGATTACATTCTACGTTCCTTTTATCCAATGAGATACACCATATTGACCAAGAGAAACGCAATGAGCTTGAATAAGAAAAAGAAGTTGGCGAACATTGATATGAAGTGTACAGCATATTATTTAACTTGTTTCTGCCCAAGAAGAATAAGTAGTTACCTGACGAAGAAGGTCTGCTACACTTGAAAATGGAGACCATTGAACTATTGTTTTGACATTTCTATTCCAATCACCAAGAGAAGATCGTATCAATTTGTTCCATTCACGTCCTCTTCTTTCATAATCAAGCTTTACATTTTGTTGATGCCGAAAAATTGCTATTGCTGACGTGGCCTTGGTGCTGACATGGCCTTAGTGCTGACATGGCCTTGGTGCTGACGTGGCCTTGGTGCTGACGTGGCCTTGGCCCTGCACAAGTAACAGAGGTGAACTAAAACCCTTGGAAGAAGGGGAGGGGGAGACCTCCGAGGGTGCTCCGATGCTTAAGTTAGAACGAGGGCTTGAGAGGGGGCCGAGGCCGAGGGTTAAATCTTAAACGGCTTAAGTGCAAATAGATAAGTGTGAATGAATCATGAATTCCATACCTCCGTCTTCTTATAGTCCTCTGAGTAGGTATTGCCCACGTGGGGGGGGGGGGTATGGCCTTGCCCATGCCGTCTCTGCTTTCAGAGGTTAGGCCTTAATTGCGTGATCAGTGGATGGCGTGTGTCAGGGGTCGCGTGTTGCAGGAGGGTTAGGTCTGTTAACCATGCTTTGATGTGGCGGTCATATGACTTGGCCGTTCCACATGTGTCGTGTGGGTAAGACACGCGTCGTCTTCCCATTAGCCTTGCCAAGGTCCACGTGTTGGTGTTTTATTAGACGAGGGTTTTGCGGGCCACATCACAGGCCCCCCACTTCCTCAAGCACTTGTGCCTCGATGAAGTAAGATGTGATGTGTCGTGGCTGAACGTTTATACTCGTTATTTTTGAGAGGCGAGATGGGGCCCTAAGTTTGGTGGATCTAGACCGAGCGTATGACAAGCAGCTCATACGCTCGAACTTGGAGAAACCAGGCCTAGTGTATGACGGGCAGCTCATACGCTCGGTCTTGAAGCTATTGGGCCGAAGGCACGAGGAGTAATCTAGATGTTTGGCCTTGGAGCTCTGGGTGTTCGATCCTGGGAAATTGCGACTGATGTGACGCATGGTGCGAGTCATTGCGAGCAGTCGTTTTCGGGAAAATAGTGGCCTTTGGAAACGAGTTTTTTCCTTTGGGAAGTGAGAAGCCTCCTAGGGGAGTTAGCCGGTGTCTAGAGGAACGAAACGTTCCTTAGGTAAGTGTGAGAGTGGCTTTGGGATCCGAAGAGTCACCTATTTTTCTGTGTTTGCATTAAATATCCTCGTTGGACGTGTTTTTTGCTCCTATATAAGGAGGTTTCTATTTCCTTTCTTTCTCACTTCAATTCAAAGTGATTTTGGTTTAAGAGAGAAAAGTTGAGAGCCTTTGGCCTTGTCATTTTATTTATGAGTTTTCGTCCTTATACCCTGGTCCTTGAGAGTCTTGACATTTTAGAACCCGAATCCCAGGGCTTAGAGGCTTACCAGACGGCAGTGGTCCTGGAGGGGGGGTGCCAGCAGTTTTTTTAGGGATATATGGAAGCCAAGAGGAAGGCCAAGGTCATGTATCTGGAGATGGACTTCTCGGGCCTTAGTCTACTGGAGTCCGAGGAGGATGAGGAGCAGCCTGTTTTGGAGGGGAAGCAGCCCGAGGAGAAAGGACCTCATTCAGATTTCGAGCAGGGGCAATCGGTTGGGCAAGAAGGACATTCAAGCACAGGGCAGCCCGCCACGAGGAAAGAGTATCCGAGCTCAGGATGAGTGAAGCCCACCACAAGGGAGAGCCTCGAGACAGAGAGGCTGAGGCAGTAAGACAGAGAGGCTGAGGCAGCAAGATTAAGAGGCTGAGGCAACTCCTATCCTGGACTGTCCTAGATTAGAATTGTTGTTTTTTTCTTTGTACTTCGAGGCCGTTAGGGTCCTCTTTTGCTTTTACTTCGAGGTCGTTAGAGTTTCTGCTGTAATCCTTTTGATAAATTAATAAAATGCCCTTCCTTCAAACTTTGCTTTGCATTTACTATTTTCCTACTTTTATACTTTTTCGTTTCTTCCTTCAAACAAGATGAGAGCTCGGGCTTGGGGAGCTTAGGCTGAGCGTATGCAAAGCAGTTCAAACGCTCGCTCTCGACGAATCTTGGCCTAGCGTTTGAGGAACAGTTCAAACGCTCGGTCTTGGCGGATCTTGGTCGAGCGTTTAAGGAACAATTCAAACGCTAGGTCTTGGTGAATCTTGGCCGAGTGCTTGAGGAACAGTTCAAACGCTCGGTCCTGGCGAATCTTGGCCGAGCGTTTGAGGAACAATTCAAATGCTCGGTCATGGCAAATCTTGGTCGAGTGTTTGAAGAACAGTTCAAACGCTCGATCCTGGCGAATCTTGGCCGAGCATTTGAGGAACAGTTCAAACACTCGGTCTTAGCAAAATCTGGCCGAGTGTATGTGAAGCAGTTCATACGCTCGGACTTGGAGAAATCTGGCCGAGTGTATGACAAGTAGCTTATACGCTCAGACTTAGAGAAATTTGACCGAGTGTATGAAAAGTAGCTCATACATTCAGACTTGGAGAAATTCGACCGAACGTATCATACGCAGCTTATACGCTCAGACTTGGAGAAATTTGGTCGAGCGTATGCAAAACAGCTCATACGTTCGGACTTGGAGAAATGAGGCCGAGCGTATGAGCTGCTTGTCATACGCTCGGACTTGGAAAAATGAGGTCGAGCATATGACAAGCAGCTCATACACTCGGACTTGGAGAAATCTGACCGAACATATGACAAGCAGCTCATACGCTTGGACTTAGAGAAATCTGGCTAAACGTATGACAAACAGCTCATATGCTCGGATTTGGAGAAATTTGGCTGAGCGTACGACAATCAACTCATACGTTCAGACTTAGAGAAATGAGGTCGAGTGTTTGACAAGCAGCTCATACGTTCGGACTTAGAGAAATCTGGTCAAGCGTATGATAAGCAGCTCATTCACTCAGATTTGGAGAAATTTGGCCGAGTGTATGACAATCAGCTAATACGTCCAGACTTGGAGAAATGATCGGACTTTGAGAAATGAGGTCGAGTGTATGACAAGCAGCTCATACGCTCGAACTTGGAGAAATCTGACTGAGCGTATGACAAACAGCTCATATGCTCGGACTTGGAGAAATCTGGCCAAGTGTATGACAAACAGCTCATAAGCTCGGATTTGGAGAAATTTGGCCAAACGTATGACAATCAGCTCATACGCTCGGACTTGGAGGAATTTGGCCTAGCGTATGACGAGCAGCTCATACGCTCGAACTTAGAGAAATTTGGCCGAGCGTATGACAAGCAGATCATACGCTCGGACTTGGAGAAATCAGGTCGAGCATATGACAAGTAGCTCATACACTCGGACTTGGGGGAATCAAGTCGAGCGTATGACAAGCAGCTCATACGCTCGGACTTGGAGAAATCTAACCGAGTGTATGATAAGCAGCTCATACACTCGGACTTGGAGAAATCAGGCTGAGTGTATGACAAGCAGCTCATACGTTCGGACTTGGAGAAATATGACCGAGCATATGACAAACAGCTCATAAGCTCAGACTTGGAGAAATTTGGCCGAGCGTATGACAAGCAGCTCATACGCTTGGACTTGGAGAAATCTGACCGAGTGTATGACATGCAGCTCATACACTTGGACTTGGAGAAATATGACCGAGCGTATGACAAGCAGCTCATACGCTCGGACTTGAAAAAATCTGACCAAGCGTATGACAAGCAGCTCATAGACTCGGACTTGGAGAAATCTGACTGAGTGTATGACAAACAGCTCATACGCTCGGTCTTGGAGAAACTAGGCGACAGGCCTTCCCGCGCGCTTCTTTGCTTTGGGCCCTTAAGTTTTTCTGTATCTTAGGCTCATGGGCTCTCTTCTGTCTTAGGCCCACGAGCTCTTTTTTTGTCTTGGGCCCATGGGCTCTTTCTTTTACAAGCGTAATAAATAATGGCAACCATCTTTTAATGATGGCACGTTGGGCATAGTAAAGGTCGTGCTTCAATGACAGTTGGTGCCTTGGGGAATGGAACCGGTATCTTGGTGACAGCAAAGGGTGCATCCTTTTGTTTAAAAGGCTCAATTAATGCTCCTTGTTTCTGTTGCCATAGCCTCTATAAGAGGATCCATCCTTATTTCACTTCACTTGCATTTTGAGAGATCTTGAGAGCATAAGGTTAGCGAGAAGTAGTTTGAGAGTGTTCGGTCTTCTTTAAAGTTACTTCAAAAAGATTTCTTGGTGAGTAGAATGTCTGACGAGAGTGAAGTTAGCGGGGATCTGTCGAGGGAGTTGGAGAAAGCAATGGGTGTTTCCTCCAGTGATGAAGTCTCTTCTTTGGAGGTTGCCCATCGGGATGAGGCTCTGGCTCTTGTGCCTTTCATCCCAGAGAGAGGAGATGGAGAGGAGGCACCTCTCCGTAGACTTTTTTAACTCTTCAAATGTTTCTTAGCAATCCTCTATCCAAGAGAAATCTTTAGCCTTTCTGATGGCCTTAAAGAAGGGTAGGCACCTCACAGCAGACTTGGATATGAAGCGACTTTGGGCGGCAATTCTCCCAGTGAGCCGTTGTACTTCTTTCACGGACTTAGGGGGGCCATATCAAGAATGGCCTTTATTTTTTTATGTGTTGACTTCTATCCCCCTTTGGGTGACCATAAACCCTAGGAACTTCCCTTCTGTTACCCCGAATGCTAATAGGAGCTTAAATATTCATATTTAAGCCCCTTAATTTACATTTGTTAAGCTCTTTGTTTACGTATTTTATTCTATTTTACTTCATTTTTTGTGCTTTTCATGGGCTTGTGAAGAAAAGAAAGCATTTTGAAGCTTTAAAGGAAGAAAACTGAAGATCTGAAAAAAGCTAGTGCGATCGAGCGCAACATGGCTGCGATCAAGCGCACAAGCAATCGCATGCACACACAGAAGGCTCGAGTGCACCCATGCGCTCGAATGCAGAAGCATGCGATCGAGCGCACACGCACAGAGATGTGGCAGAGCCAGTTTTGGAAAGATTTCTTCCGGACCTATTTTGGAAATTAGGGTTTCAAGGCACCTTTAGAACCCTATAAATAGCCTTGTAAAACACAGAAACAACATCTCCCTTTTGAGGAGCTTATCTTCCTTTTAGTAGACCTTTCGTTCTAGATTCGAAGTAGAGAGCTTAAGAAAGGAATTGACGACTCGTCTCCTGATTACGCCCAAAGTATAACACGGTTATTGTAGTACGGCTTTAGGGTGTCGATTCCACAGGGAAACAAGTTAAGTACAAAGGAAAATGTGTGAACCTTAAAACGAACGATAAAAGTTACACGAAAGATTTTTGGGTTTTGATGGTGAAATAATGTAAGAAACTTTGTGTAAATATAAAGGAAATATAAATAAGAAATAACAAGGTTTCGGGAATCCTCCTTAGGTTCGTTCCCTATTTCCACTCTTGATTCAATTGATTTTATCTCGATTGCAAGTTTCACATCCCAAACAAGCAATCGAAATATATTCAATCAAGCACATTTATAACTCTAATATAATTGCTACAAATTACTCATTGATTTTGGTTCAAGCACACATAACCGATCTTAAAGATTATCAAGAAATGACAATATATCTTAAAACACAATATTGCAGTAATGGACAATCAATAAAATAAATCTACCGGAATCAATCACATCCAAACAACCTCAAAGGAGGAGAATGATGCAATCACCGGATTAAGAGAGTCTAAAAGAAAAAGAATAAAAAGTACATCTATCACATGAACTCAAATCCTTCTTACTTAATCAATGAATAATTTACAAACAATATTCAACAATAAATCCGTACAACCGAATCAAGAATAGGAAATAAGGAACAATAAATCCCTATGGATTCATCCTTTTCCCTTGTATGAAGACTAGTTGGCCATGGAAATCAAGGTGGAAGAACAATAAGGATGCTCTCCCCTTGATTTGGCCATGAAGTTCAAGGTGGATGAACAATATGGATGTTCTCCCCTTGATTTGCAGCCAAAGAAAACTTGGAAAGAAAATGGAAGAATGCTGGATTTGGATCCCTTGGATCCTCTCTTTTTTCTCTCTTCCTTGCTTTCTCTCTTCAATGCCCAGCTGCACACTCCATAAAGATATATTTATAGAGCATGAGGGGGGTGTTTTGGTCTTGGATAATGTCATTTGCTCACCTTAATCCGGTCAAGAGGCGAGTGGGCCGTGCTGTGCGCCTGGGCCTGCTGTGCTGGCCTGAACTGTTTCCACTAAAATTGCCATAACTTTCTCTAGAAAAATCCTTTTTATGAACCGTAAAATTCTCCAGAAAATAGACTTCTGGATCTTTCTAAGCATATATGGCTCATCTCCTGGTTCTTCCTACATCAAAACAGTTTAATCTGCGAAGATAATTGATCTGTACGGGAAATTCTGGCAATTCAGTGAAACTCGTTCAGCTTGTATGCAGAAGTGCACACACTAGTGTGCCTACCCTTAACTTACTCCAAAGTGATGCACACACTTGTGTGCAGTCTTTTAACTTAATTTACTTTATTACCACAGCCTTGGTTTAGACTTTAACCATCTTTGAATCATGTTTGGACACGTCTAAACCTTGGACAAAAATGAGCACCGACACCCAAGATCTTTGGGTGCTTTAAACATGGATCGCTTTATTATCTCTTTTTTACTCAAAGCACCTGAAAATGCATCAAATTAAGTCAATGATTTATGAATATCACTTTAGAGTTATCAACATGTAAAAGTACGATTACGACCGAGATCAACCCTAAAATGTTAACAATTAAGTATTGTTTTGATGCATTTTATGACTCTCATCACAACCCCCAACTAGCTTATTGCTAGTCCCTAGCAATTCAAGTGAAAGGCATGAAATGAATTCTTTATTTTAGAAATCAAAGCAAAATACAGCAATGTTGGCGTTAACCAAGAGTGATTCAAAAATCTGTCTCAAAAATCATGCATAACATACAGCACATAGAATCATTAAATATCACTCATGTCCAAGAATAATCCAAATGTCAACCTTAAAATCGTTATCGACTCTTACCATCCATCTTACCACAATACATTAGTCCAAACACCCGGATGATTTTATGCACAACAGCGCATGAATACAAGTCTTGGCCTCTAAAAACATATTAATTTGTGTGACATCAATCACAAATCAAGCTCCATATGCTCACTTTTCAAATCACTCTCCACTATGTAGAAAAATCACACTTCATCGGATCAATAGGTCTTTAATAAGCTTGCATCGTTAGGCTAGGCTAAAGGTCAAGAAAGAACGGGAAAGTTTAAACAAATAAAAGAACTAAGTCTCTTAATTTAAACACAACCACTTTAAGCACAAGATAACCTTACTTCAACATCCAACTCTTTCAACCATTTTTCGAGCGTTTCTCGCAATAAATCACCAGTTTTTTTTCTTTTCTTCTTTCTTTGCCATAATTCATTTTTTTTCTTTTTTTATTTTTTATTTTGGCATAAGACCATTCACCTCCTTTTTCATTCTTTTCTTTTCTTTTCCACAACCCCCAACTTATCTCTTTTAATGTACTTGGGTTATGGTAGTAATATTTTGTCATATTTCCACCCTTACTCCTTTTAAGTGCTACTCACAACATGTGTATAACTAAGTTCTTTTAAAAGAAAGGTAAGGATAAAATATTTTTAGGCTCATAAAGGTAAGTAAATGGTTTATCGAAAGAAACAAGGCTCAATTTTTCTTTTCAAGAAAAAAGGCTCAAATAGGTGACTAGCAATAAATATAACAAGGGTAAGTTTAAAAAGGCTCAAACGGTCCAAAAATAGCCTATATCATATCCTAAGTAGTGTGCATTCTATAATTTTTGCCTAAAGTGATTATCAAATAAGTTCTAGAGCTTGTAGAGACCGCAAAAATATTCACAAAACAACCGCGCATAAAACTTCTCCAAATGCTTTAGACTAATCATGCAATCTTACCACAAACCAGAGTCTCAAACCAAAGAAAAATTGACACTTAATTTATTCTCAAAAGCGAAGCAAGATTTAACTTCTTCTAAATGCTATATGCTATCTCGATTAAGCTCATATCGTTGACATGTGAATTAACTTCAAAGCTAACACAAAGCATGCTAAAAACAAACAAAAATGTAAAATGACACCAAACAGTTCAATGAAAAACATGAAAAACAGGAATATGTTTCCTCCACCCCCAACTTAAAGTAGGTATTGTCCTCAATGTGAAAGCAAAAGATAAGGAAACTCCCTTTGTAGCCAAAAGTGCACAGAAGCTGAAAATTGTGCACCACCATATGAACTGCTTCGTATAATTGTCCCTAAAAAAGAAATACGAAAGTAAAACTTTAAAACAACAAAATACTAATAATAAACAAGAAAAAGAATTATGAAAAACAATAACAATAAAAATAAAAGATATGCTATGGGGTGCCTCCCATGAGCGCTAAGTTTTACGTCTTCAGCCAGACACTCTTATTCCCTCCTAAACAAACATAAGTTGACTACACCAGCAATTGCTTTATTGTTAAATTTGCTGCTTGTGTGCTTTGGAGAGACCTTAAAGATGTCATCAGTAACATCTGCAGATTTTGGCTCGATATATGCTCCCGTGAAGCCATGGGTGAGTGTATATACTTGGTGGTTGTCGTCCACATCCTCTGATTTGTTCGGTGTTGGGATGTGTAACGACTTACCACTAAGTGTCTCAATGGCATTCACCTCCTCTTTCTTCTATTGCGTTTGGTGCTGACCGTAGGATGTGGACTGAGCTTGAGAAGGGAACTTACCTCGCTCAGTCACACTCAAGTAGCTCGTCAGCTTGGACACTTGGCTCTTTATCTCTTTTTGTTCTTCAACAACCTGCACAATTAAAGATTCAAGCCTTTGATTTATCTTCATTTGTGCTTTAATAAAAGTATGTAAAGTGTCTTCTAAAGAATTCCTAGAAGATATAGGTGCATGATATGGTGCAGGGGGTTGTGCAAGCTGCTGGTTTTCAGACTTCCAGCTGAAATTGGGGTGATTTTGCCATCCCGAATTGTAGGTATTAGAGAAGGGTGCAGAAGGCTTCGTGTACATGCCTAAGGCATTACATTGTTCCTTATACATCCCTCTCATCTCAACAAATGTGGGGCACTCTTGGGCGAGATAGTCTACCCCGCCACACACAAAACATGGTTCAAAAGATTTTGCATGATTAACCACGTGTGTTGGCTTTAAGCTCTTAGTCTTTAATACCTCTAGTTCCCTAGTGAGCATCTCGACCTTGGCCTTAAGGTTATCCTCTTCCCTAAGATGGTGAATTCCACCACCATTTGGGTGCTCTATAGGTCGTGACCTATTTGTACTTTCAGTAGCACTAGGTCCAGTCCAAGTGTGAGCTTTTTCAGCAAGCTCATTGAGGTACTCTATGGCCTCATCAGGATCTTTCTCCAAGAACCCACCATTACACATCATCTCTACAAATTGGCGTTCTCTATAGGTAAGACCCTCATAGAAATAGCTCACTAAACGCCAATTCTCAAACCCATGGTGAGGGCACATTCTCAATAACTCTTTAAATCTCTCCCAAGACTGATACAGAGTCTCGCTATCCTTTTGTGCAAATGTGGAGATTTGCCTTTTTAAAGCATTGGTCTTATGTTGGGGAAAGTATTTATTGAAGAAAATTCGAGTCATCTCAGTCCACGACCCAATAGATCGTGGTCTTAGTGAGTATAGCCAACTCTTAGCTCTATCCTTCAAAGCGAAAGGAAAGAACTTAAGCCTAACAATGTCATCGGTTTCATCGTGACTATGAAAAGTCGCGACTACTTCCTCAAACTCTTTAATGTGCACATATGGTTTTCGTTATCCAAGCCATGAAAAGTATGGAGTAATTGAATCATCCCTGGTTTAAATTTTAGCTGGCGAGTATTGGCTGGAAACATGATGCATGATGGTGTGGCTGTGCGTGTAGGGTGGAGGTAATCCTGAAGTGTCCTGGCAACATTTTCATTATGATTATCGGTCATGTTAACAAAATCCTCTAAATTTTTTGATGGGGGTGCACTATGGTTTGATCTAGGCGAGGTTTCACCAATGGAGGTGGAAGGAGATGGTAACTCTAATTCGGGTCCTCTAATGAATCTGCCTTGCGAATCTCTCGGTTTAAGCATGCACCAATTAATTTAGAGGGAAAATTAAATAAAAAAATAGAATAATAAATAAATAAACAAACAAATAAATAAAATAGAATAATAAACAAGTAAATAAAACAGAATAATAAACAAGTAAATAAAACAGAATAATAAACAAATAAATAAAACAGAAGTAAAGGAATGATATGACCTTATTTACAAACTGCTGAAAAGAAAGATATTTACGATTTTTTTTATTTTACCATTACACTCAAAGTCGACAAGTTTCCTTGTACTTAAAAGTGTTTCCCCGCCAACGGCGCCAAAATTTGATTACGCCCAAAGTATAACACGGTTATTGTAGTACGACTTTGGGGTGTCGATTCCACAGGGAAACAAGTTAAGTACAAAGGAAAATGTGTGAACCTTAAAACGAACGATAAAAGTTACATCAAAGATTTTTGGGTTTTGATGGTGAAATAATGTAAGAAACTTTGTGTAAATATAAAGGAAATATAAATAAGAAATAACAAGGTTCTGGGAATCCTCCTTAGGTTCGTTCCCTATTTCCACTCTTGATTCAATTGATTTTATCTCGATTGCAAGTTTCACATCCCAAACAAACAATCGGAATATATTCAATCAAGCACATTTATAACTCTAATATAATTGCTACAAATTACTCATTGATTTTGGTTCAAGCACACATGACTGATCTTAAAGATTATCAAGAAACGAAAATATATCTTAAAAGACAATATCGCAGTAATGGACAATCAATAAAATAAATCTACCGGAATCAATCACATCCAAACAACCTCAAAGGAGGAGAAAGATGCAATCACCGGATTAAGAGAGTCTAAAAGAAGAAGAATAAAAAGTACATCTATCACATGAACTCAAATCCTTCTTACTTAATCAATGAATAATTTACAAACAATATTCAACAATAAATCCATACAACCGAATCAAGAATAGGAAATAAGGAACAATAAATCCCTAAGGATTCATCATTTTCCCTTGTATGAAGACTAATTGGCCATGGAAATCAAGGTGAAAGAACAATAAGGATGCTCTCCCCTTGATTTGGCAATGAAGTTCAAGGTGGATGAACAATATGGATGTTCTCCCCTTGATTTGCAGCCAAAGAAAACTTGGAAAGAAAATGGAAGAATGCTGGATTTGGATCCCTTGGATCCTCTCTTTTTTCTCTCTTCCTTGCTTTATCTCTTCAATTCCCAGCTGCACACTCCATAAAGATATATTTATAGAGCATGAGGGGGGTGTTTTGGTCTTGGATAATGTCATTTGCTCACCCTAATCCGGTCAAGAGGCGAGTGGGCCGTGCTGTGCGCCTGGGCCTACTGTGCTGGCCTGAACTGTTTCCACTAAAATTGCCATAACTTTCTCTAGAAAAATCCTTTTTACGAACCGTAAAATTCTCCAGAAAATAGACTTTCGGATCTTTCTAAGAATATATGGCTCATCTCCTGGTTCTTCCTACATCAATACATTTGAATCTGTGAAGATGATTGATCTGTACGGGAAATTCTGGCAATTCAGTGAAACTCCTTCAGCTTGTATGCAGAAGTGCACACACTAGTGTGCCTACCCTTAACTTACTCCAAAGTGATGCACACACTTGTGTGCAGTCTTTTAACTTAATTTAAGTCATTACTCCAGCCTTGGTTTAGACTTTAACCATCTTTGAATCATGTTTGGACACGTCTAAACCTTGGACAAAAACGAGCACCGACACCCAAGATCTTTTGGTGCTTTAAACATGGATCGCTTTATTATCTATTTTGTACTCAAAGCACCTAAAAATGCATTGAATTAAGTCAATTATTTATGAATATCACTTTAGAGTTATCAACATGTAAAAGTACAATTACGACCGAGATTAACCCTAAAATGTTAACAATTAAGTATTGTTTAGATGCATTTTATGAATCTCATCATCTCCCGACTCTTCTTCGGTTTTAGTTATATTTTTTTATTTAATTATGTTTAGCATGTTTACTTTACTTAGTATGTGTAACTAAAACTCCTATAGGGCTCGATTGAAGCCCTAATTATGCTTTACCATATATTCATTCATTGATTATCTTTGCTATAGCCTCGTTAGAATATTTAACTTGATTAATACCTGTTTATATTTACATTCCTCATACTCCTGTGCCTGATCAATGTATGCATGTGATATGGATATGTTAGTCGAATCAATTTGGATGACCGAGTCCTGTGTTCGACATTAGAACAAGGGATATCCACACCGGATTCCCGGGTTAATCAACATGGGAAACCGGGAGTGGACCAAGCCTTAGGTCCCGTATGGTTGCCGATCTCCACAGCCCTCATGATCTCTTAAGGAACAACTCAGTATACATCCATGCTGTATCTCTTAAGAGAGAAAAGAGTTAGAGTATACACCATGCCTAACTCGTTGCATAGGGAGATCAATAGCCTAAGGTGTGGACCAAGCCCTTAGGTTGGCAACCATTAGATATTCATGATAAGGCTAGAGCATTGAAACCTTAATTAGTGGGAAGGTATAATTAGTGGTGGATATCGTAGCCCAATGATCTCATTATTGTTATTTACTCACACTCAAACTTTTATTTCTCTTTTTACTTGAAAAAACTAATTTTAAATTGAAATTCACCAATCCCTGTGGAAATGATCTCGCACTTGCACACTATGCTACTACAGACCTTGTGCACTTGCAAGTAAAACTAGAACGGTTATTTGCTTAATTATTTAGGTAGATAATCAGTCCAACAAATGTGCACTTCAGGGGATTCAATCTCATGTTATGCTTGCATAGCACTCTAAATGTTTCTTCTAAATCAGATCCGTGGTTCCATGCCTCCATACTCTTAACCAGCATATCATCCACGTAAACCTCCATGTTTCGCCCTATCTACCCTTTGAAAATTTTCTTCACCAGCCTTTAATAGGTCACGCCGACATTCTTGAGTCTGAAGAGCATGACTTTATAGTAATACAGACCTTGGTCGGTGATAAAGATAGTCTTGTCCTGGTCTGATCCATACATGAAGATTTGATTGTAGCCAGAGTACACGTCCATGAAAGAGAGGAGTTCATGCCCCGAAATGGCGTCTACCAGCTGATCAACTCATGGGAGAGGAAAGCTATCCTTTGGACAGGCTTTGTTTAGGTTGGTAAAATTGATACAGATCCACCATTTACTGTTGGCTTTTCGGACCATTACTACACTCGACACTCACTCAGGGTATTTTTCCTCTCAGATGAAGTCAGCCTCGAGCAGTTTCTCTACCCCAGAGTTAATGACAACCTGGTATCCCGGTGCAAAATTTCTTTTCTTCTGGATGACTGGCTTGTACTTTGGGTTCACATTCAGGCGATGCTCAATGGTCTTGGGGTAAATCCCAAGCATATATGAAGCAAACCAGGCGAACAAATCTCGGTTCTTCTAGAGGAGAGAGATGAGTTATTCCCTGTGTTTTTCGGAGAGGTTTGATCCTATCTAGACGGTTCAGGTGAGGTCTTCCCCGAGGGCTATCGGAGTCAGCTCTTCCATTGATCGCCCTCTTGAGGTTTTCATTTCATCCCTGAGGTCTTCCACTTCAAGGGGCAGAGCTTTAGTCTTCTTTCTTTCCTTGATAGCATTCAAATAGCAGGATCGAAAGGCCCTCTGATCACCTCTGATCACTCCCACCCCCTCACTGGTGGGAAACTTAACTTCCAGATAATATGTGGAGACAACAACTTTTAGTTTGTTGAAGGTAGGTCTCTCAATGATCATGTTGTAAGAAGAAGGTTGCTTTACTACCAAGAAAGTGGTTTGTACAGTGGAGGTCTATGGCGCTATCCCTGCGGTAACAAAAAGGATTATGTTTCCCTTGGCAAAGACTGTAGATCCGCCAAAACCATAGAGGGGGGTCGGGGCTGGCTCTAAACGCTTATCCTTAAGTTCCATACGCTGGAAGGCATCATAGAATAATATATCTGCAGAGCTTCCGTTGTCAACCAAAACACGTCGTACTTCATGATTGCCTACTAGAAGGGAGAACACTACTGCAACATCGTGGGGAGTCTATATGTCTTCCAAGTCGTCTTCTGTTAGGTCGATTATCTACCTAAATTAATATGCAAATAACTGTTCTAGTTTTACTTGCAAATGCACAAGGATTTTTAAAAGTTCATATTACTTACCTAAGGTTGGCTTAAGGCATCCCAAGTTTGATTTGTGTGTGATGAATTAGCATATATAAGATGGGGCTTCCATATAATTTTAGTGTATTGGGTTTCGATGCCCAAACCTTTATCGAATTCCTTACCAAAGAGAACAAAAATGGCATAATGCTTGCTTCTTTTTCTTTTTCTTTTATCATGCGATCTTTGCCATGTTGAGTTCCATCGAGCTTTATAATTGACCTTTGTAACGAGCATTTGGCCAATGACTCTTAAACCAAAAGGTTTTAGGGCATTAAGTGTAAAAACACCCCTAAGGACTTACTAACTCGAGTAAAAAAGGCTACGGAACTAACAGGTTTTAATGCTTCTAAATGAAATCTCTACCTTTTGACGTGAACACTCACTGCTTATTGAGGCAAGAGGCCCAGTTACTTAGTGGAATTTTTTTTTTTATTATGATCATTAAAGGCTTACTTCCCACCTTTTGACGTGAACACTCACTGCTTACTGAGGCAAGAGACCCAGTTACTCAGTAGAAAGTTTTTAATGATCATTAGAAGCTTTTGATTTTATTTTTGCATGATGAATATTTTTCTTTATTTTTCTTATGCCAAAGTTTTATTTTTAACAAGTTATCCGATTACAGTTAGGTTATGGAAACATATATAAAAGAATTATGTGTCATACCCCACACAAAATGCGTGCTAAAATGTGCTTGTGTAAATTTGGATCAAACTCGTGAATTCTTAGGTGCCTTAAGGTAGGTAACTAAACTTTGTAAAATTCCTATTAGAAGACTATATGTTCTAGTTTTTAAGCTTACTAATGAAATGTTATCATATTTTTAAATCAACCAAAATTTTTGTTTACCAAAAGAACATGCATTTATCTCTCCTAAAAAAAAAAAATGGGACTTAGTGTGTACATGTGTTTCAAGTGTGTGTGTAATAGTATCTAGTATCTCTCACTACCTCCAAACTTAAAATACACATTGTCCCTTATGTGTGTATGGCATGGAAAGATCTGACCTGGGAGATGGAGAACTAGATTGCTTGCTTGCTTGCTTGTACACGCCCCCAAACTTGAACTGGATGCACGCACTAAGTACCTGACAAAGAAAAAGAAATGTTGTTTCAGAAGAAAAAAAAAAAATATATATATATATATATATAAACAAAAGAAAAGTACTAAAATAAAAAAGATATGTCTGGGGTGCCTCCCATAAGCACTAAGTTTTACGTCTACAGGCAGAAGGGGTATCCTCTCACTGCTGATCATCAGTGGGCGCAGTCGAAGAGGTACCGGGTGTAGGAGGTAAGCGGTCAAGGATAGCCTGTAACATCGCCTCCTGTTGTGTAAATTGTGCCTCTAACCCATTGATCCGCTGATGGATCAAATGAGCTGCCTTATGATCCTCCCGACGGATGTCGGACAGCTCACAACGAAAGGAAGACAAATCATCTAGGAGGTGCTGATACTCTATGGATCCCATGTCTGGCTGGTCTTCCTCCCATGAAGGGTTCACTAGTGGATGCTCGGCCTCCATCGGATCATCCACTATGGGCTTGTCAGCTGGAATCTGTGCTCGGGGGCCTCAGGGCATGTGAGATTAGCTAAGGTTCCATTGGGCTCTCCCAAAGAAGGGATGCTCACTAACCGGGCCGTCTATAGAGGAGCCTCTAATCCCCTTCTTCTTGAAGATATAACTGAGCAAGAAGGGGAAATGAAGGCCCCAGGCATTAGCTGTGGTCATCTTTGTGTCTTGTGCCCCAAAGGACACACGTTCCGCTGTAGGACTGAGTCAACGAACCATAAATGGGGAGGCAACCTCGACCAACTCCCTGCATTGTTGTGACAGTCTGCGTACTATCCCGCACATATATCCTCTATGATGTGTGGTAGAAGGAACGGGTCAGGTTGCTCCTCTATGTAGCTGTCCTCCAGTGGGGACTCATCATAGCAGTGTAAAGAACTGGCTATGTCGGTGGTGGTCAGCTCTATGAATCTGCCCTGGACTAACGAAGATAAGATCTCTGGCCTGGTACAGTTATAGGTCAGGTTCTCGTAGAAGCCGATCACAAATCGAGTGTATGTCGTCGAACAGACTGGCTTGAACAGCCTCTTAAGACCCCGACTCTTGAATTCTTGGACCGCCCATCTTATGGCATCCAAACTCTTGAAGTCCTCTTCCACATTGAATATGGTCTCGAACAGTATTTCACGCTATTTGAAACTGGGCCGGGATGCCTAGTGGCGGCTGCTGGAAGCTCGGGATATGGAAGCCATGTGTTATGGAAAACAGTGTTGCTACTGGTGTGATTGCGCTCGTGCGTAGTTGCTTGTGCACTTGATCGCACAGATTGAGGTGTGCTTGATCGCTACTACCAAGCGCTCGATCGTACTCAGTCAGGCAATAAGTCGAACACCTTATGCACACCAAAACCCAGAAGCTGTAGAATTTATACACCCTTGATCCAAACCTCCTGCAAATGTAAAAAAAAAAATACCCAATCAACACACAAAGAATAACATATATAGATAATGTATATGTAAACTGAAAATCAAGAACCGTGTGTGTGCATGGATACCTAAAAAAAAAAACATGTGTGTACCTTGTGTGCTTAGAAGGGTAGCGTGTGTGCTAGGGAGAAATAAAATGTATTGGCCTAGTGGTGGGATTGGTTATAAGGCGAGGTGGTGGTGGTGTGGCGTGCCGGATGAGGATTAAGGGTAAGGTTTTGCTGTGTGAGATGGTGAGTGCGAGAGAGAGATATCAGAGGTGTGATTGAGCGTAAATGAGCAAAGAAAGGGGAAACTGTATATAATATGTACGTGACTTCTCTGCTCCGTGTGCGTTCGAGCGCATTTGTGAATTGCGCTTGATCGCATGATGCACAAGTGCGTAGGGTAATGCGCTCATGCGCACTGGGATGTAGGGGATGTGCGCTCGAGCTTAATGAATAGTGCACTCAAGTTCAATGCAGTATGTATAGTGTATCAAAAACAAAATTAGAACGATACAGTCATACCATATTTTAGTGGCATTCAGTACCACTAACCTCGATAGAGGCACTTGAACTCTATGTTATGCAAGTGGAATTGCTCAAGTGCTCTCTATGGTATCTTTAAGGCTACGTCCTTTAAAGGAGGCACTTAAGACCCCCATCAGGTGGTTCCAGTGCCGTCGATAGCTACTTTGTCTCCAATTTTGGTGTCTGGTCAATAAAATAAGGAGAAGTAGTATTAGTAAATGCAAGATTTTTAAATTGGGGATTACACTTACTTGAGAGCTTGGGTGTGTTCTTGATGGTGTGCACAGCTCCATTAATATATTTAATCATGTTATCATCTGGCTCAATGTCCAATCTCATGCCAGCATGGTTGGGGATGGTCTCCAATGGAACAGTGCAGCGGACCTTAGAAATTTTCTCATCGAAACCTTGCATGAAACTCATATTATATCACTCATTATTAGTTTTAGTGGAGTCTAGTGTATTAAATATTTTAAATTCTACCTCCTCATCATTTACTCTCATAGTGACAATGCCTCTTTTCACAATAATGTTTGTGTCAGCAAAGATCATAAATGGTCTCCCTAAGATGATAGGGAGCGGTACAGGCATATGGCATTCCTCCATGTCTAGCACAATAAAATCAGCAAGTAAAATAAATTTACCTACTCTTGTCAAAACATCCTCGAGGATACTTCTTGGTCGTTTGATGCTTCTGTCAGCCAATTGTAACGTAAGGGAGGTTAGTTGGAGTTCCCCCAAACCTAGAATCTCGAATACACTGTAAGGTAGCAAATTGACACTCGCTCCTAGGTCTAATAATGCATGCTCGAAAAGCTGGTCACCTAGCCTGCAGAGAATAGTAAAACTACCCGGATTTTTTAGTTTAGGTGGTAATTTTCTCAATAATACAAAACTCACCTCTTCAGTCAAAGTTACTGTCTCATGCTCCTGAAATTTCCGTTTGTTAGTGCAACAATCTTTTAAAAACTTAGTATAAGCAGGTAGTTGTCTTATTGCATCTAATAACGGAATATTTATTTCCATCTTTTTCAAGGTTTTGAAAATGTCAATCACTTTAGTTTCCTTTTTAGGCTTCACTGACCTTTGAGGGAAGGGTGGAGGTGCATTTACCTATTGCATCTCTCTTACCTTAGATGTGGAGGTTTGGTCTGGAGATGCTTGTGTAGGCTCATTGGTGCCGATTATCTTACCACTTCTTAAAGTTGTTACAGCATTCAGTTGCTGATGTCCTCTTGGATTAGGCAGTGGCTGGACTGGGAGCTCTCTTTGCTTTCTACTACTCAATTCCTTAGCTAACTGTCCCATTTATACCTCTAGTCCTTGAACGACTTGATCGTGTTTTGCAGTGATTTACCTCATTTCAGTCTTAAATTGCCTTGACTCTTCCATGAATTACTCATGTTTATTCAGGATTTGTTGTTACTGAGTCGCTAGTTGCCTTACAAGACTTTCGAGGTCATTCTTCTCTGGTTTAGGAGCAAGTTGGGCTGCTGGTTGGAAGTGTCTTTGCTGCCCTTGACTGTTTTGGTTGTTGCTCCATGAGAAATTCGGGTGATTCCGCCATCCAGAGTTGTATGTGTTATCATAGGGGTTGTTCTTCAGCAGATAATTATTTGGTCCCACAAAGTTGGCTTGCTCATGATCAGCAGATGAATACAAGGGACATGTATCAATATTATGATAAAATTGCATATACCTAGAGTGGTGTAGCTGGTGGGTTCGTTGAGGTGTTCTAAGCAAGCATAACTTTAACCAATAGATCAAGTTTCCTCTCCACAGCAGCTATTTGAGGAGATGATCCTCCATTCAGGCTTACCTCATACATACCCTTACTTTTGGTTATATGTCTACCTCGAGAGGAGAACTGCTGCGTGAGTTCACTTAGGGTTTCGAAGAGTTCCATAGCCTCTTCGCTGCTATTCTCCATCAGCACTCCTCCACAACTTGAATCCATAATGTTTTTGTTAGAATCACTCAAATCTTCATAGAAAGCTTGTACCAGTTCATCTTGGGATAGGTTGTGGTGTGGGCACTTGAGTAGTAGCTCGTTGAAGTGTCCCCAGACCTCGAAGAATAGATCACCATCCTTTTGTTGGAAGGATTGAATTTTTTTTCTCATTTGCCTCGTCTTTTGGACTGGGAAGAACTTCCTTAGGAATTTGCTAGCCAACTCCTCCCAAGTGTGGATGGAAACTGCAGGCAAAGAATTATACCATAATTTAGCATTATTTTTTAAGGAAAAAGGGAAAATAATTAACCTTATTCCTTCTTGGTCTAAGCCTCGGATGTGCTGGAATTTGCAGAGGTCGAAGAACTCTCAAAGGTGCAAATATGGATCCTCACTAGGTGTGCCCCTAAAGTGAGTCAGTGCACTGAATATTTGCGGAGATATGTAATAGTTTCATTTCGCCTCAGGTTGATATGCAATACACGAAGTTTGATCAAGGTTTTGTGGGATGAAGGATTACTTCATCGGCCTCCGCTCAGGTGGTTGCTGTTCGGCTATCTGTTCTGCCATTGATGTGTCTTCCTCGATTCCTCCTTCTACCTCTTCCGAGTTATCTCTAAGGCTTTGTTGAATAGTCCTCTCTAGCTCGGGATCAAGGGGAAGGAATGCTGGATTCTTGGATCTACATCCATGCATGAATCGGTGGCAGTTACGTGAATGCAGTAGTTACACACTGCTGCTCGGATGACTCTCTACCTTAATTGAGCTCGATCGCACAGGAGGGTGCGTTCGATCGCAAGTGGCACAGAAAGCTCACCTGGAGTACCTGAAACAGAGTAAAAGGAAATTGTTTAGGGTTTTTAATAAAACAAAAAATAAGATAAACACAATAACTAAGAATAGAATAGAATAAACAGGAAATAACAATAATTAAACTAAATGAAAAATTAATTCTAAAAGGAAATTTAGTGCAATCCCCGGCAACGGCGCCAAAAACTTGTTGGGTCGATTATCTACCTAAATTAATATGAAAATAACCGTCCTAGTTTTACTTACAAGTGCACAAGGTCTGTGGTAGCATAGTGTGCAAGTGCGAGATCATTTCCACAGGGATTGGTGAATTTCATTTTAGAATTAGTTTCTTTAAGTTAAAAAGAGAAATAGCAAATTTGATTGTGAGTAAATAACAATAATGAGAACATAGGACTATGATATCCACCCTAATTATGCTTTCCCACTAAATAAAGTGTCAATGCTCTAGTCTTATCATGAATATCTAATGGTTGCCAACCTAAGGGCTTGGTCAACACCTTAGGCTATTGATCTCCCAATGCAATGAGTTAGGCATGGTGTATACTCTAACTCTTTTCTCTCTTAGGGGATTCAGCGTGGGTGTATACTGAGTTGTTCCTTAAGAGAGCATGAGGGCCGTGGAGATCGACAACTACACGAGACCTAGGGCTTGGTCCGCTCCTGGTTTCCCATGTTGATTAACCTGGGAATCCAGTGTGGATATCCTTTGTTACTAATGTCGAACCCAGGACTCGGTCATCCAAATTGATTCGACTAACTTATGCATACCACATGCATACGTTGATCAGGCACACACATATGAGGAATTTAAATAAAAATAGGCATTAATCAAGTTAAATATTGTAACAAGGCTATAGCAAAGATAATCAATGAATGAACATGTGGAAAAGTATAATTAAGGCTTCAATCGAGCCCTATAGGAGTTTAGTTGCACATGCTAAATAAACTAAACATTCTAAACATAATGAAATAAAAACAGATAACTAAAACCGAAGAAGACTCGGGAAATGAGTTGTCAATTCTTCTCCTAAGCTTGCTACTTTGAATCTAGAGCAAAAAATCTAGTTTATGTGTTTTACAGAGCTATTTATAGGGTCCTCATGGTGTCCTGAAACCCAAATTTCCTATTTGAAGTCTGGAGACTTCTTTCCATATCTGGTTCTGCTGCCTCTGGAGTGATTGCGCTCGAATGTATGCGGGATGTCCTCAAGCACAAGTGTGCACTCGAGCCTTCTTCAAGTGCGCTGGTACTCTTGTGCGCTTGATCTCAAGGGGGTGCTGGATGGTAGATCTTGACTTTTGCTCTTAAAAACTCCAATTTTACATCTTTTTGTCCAAATCCTGTAAAAAACACATAAAACACGAAAATGAAGTAGAAACTACTAAAATATATAAATAAAGAGTCTAACAAGTGTAAATTAAGGGGCTTAAATATGATTATTTAAGCACTTATCATCTTCCGTGAAGGAGATCACTAACCCCGACTTTTTTCGCTTATGAGGTCCGTTAACGGAGGCCACAGTTCTGGCCTATGCCTTACTGCTTCGCCCCGAGCTCCCACTAGCAGCAGGGCCTCCACATATTGCTTTGATGATCCGGGTAGTAGTTGCCACTTCTTGGTTCTTTTGTTCTGGCGCTTCTCGCTCGACCCTGGAGTCTCGCCGAGGGTCTCGTCGCTCTCAATCCTGGAGATGGAGACACCCGAGGTCTCTCCTTGGCTAGACGGGCGTTTCTCTTCTCTGGGGCCTTGTAAACTCCTTTAGATGCCCCCGGCTGATAAGGGCTTCAATCTGTTCCTTCAGGGCATAGCATTCTTCGGTATCGTGGCCGTAGTTTTTATAGAAACGATACCATTGTCTCTGATTCGCACCAAGGAGTGGTGTCCTGGGCGGCCATTGGAGAACTGACTTGTCGTGGAGTTGTATGAGGACATTGGTCCTGGATGCATTGAGGGGGATGAAACCGTGGAACCGGGGGTGGGGCTTGTACCTGTTGTCTTGGTGAGGTCTTTTGGTCGCCCCTCTCTGTGGGTCGATGTTCTTCCTCTTCTTTTCTGTTTCTCCTTCTTTTTCTCTTCTGAATGCCTAGTTATCTTCTGCCAGCATATACTTCTCTACTCAGGCCAAAACTTCGTTCATGCTCTTGGGTGGGTGC
Source organism: Bretschneidera sinensis (assembly GCA_023935145.1). Classification (NCBI taxonomy): domain Eukaryota; kingdom Viridiplantae; phylum Streptophyta; class Magnoliopsida; order Brassicales; family Akaniaceae; genus Bretschneidera; species Bretschneidera sinensis. The sequence goes on from CM043697.1 coordinate 151,098,697, forward strand.
CGAGTGAGCTTAGAGCTGAAGATCCTGGACCTCAGCCCATTCTTGAACGCCATCATCTGGACATTTGGGTCGAGGTCTGGGATTTCCCAGGCGACTGTGTTAAACCTGGATATATAGGCCCGAAGCCTCTCTCCATGATGTTGGATAATGTTGAACAAGCTTTTTGAGGTCTTCTTTGGTCCCTTGCTGTTGAGGAAGTGTGAAGCAAAGGCATAACTGAGTTTTTTGAAATTGTTAATGCTCCTCGGCCTCAGATGTGAATACAAAGGATCTTTAGAACATCTTCTGTGAACGAAGGATCTTGGATGCTAAGCTCATCTAAGATACTGAGGCTTCTGTGTTTTAGGGCCAAGTCTATTTTTTCTTCCATCTCTTCGAACTGTCTGTCTAGGTTGAAGTTGCTCTTCGAGGAGAAGCCTTCCTTGGACAGACTACAATGCAACGAGGGCTCGGTAGGGGGCTGGTTGTAGGTCGGATCATCTCTGTCAGATGATTTTGCTTGCTTGGGAGCTCGGTGATGAGAAAAGAAGAGTTGTTGACCTCTACTTCGGACTTGGGCCGCCAAGTTGGCTATCATCCAGGAAAGTTCTTGGAATTGGGCTTGGGTTATAAGGGCAGCATGAGGATGTGTGGCCACTTCCTTGTAATCAAGAGAGTTGGTCCCGGAAAGATAAGGGTGCTGCTCTCTGATGGGGGGCCGTCTGCTCGACCCGGGGGTTGCATACTCGAGGATTACAGGGAATCTGGGTCTAGATTGCTGGCTACAGGTGCCGCCCCGGACGAGAGTAGAGCACGCTGTTGGGCAACATTGCAACAGATGAGTTCTTTTATACTTCTTCACTTTTGTTATAGCGAGAGATTGTGGTTTCCCATGGACAGCACCAATCTGTTGATGCCGAAAAATTGCTATCGCTGACGTGGCCTTGGCCCTGCACAAGTAACAGAGGTAAACTAAAACCCTCGGAAGGAGGGGAGAGGGAGACCTCCTAGGGTGCTCCGATTCTTAAGTTAGAATGAGGGCTTAAAAGGGGGCCGATGCTGAGGGTTAAATCTTAAACGGCTTAAGTGCAAATAGATGAGTGTGAATGAATCATGAATTTCATACCTCCGTATTTTTATAGTCCCCTGAGTAGGTATTGCCCACATGAGGGGGTATGGTCTTACCCATGCCGTCTCTGCTTTCAGAGGTTAGGCCTTAATTGCGTGATCAGTGGATGGCGTGTGTCAGGGGTCACGTGTTGTAGGAGGGTTAGGTCTGTTAACCATGCTTTGATGTGGCGGCCGTATGACTTGGCCATTCCATTAGCCTTGCCAGGGTCTATGTGTTGGTGTTTTATTAGATTAGGGTTTTGCAGGCCACATCGCGTTTAATTTAACACAAGAAAAAAATTAAAGGCACATAAAAAAGAACAAAGGTTCCACAATAACTTAACAAATATAACAAAAATCATAGCAACATTTCATGGTCAAGACACAGAAAATTGAGTGACAAACAAGTGAAAGTAAGCAAAACCTATTTAGTATAAGGAACCGTGGAATCTATATGTTAAACCTGCAATCAAGATACGAACAAATATAAGGAATATGATCAAATCTTGAGATTCCTCTACATGTAACACTTTCAACTCCTAGTTTTTTCTATGCAGCCTCTGACTCAACAAGGTATCTCAGTAGACTCACAGCCAATGAAAATATTAAGTTGAGGCCATCATCAAGTATATTTCAATCTTAGGCCAGGGAATTACCAAGGAGAAACATAAAAAATTGACACTGTTGCATATTCAAGAAAGAGATTCATTCCCTAAAAGAAGCACACCAAATTATTCACCAGTATGAAACAAGGAATTTCATTCTAAAAATGAGCATGGGTTCAGGGTTAGGTTTGCCCACTTTTTCCTTCTCTCGTGTGTTTTATGCCAGGGGATTCCGAAGAAAATGTTATTCTTTAAAGAGATGTTTAAACAGTTAATATGCAAAGATAACAAATAATAAATCACAAGACACATCTAACAACAATTTGAACTTATAAAACATTGATTACGCCCAAAACATAACGTGGCTGTTGTAGCACAGCTTTGGGGTATCGATTTCACAGGGAAACAAGTTAACTACAAAAGAAGGTGTGAACTATAACACAAACGATAAAGATTTAAGTGAGAAAATATGAACTTTTGGTAATGAAGTAATTGTGTAAAATAGATTGTAAAATATAATAGGGAAATAGCAAGGATCCGGGAATCCTCCCTAGGTTCGTTACTTGGAGATTAGTTCGCCATGGGGCTCATGGTTGAACACTTTGATAGGGAAGAATTGGTTGTTTCCTTCAGTTTTCCAGGCTTTCAAAAGATCCTCTCTCTTCAACCCTAAGTGATCTATTTATAGTACAAAGGTTTAAGGGTGTTTTCGGGTTTAATCTATTGTTAAAACCCTAATTAAGTTCTAACTCGGAGATATAACATCGTGTGCGCACTGCGGTGCTCTTTTTTGGGCGCTGTAGTGTTGGTTTTAGCTTTGGTTGGGTGTACTTCTGGGCACCGCGGTGCACACTGATGGTTCAAGATGTGGAGGTTTCTGGGCACCGCGGTGCTGACTGAGGGGCACCGCAGTGCACACTGATGACTTGATTTTTTTTCTTTATGTTTGTTTCTCCACAACCACTCTGACACTCCGTTATGCATGGAATCTCGGCACTTTAAACAACGATCGCTTTTTCTTCTCTTTTTGACTCAAAGTACCCGAAAATGCAAAGAAATAAGTCAGTGGTCCAATAATATCACTTTAGAGTTATTAACATATAAAAGTGCAATAAAGACCGAGATCAATCCTAAAATGCTAACAATTAAACACTGTTAAGATGCATTTTATGGCTCTCATCACAACCCCCAACTAGCTTATTGCTAGTCCCTAGCAATTTAAGCGAAAACAAGAGATGAATTCTATGGTGGGAATCGAAGTAAAGTAAAGCAATATTAGTGTTAACCAAGAGTAATTCACCTTTTTTTTTTCTTTTTTTTAATTTTTTTAATTTTTTTTTTCTTTTCCACAACCCCCAACTTATCTCCTTTAGTGTACTTGGGTTATGGTTTTCATATTTCCATCCTTACTCCTTTTAAGTGCTTCTCAATAAATGTGTATAACTAAGTTCTTTTAAAAGAAAGGTAAGGATAAAATATTTTAGGCTCATAAAGGTGAGTAAATGGGCATTGAAAGAAACAAGACTCAAATTCTTTTTCAAGAAAAATGCTCAAACAGGTGACTAGTGATGAATATAGCAATGGAAAGTTCGAAAGGCTCAAACGGTCCAAATATGGCCTATATCATATCCTAAGTAATGTGCATTCTAGGAATTCGCCTCAAGTGATTATCAAATAAGTTCTAGAGCTTGCCGAGACTGCAAAAATATTCACAAAATAATCACACATAAAACTTCTCTAAATGTTTAAGACTAATCATACAATCTTACCACAAACTAGAGTCTCTAACCAAATCAAGATTGACACTTAAAGTATTCTCAAATCGAAACAAAATTTAACTTCTTCTAAATTTTGTATCTTAATTAAGCTTATATCATTGACATGTGAATTACATCCAAGGGAAACACAAACAATGCTTAAAACAAAAGGTAAGGGAAGGTAACATCAAGCAATATTAATGAAAAAGAAATATGTTTCCTCCATATGTATAAATAAGTTCTTTTAAAAGAAAGGTAAGGATAAAATATTTTAGGCTCATAAAGGTGAGTAAATGGGCTATTGAAAGAAACAAGGCTCAAATTCTTTTTCAAGAAAAAGGCTCAAACAGGTGACTAGTAATGAATATAGCAAGGGTAAGTTCGGAAGGCTCAAACGGTCCAAAAATGGCCTATGTCATATCCTAAGTAATGTGCATTCTAGGAATTCACCTCAAGTGATTATCAAATAAGTTCTAGAGCTTGCTGAGACTGCAAAAATATTCACAAAATAATCACACATAAAACTTCTCTAAATGTTTAAGACTAATCATACAATCTTACCACAAATTAGAGTCTCTAACCAAATCAAGATTGACACTTAAAGTATTCTCAAACCGAAAAAAAATTTAACTTCTTCTAAATGATGTATGTTATCTCAATCAAGCTTATATCATTGACATGTGAATTACATCCAAGGCAAACATAAAGCATGCTTAAAACAAAAGGTAAGGGAATGTAACACCAAGCAATTTTAATGAGAAAGAAATACGTTTCCTCATATGTATAACTAAGTTCTTTTAAAAGAAAGGTAAGGATAAAATATTTTAGGCTCATAAAGGTGAGTAAATGGGCTATTGAAAGAAACAAGACTCAAATTCTTTTTCAAGAAAAAGGCTCAAACAGGTGACTAGTGATGAATATAGCAATGGTAAGTTCGAAAGGCTCAAACGGTCCAAAAATGGCCTATATCATATCCTAAGTAATGTGCATTCTAGGAATTCGCCTCAAGTGATTATCAAATAAGTTCTAGAGCTTGCCGAGACTGCAAAAATATTCACAAAATAATCACACATAAAACTTCTCTAAATGTTTAAGACTAATCATACAATCTTACCACAAACTAGAGTCTCTAACCAAATCAAGATTGACACTTAAAGTATTCTCAAATCGAAACAAAATTTAACTTCTTCTAAATGTTGTATCTTAATTAAGCTTATATCATTGACATGTGAATTACATCCAAGGCAAACACAAAGCATGCTTAAAACAAAAGGTAAGGGAAGGTAACACCAAGCAATTTTAATGAAAAAGAAATAAGTTTCCTCCACCCCCAACTTAAAAATTGCATTGTCCTCAATGTTAAAAAGAAAGTAAAGGAAACTCCCTTTGTAAGCACGAGTGCATAGGTACTGAAGAATGTGCACCACCAGGTGAATTGCATGCCATTCTTCTTGCTGAAATTTTGATCTACAATATAGAACAAGACAGCAAAAAGAAAGCAATTGCGGTGTACCCTTAAGATTCCCACCATATGTTAGGTTAGCACATAAAATGGAGAAAAATAACTAAAATGAAAAAGAAAATAACGAAAGGGAAAATAAGAGATAGAACTCAAAACTAATCCTCTAAGTCCTCATCATCTTCTTCATTCCCTTCATTCTCTTTACCTTCCTCGGGAGGTGGATCAAAAGATGAACCCGAATAGGGTGGCATAGTAGGAAAGTGATCCATATTACAACCAGTAGCGGAGGCAAGGTGTTGGTACATCTGACCAAAGAAAGAGTAGACCCCCGCTTGATAATCAACTTGCCGAGCCAAGAATCAGTCTTGCCTAGCCAAGATTCGATCTTGACGATCTATCCTATCAAGCAACAATTTCTGATGCTCGTCAAAACGACTCTCTAAATGCTCAAGGCACTCGGCAACAGTGAATGCCTAAAGGGGGGAGAGCGGGCAGCAATTACTGCCCCCTCTCCCAGAATTGGCGGCCTTGAGGCTTTAATCTAAGCTAGCAGGCTATCATCGATGGTTTTTTGGGTTGCTGGGCCTCCTTATCAAGACTGTATTAGACTCCGGCTCGGATGCACAATTAGGTAATTAAAGAAGGAAAATATAATCCGAGCTTTTGTCTAACAGTGTGTGTGATAGAATTAAATATGACTTGGCCCACATCGATAGTCATACCCATCAAAATTGCATAAATTAACACAACTCGCTCAACAGTTAAGGCACTATAGTGTAAAGCAGGCATCATCCGCTGACATATAAAATATTTCCAAGCCTTAGCATTGGCAGTGAGAGAAGTACCGAGCAAAGTGACAAGGATATCACCCGTCATTTTTCATGTAGTGCATAGAATACAAAGGGTAGTGTAAATCTCTTCATAATTAATTGTAGACACATATGCACTATACTCACTGTGTTCAGGGTAATCCATAGAAGCTATTAATGGATGTGCTACTAAAAGAGACTGTTTGTCCTCTCACTCTCACTTTACCATTCCTATGCTCGTCTGCATTAGTGTAAAATTCTCTAACCAAATTTGTGAGGGAAAGAGAGGGTGGTCTTGTAAATGTACCCCAATTCCTATCTAGAATCATTCTAAATAAGGTCGGGTTCCCCCTCTCGGTGATCTTGAATCCTCTCTCGGAAATGGGTTTTCTACTTTGCAGCATTCTAATATATCTCTCACTTGCTTCAAAACTCACAAATTTGGTCTTATCATACTCTTGTTGTGGTTTCCCCCTAGGTCTCTTGGTCTTAGGTGCCATGGAAGTCAAATATACAGAACAATAGACTTAAGGCAAAATGTAACCACTAAATAGCACAAATGAACAATAAAATGGAAGAAAGTGGTCTTACTTATTGTCCACGTTGGAGAGAAGAAAGACTACCCACCATTTGAAGTGTGCTTTGATGAAACCAAAATCTTCTTAAAACCAAGCTTTTGAGAGAGAATGCTAGCAAAATCAGCAAAATTAGTGAGCAAATTAGCAAGAAATAATGGTAGAAACAAGAAAGTTTTGAGTCAAAGTGAGTAGGAAAGTAAGGATTTCTTGCAAAATGAGAGAGAAGTTAGTGTGCTACTGGTTTTGGGAAAGGAGAAAAGAGGAAGGAGGCTGTAAAATAGTTTATATAGTGCAGAATTAGGTTTTAATATGTGTTCGGCTTGAGCTGGCGATATGCTGTGCGCTGCGGTGCTGGGCTTAGCGTGCTGAGCTTGGTGCTGTGCACTGCGGTGCTAAGCCTAGGGTGCTGAGCCTGGTGCTATGCGCTGCGGTGTTGGTTGAGGGGCACCGCGATGCACACTGATGTCTACAAGAAGAAAACTTTATTTGTTGCCAAAAGAAAGAAAAAGAAAATAAAGTTAGCCAAATAAAAAATGGTATAAAAAGTAATCCTTAAAAATTAGATTAAACTAAAAGTAAAACTAACAATTAAGATTGAATAAAACTTAATTAAAAACAAAACATACAAATCAAAAGAAAAATAAATAAAAACGTACCTGTGTGGTAAAGTTAAGGGAAATAGACCAGATCCATAAATGGGATGTCTTCAACTTTTGGATCTTGCCAATCAATTAAGATCTTGAGGCGCTGACCATTTACTTTAAAAATTCGACCATCTCTAGTATCCTCAATTTCTACCGCCCTATTTTCAAAAACATTTTTCACTACAAAAGGGCCGGTCCACCTCGACCGAAGTTTTTCAGGATACTTATGGAGTCTAGAGTCGTATAAGAACACCCTATCATTAGGTTTAAATGTTTTCCTCAAAAAAATTTTGTCATGGAATACTTTTATCTTGGCCTTATAGATTCTAGAATTCTCATAAGCATCGTTTCTTAATTCCTCTAATTCGGCCAACATATATTTCTAAAGCTTACCCACTTCTCCTATGTCAAAATTAAAAGACTTAATGGCCCAATAAGATCGATGCTCGAGCTCTACAGGTAAGTGGCAAGGCTTTCCAAAGACAATCCTATAAGGTGACATGCCTAAGGGGGTTTTAAAAGCTATATGGTAAGCCCAAAGCGCATCAACTAGTCTCAAAGACCAATCCTTGCGATCCGGGTTAATTGTTTTTTCTAAAATTTGTTTAATTTCCCTATTAGCAAGCTCTACTTGTCCACTAGTCTGAGGATGATAGGCAATAGAAATTTTATGTAACACCCCATATTTTTTCATCAAAGCTTCAAAAGAACGGTTGCAAAAATGTGTACCTCGATCACTAATTATAGCACGTGGTGTACCAAATCGAGATAACATATTTTCTTTAAGAAATTTAATTACCATTCTATTATCATTGCTTCAGCAAGCTGCTGCCTCTACACACTTAGATACACAATCTATTGCCACGATGATATATTGGTATCCGAAGGAAGGAGGAAAGGGTCCCATAAAATTGATGCCCCAACAATCAAAGATTTCAATTACTAAAATAAGGTTTAAGGGCATCATATTTCGACGAGACACAACTCCTAACTTTTGACACTTTTCACATGAGTGACAATAGGTGTTTGCATCTTTAAACAAGGTAGGCCAATAAAATTCACACTGTAAAATTTTTACAGCAGTTTTTTTCATTGAAAAGTGGCCCCCACAAGCTTGGGAGTGGCAAAATTCTAAGACGCTGGTAATCTCTTCATTAGGGATGCAACACTTTAAAATTTGGTCAAGGCAGTACTTGAAAAGATAGGGCTCATCCCAATAAAAATTATGTACCTCATATAAGAATTTCCTCTTGTCTTAAGTGCTCCAATCCATAAGTATCTCACCTGTAGCCAAATAATTCACGATGTGAGCAAACCATGGTAGAGAAGTAATGGAGAGTAATTGCTCATCGGGAAAATCATCCTTGATTGGCATGTCATCACAAGTGTCCTCAAATGTGAGTCTCGAGAGGTGGTCGGCTACTACATTCTCCACTCTTTTCTTGTCCTTGATGGTGATATTAAATTCTTGCAAGAGGAGGATCCATCGGACTAGTCGTGCCTTAGCATCCTTCTTTATAAGAAGATACTTGAAGGCTGCATGATCTGTAAAAGTAAGGATAGGAGAACCAATTAAATAAGCACAAAATTTATCTAAAGCAAATACTATAGCTAGCAATTCTTTTTCAGTTATGGAGTAATTCATTTGAGCACTATTTAAAGTCTTACTAGCATAGTAAATGACAAAAGGTTTTCCCTATCTTCGCTGTCCAAGAACAGCACCTACAGCGTAGTCACTAGCATCACACATGATTTCAAAAGTTAAAGTCTAATCCGATGACTGCATTATAGGTGCGAAAGTAAGCCTGCCAATCAGTGTTTTAAAGGCTTCTTGACAAGCTTGAGTCCCCTCAAATGGGGTGTCTTTAACTAGGAGGGCACTTAGAGGTCTAGATATGTTCGAAAAGTTTTGTATGAACCTCCTATAAAAACCAGCATGACCAAGGAAAGATCTTACATCCTTTATTGTCTTAGGTGTGGGCAATTTAGAGATTAATTCAATTTTAGATTGATCAACCTCTATTCCCTTAGAAGAGACAATATACCCTAAGACAATACCGGATGGTACCATAAAATGGAATTTTTCCCAATTTAAGACTAATTCTTTCTCCTCACAGCGAATCAACACTCTTTCTAAATTCATTAAGCATGCATCAAATTAAGATCCAAAAACAGTTAGGTCATCCATAAAGACCTCCATGCAATTTTCAACCATGTCACTAAAAATACTCATCATGCAACGTTGAGAAGTGGCAGGGGCATTACACAATCCAAATGGAATTCTACGAAAAGCATAGGTGCCAAAGGGGCAAGTGAAAGTGGTTTTTTCTTGGTCTTCTAATGCAATTGCAATTTGATAGTAACCAGAATAACCATCTAAGAAACAATAAAAAGGATGACCAGCCACACACTCAAGAATATGATCGATAAAGGGGAGTGGGAAATGGTCTTTCCAGGTGGCAGTATTTAATTTTCTGTAATCAATGCACATACGCCACCCGGTCACAAGTTTGGTAGGGACTAGCTCTCCTAGGTCATTCTTTACCACGGTGATACCAGACTTTTTAGGAACGACTTGTGTAGGACTTACCCATTTACTATCAGCTATGGGATATATAATACTTGCATCTAAAAGTTTCAGCACTTCATTTTTCACTACTTCTTTCATAGTGGGGTTAAGCCTACGTTAAGGGTCTCTACGAGGACTAGTTTCTTCATCCAAATTTATTTTATGGGAGCAGATTAGAGGACTAACTCCCTTCAAATCAACTATGCTCCATCCTAAGGCTGATTTATGTGCATTTAAAGTTTGAATTAATCTCTCACCTTGGGTCTCAGATAATTCAGATGAAATAATAACAGGAAAGGTATCACCTGGACCGAGAAAGGCATGCTTTAAACCCTTAGGTAGTGGCTTCAATTCGACTTTAGGTGCTTCCACACTTGAGGGGACTTGTTTCACACTTCTTTCGGGCAGCTCTTCAAACTTCGGTTGCTATGCCCGTGTGCCATAATCCTGGGATTTATCAAAAACAGCACAAATATCAATTATATCAGTTTTATCATCAAATAAATCAATCTCAGAATTAACAAGAAAATTTTCAAAATGATCATAATCATGAGCTATGGAAACTCCCTCGTTGATGAGTGACTCGATCATGTAAAGCTGGTGGTTTTCGTCCTCATCTTCGAGCTGTTTTGCAACATTGAAAATATTCACTTCAAGGGTTATGTTTCTAAAGGATAGCTTCATGAGTCCATTCCTACAATTTATTAGAGCATTTGCAGTAGCAAGAAAGGGTCTACCCAAAATTAAAGGAATTTTAGAGTTAGTGTCAACAGCAGAAGTAGTATCTAGGATTAAGAAATCAACAGGATAATAGAATTTATCAATTTGAATTAACACATCCTGTACCACACCCCGGGGTACTTTAATTGAACGGTCAGCCAATTGCAATACCACTCCAGTTGGTTTGATTTCTCCCAATCCTAGCTGTAAATAAATAGAAAATGGCATCAGGTTTACACTAGCTCCTAAATCTAGCAAGGCTTGTCCCATCTCATGATTTCCAATGCTACAAGCAATGGTAGGACAGCCCGGATCCTTATATTTTGGGGGAATTCTTTGCTCAATTAACGCACTAACTTTCTCAGTTAGGAATGCTGTTTTCTTTACATGGTGCTTCCTCTTAATTGTGCATAAATCTTTGAGAACTTTTGCATAGGTAGGAACTTGTTTAATCATATGCAAAAGAGGAAGATTAAGTTTCACTTGCCTTAAGTTCTTTAGGATTTCATTGTTCAAGTCCAGATTTTTCTTGTTTGATTTTAAAGCTTGGGGGAATGGTGCCTTAACAGGACTTTTGGTCACTTCAGGGTCTTTGGACGGCTAGGTATTACTACTAGCTTAACCCTTTTTCACATCCTCAGATTTATTCATTGGTGGGATGTGTAGTGACTTACCACTTCGGGTCACAATGGCATTTACATATTTCAATTTTTTTTGTGCCATATGTTGACTGTGAGGTATGGACTGAGCTTGGGAAGGGAACTTACCTCGCTCAATCACACTTAAGGAGCCTATTAATTTGGACACTTGACTCCTAATATCTTTGTTCTCTTCAACAACCTGCGTAATTAATGCCTCGCACCTTTAGTTTGTCTTACCTTGTGCCTCTATAAAAGCATGTAAGGTGTCTTCTAAAGAGTTTCTAGAGGATGAGGGCGCATGATAAGGTGCAGGGTATGATCTAGGGGGCTGTGCATACTGCTGATTTTCAGATTTCCAACTGAAGTTGGGGTGATTTCGCCACCCCGGATTATAAGTGTTAAAGAAGGGTGCTAGAGGTTTCTTGTACATGCCTAAGGCATTACATTGTTCCTCATACAGCCCTCTCATATCAACAAATGTGGGACACTCTTGGGCGAGATGATCTACCCCGCCACACACAAAGCATGGCTCCAAAGACTCAGCATGATTAGCCACATGTGTTTGCTTTGAGCCTTTGGTTTTTAATGCATCTAACTCCCTAGTGAGTATTTCGACCTTAGCTTTCAGGTTGTTTTCTTCCCTAAGATGGTATATTCCTCCACCACTAGGGTTTCCTATAGGTCGTGACCTATTCATGCTTTCAGTAGCATTAGGTACAGTCCATGTATGAGCTTTTTCAGTAAGCTCATTGAGGTATTCTATAGCCTCATCAGGGTCTTTTTGCAGAAATTCACCATTGCACATCATCTCTACAAATTGGCGTTCTCTATAGGTAAAAACCCTCATAGAAATAGGTCACTAAACGCCAATTTTCATACCCATGATGTGGACACATACTTAACAGCTCTTTAAATTTCTCCCAAGACTGATACAAAGTCTCGTTTTCCTTTTGTGCAAAGGTGAAGATTTGTCTTTTCAAAGCATTAGTCTTATGTTGAGGGAAGTATTTGTTAAAAAAGACTTGGGTCATCTCATTCCATGACCCAATAGATCGTGGTCTCAGCGAGTATAACCAACTCTTAGCTTTATTCTTCAAAGAGAAAGGAAAAAACTTGAGTCTCATGATACCATCCGTTGCATCTTGACTATGAAAGTCGCAACTACTTCCTCAAACTCTCTAATGTGCACATATAGGTTTTCGTTTTCCAAGCCATGAAAAGTAGGGAGTAATTGTATCATCCCTGTTTTAAAGTCTTGATGGCGAGTGTTGGCTGGAAACATAATGCATGATGGTGTGGCTGTTCGGCGAGGATGTAGGTAATTTTTAAGTGTCCTAGCAACATTTTCATTAGGATTTTCAGCCATGTTATCAAAATTTTCTAAATTTTCAGTTGGGTGTACACTAGGGTTTGATCTAGGTGAGGTTTCACTAACGGACGTGGAAGAAAACGGTATCTCTAATTCGGGTTAATGAATCTCCCTCACGAATCTCTCGGTCTAAGCATACACTAACTGCGCTTTTAAAAGTAATAATTAAAATAGAACCAAATAGAATAAAAAATAATAGAAAATCAGAAAATCAAAACTAATAGAAAGGAACGATAGTACCGTCTTGTCTTAGAGTTGACAAACTTCCTTGTAAGTAACTACGTTTCCCCGGCAACGGCACCAAAATTTGATTACACCCAAAACATAACGCGGTTGTTGTAGCACAGCTTTGGGGTGTCGATTTCACAGGGAAACAAGTTAATTACAAAAGAAGGTGTGAACAATAACACAAACGATAAAGATTTAAGTGAGAAAATATGAATTTTTGGTAATGAAGTAATTGTGTAAAATAGATAGTAAAATATAATAGGGAAACAGCAAGGATCCGAGAATCCTCTCTAGGTTCGTTGCTTGGAGATTAGTTCGCCATGGGGCTCATGGTTGAACACTTTGATGGGGAAGAATGGGTTGCTTCCTGCAGTTTTCCAAGCTTTCAAAAGATCCTCTCTCTTCAACCCTAAGTGATCTATTTATAGTACAAAGGTCTAAAGGTGTTTTCAGGTTTAATCTATTGTTAAAACCCTAATTAAGTTCTGACTCGGAGATATAACATAGTGTGCGCGCTGCAGTGCTCCTTTATGGGCGCTGCGGTGTTGGCTTTAGCTTTGGTTGGGTGTACTTCTGGGCACCGCGGTGCTGGCTAAGGAGCACCGCGGTGCACACTGATGGTTCAAGTTGTGGAGGTTTCTAGGCACTGCGGTGCTGGCTGAGGGGCACCGCGGTGCACACTGATGACTTGATTTTTTTCTTTATGTTTGCTTCTCCGCAACCACTCCGACACTCCGTTATGCATGGAATCTTGACACTTTAAGCAACGATCGCTTTTTCTTCTCTTTTGGACTCAAAGTACCTGAAAATGCAAAGAAATAAGTCAGTGGTCCAATAATATCACTTTAGAGTTATTAACATATAAAAGTGCAATAAAGGCCAAGATCAATCCTAAAATGCTAACAATTAAACACTGTTGAGATGCATTTTATGGCTCTCATCAAACACCAAGGCATACTAATAGAGGAAGAAAAAGAATGTTATTCCTTTATACGCTTTTTAAAACAATGAAACAAGAGACTTTTTTTCTCAACCCATTAGGTTACGGCTTACAGACTATATAATTTGGCTTCTTGTATAAAATCGGTTAAGTTCTAATAGACATTAGTTGAAATACCAAACATGGATATACAACAAAAGGTCAACAGTATTTATTATTTTATTTTTTTGATAAATAAGAATATTTATTAATTCTAAAAGACTTTCAAATCTCCTAGATTAATCCCCCCTCCTCCCTCATCTTGTCCCGGTAAAGATATAGTTTATAAGATAATTTTCTTCTGTTTTTACATAATTGACAATTTTCATTCAGTTGTCATGTAATTAGTATTTTAATTTCTATATCAAGTGATTTGCATGTAATTAATATATTTTATTATTATTTAACTTTTTACAAATGGAGCATTTATTATGATACCGAGGGAGTAGTTTTTTTTATTGATAACCCGCAAGCAATTAGTTATGCTTAACAAATGCACATATATAGTTTTGGTACAGATAAGCTCAGAAGAGGTTTATTTACCAGACCACCACATTATTTTAAATCAATCTTTGAATATACAACACAAACATCTAAGCACTAATATATTACCATGGGTACTACAATATCTTCCTTCCCTGTGCTCCTCAAAAATGTGTATGGCAGCAATCCAATGCTCTCTGTGGGACTAAAAGCAAACATCAAGTAAATAAATTATTCTCAGTACTATCCAAAAAAAAACACAAAGCAAAATGGTTTCTCTAAATTCCTGATAAAAACAACAATATTCAGCTAGTAAAAAGAAGAGCTGATAAAGATCCATGCAAAAGAATGGAGATTTTCTCCTCAAAAATACCGAAAAATAAAGATTCTGCCAACACTGGCTCAACTTCTCCAAGATCTGTTAACAAATACTTGTCCCCTATTAACATACTTTCAAAGAAATATTTTATCTTGTTTGCCTAATTGAAACATAGTTTAAACTACTAAAATTCAACTATGGGAAAAAGAAAGAAAATGTTATCATCCAACTCCAGTCCCAAAGTTTTCCCGGGACAGTCTTAATGATCAGCATTTTTTCATATTTTTAATAAAGTCTCTTCATTGGCTTTGTTCGGGTTGGTATTTAAGTTAGATTAAATCACACTGCTTAAAGTGGCTTAAAGTAAAAATTGTCTTTAACTACTTTAAGTATTGTGATTTAATCCAGTTTAAATAACAACCCAAGCAATACCACTAAGCATACCAAAGCGGTACAAACCCAAAAACAAAATCATTTACAGAACAAGAAATCAATAAACTCAAATAGTTCTTCCATCATTAAAGAAGAAGTTCCCACTAAACTAAAAACTAAGAATATGGAGCCATCTATCTTTAATTACAATTATAGGCTTTTTTATCCCATCAAATGCTTTTTATTTCTCTCACTCCAGACAAACCAAAAAAAATCGATTGATAAATTAAACAAAAAGCTTTCCACAATTCTTTAGGACCTCTAACCTTTTTTCAAGCACAAATTTCACCATTGATGGGACTCGCCATGATCCAACTCAAACCAAAAACCACATAGGCCCTTTCCCATAATTGTGTAGTCCATGGACACCACAACAAAAGGTGGGAGACAGACTCGCCCTCTTGCTTACAAAGATAACACCATTTAACAATAATCTTTCATCGTCTTTGAAGATTATCAATAGTTAAAATTCTCTCCCAAGTGAAAAAAAAAAAAATTTAAGTAGAAGCACGAGATTTCTAAATCTCTTTCCAAGAAAAGTTATCACTACCCTTTTCAAAAGCGTCTCCACAAAAAACCAAGTACAGGAATCTCACATCAAAACACCCATCACTCTTTAAAGTCCATTTTACTCAATCATCCCCATTTAACACCACCTTCGCATTATAAAACTCACGGTAAAAAGCTTCAAAGAAAACTATGACCTCAGATACTTTGAAGAAATCTTCTTCTTCTTCTTTTGGTAGAAACTTTGAAAAAATTGTCCTCTGGTTCAAGGTAATTAACCAAATAAAGTTCTCAAGAGGATACAACTCACAAGCATTTATACCATTACTGAAGGTGGCCCCTGTTTATAAAATAAATATTTTTCTGATATTAATTGGGTAACAAGAAAAATAATATTACTGAAGGTCATTAAAAGAAAAGCGGTTTAAAAAAACCATCCAAAAATGTAAAATTTGAGAAAAGAAATAAGCATTGCGTGCTAACCAAACTAACAAAATTATCAGTGTTTTTCTACACAACATAGAAAGGCCAGCATCCCTAAAGGTTATAATCCATAAAGATTTCACAATAAACACATAAGCTATCCAAGTTTTTTTTATAATAGGCTATCCAAGTTAATTGTGAACCATCCACCAAATTGCATATTTTTTCTACAGTCTCAAACTTTACTTATTGATGAAATGACAGTACGAGGAGTTGCTTTTAATGGGGAAGAGACTTTTAGGGAACTCAAGAATCGATGACTAAATATACAGTTAATCTTTGGCTTAATGTGACCTATTTTCTAAATGACGTTAAAGTCATAAAGCTTATATAATTCCTAAATTGTAGATAATCTCCTTTTGTACATGTAATGGCAACCCAAAGGTGCTTTTTTAAAAAATAACCTTTACTTATTAAAAAAAACTTAATTATATATTTCACCTTATGGTTTGGACGAAATTCATTTTAAACCTTCAAAAAAATTTCTTGACAAATTGAACTATGAGATTCTCTCTATTAGCAAATTGAACACTGAGATTTGAGAAATCATACTATGACCGAAACTAAACGGTTTGTGATGATAAGGTTGCGCAATAACCTACTCTATTGCGTCAACTTGCCTATGGTGTTGGGCAGCCTCAACCATTGTGAGGCAGTGACAACGAGACTACCCAACAATCTTAGCCGTGCTACGGCTAGGCTAATATCAACCTTATCGTCGTAGTCTCATGATGGACGAGGTTGGCCCGCACTTTTCGTCACAAGCTGATGCAATGCGGAGGCTACTAAGCAGTCTCGCCATCTTAGGTTATACAGTTCCGACCAAAGTTTGTTTTCAATGTTAGATTTACTAATCTCATGTTCGATTCATCACAAAAAAAATGTCTTAAGATATAAAAAAATCCTCCCAAACCACAACATGAAATATATAACTAAGACCCAAAAAAATATTAAACAAATAAAGTATCATTGAAATACTTTATAAATTAATGATACCAAATCAAGCTTCGTAGAAAAAAAAAATAGAGAATTCCTCCAATCGATCCCAAATTACAATTAAAATCGTTTGACAATCATTCTCCCAAGTATTCAAAATATTGAAATAATTACAAACGATAGACAAAAAAAAATACCATATGTGATTGGAAGAGCAACCTAAAAAAGACATAATAATAAATGATTAAAACAAATTAAACACAAACCTTTTTCCATCTTTTCCACAGCAACGTGAAAATACAATTACATCTGCTCCAAGCCTCATGGTATTAGTTTTAAATCCATTACCATCTGATAAAACAGGCATATAAATTTAAAGTTCTTTCTATGAAATAGGGAAAACCACAAATAAAACCTCTCTCTAAAAGCGTAGTGATTTACACTGTCCAATAGTGTTTGCTATTTTGCTTTTTGCAGAATACCCCAGAGACATGCACTGTCGCATTTTGTCGGGATCCATCCCACCCCCAATTATCTGCAAATAAAATTACAAAAAGATATGAGAAATATGCACTTAAGCAAATTTTTTAGCATTACGAACTAAATAATTAGTTAAAATCATAAAGAACTTAAAGATTAAGCATTTTCAAAAATTAAAGATACATAACGCAAACACTGGTTGAAGATGCAAAGAAATTACACACCATCAGCACCCCCCAAATAAATAAATAAATAAAAAGGAACATACACACAGAGATGTAGACTCGAATGCAATCAATATATATCCAATAACTGAAATTCCCGATGATACAATGAATCTTTAGAAACATAAAACAGTAAGAGTCGGTGTTGGTAACGTTGAAAGTCAAGACATCTGAAAGATCATTGGCAGGTTGCTTTGAGAAATACTTTTTGGTTCCAGTACATAAGCTAACAAAAAAAATGAAATTTTATGTAAGGGCTATTATCTTAAGTTATATTCTTACTTTTCGCATAATTCAACCTCAAACTTCACCACTCAACTCAACTGGTAACAAAAACTGGAAACTTTCCGGCCAGGAATGGAACCAATTTAGGAAAAGTGGGAGCACCTGCCCCTAGTGATGTCCCAAGGACCTTTGAATCTTTTTAGAGTTTATAAAATACTCCCACTAATATTTTTAATTTGCCCCAAGTGATGGATCAATATAAGAACAAGTGAAGGTACTTTGAGATTTTTTTAATATTAATGGATCAATATAAGAACATAGTCGCTAAAAAATGAAATTTGTCTCCGACGTCCAAAACTTCCACAATAAATCTTAGATTTGAAAGAGTAAGGCAAAAAAATTTAAGAAATAAAAAATTGATTAAGAAAAATATAAATTTTGTTGTCTTTCAAGTTCTAAGATCATCAACCATAAATAAATTATTAACTATATTTCTATTGGGAAAAAAAAAAAAAACGTTTGGAGGAAGATGATAGCGTCTCTATTAACGTTATATGAGTGTCTCCACACGTGAGTTAAACAAAAATATTGGTTCATGTCAGATCATCGGATAGAGTTTGCCTCACTCTACTGTAGCATGCGGGAAGACTTAAACCCACCACTCTTAACATGAAGAGCGAGCCTCGACCATTCCACTAAAGTTTTGTGGTAACTTTTTCTTTCTCTTTCTCCTTCTCTTTCGTTCTCTCTTTCTTTAAGCTTTCTCTACTCATAAAGTTTGTTTTATTTGGGGCTTTCATTCTTTAACAACAAAAAAATGCAATTGAACTTATATACAGAGATGGATTTTGGTTAGGTTATGTCGATTTGTATATAAATTTTTTCTATATGAAAACATTTATATTAATGATATTACAATAAATATTTTCTTGTGAAAATGTTCTTATATTTTCTGTCAAATTGTAATAATTTTTCCTTAAATAATTTTGCCCCCATTGATCAAGATTCCTAGATCGTCCATGTTTCCAGCCAACATGAATCTATATCATAATTGAGTTTTCAGAGTGTATTGGTATATTTTTAATACAAAATAATATAATTGCAATTCACATTAAATTATAAAGTGTTTTTGTAATTTTTTTAAACCCAAACGTATTTTATAATTAAAATTACTTATAAGCTAAATAAAAATAATTTAAGTTATATTTAAGTAAATATTCAAGCAATTCATTAAATTTGAAAATAATTAATTAGAAGTGGATTTTAAAAGACGAGGAGACATGGGCATTCTTTCTTCAACCCTCTGTTTTTTCAACAATCACAATCTATTTATTCATCAACATGATCTGGACTTTGTCTTCCCCACCCAAGTGTTACCTAAAGTTGGTGAAAACTGAAAATGCTAGGGATGGTTGGGTCATTTGGCGCTTGACGAACAACGAACCCATTGTACAAAGCTTGCACCAAGGGTAGATACGAGCCGAATTAAGTTGCTTTCGAGTTCGAGCTCGTGAATAAAAAACTTATTCAAACTGAGTTTTAAGTTGAGGTCGATTTAAGAAAATTAAACATGAACTCAATTCATGAGGTGAAATTCAGATTCGAACTTGAACCGAATTTTTTGAAATAAAATAAATAAATTCGATATTTATATTTTTAAAATAAATAAATATGTTATTATAATATAAATTAAATATATATAATATTTATTTCGATTGCTTGGAGGCGGTTTCGAATTTCGATTGCTTGCATTTCTCTGCAACAATGTTCTATAAAGGAGATTTCGGGATTTCAAAAGATAAATATGATAAATGAATCCACTGGGCTTGGTATGGACGACCATCCATTGGGTCGTGATCTATGTTTGAGATTATTTTAATACTATTGAGGTGCCCCACTAACAATTTCAAAGTTTGCGCGCTAATAGTAGCTAAAAAATGAAAGTTGTCTCCAACGTCCAAGACTTTCACAATAAATTTTAAATTTAAAAGAGTAAAACAAAAAGTTTTAAGAAATAAAAAATTGATAAAAAAAATATAAATTTTATTACTTTTCAAGTTTCAAGATTATCAACCACAAATAAATTATTAATTACCTTTTTATTACGGGAAGAAAAAGACGTTTGGAGGAAGATAATAGCGTCCTTATTAATGTTGTATGAGTGCCTCCACACGTGAGTTAAATAAAATGATTAGTTCATGTCAGATCATTGGGCAGGGTCTACCTCACCTCACTGTAGCATACGGGAAAACTTGAACCCACCATTCTTGACATGAAGAGCGAGCCTCAATCATTCTACTAAAGCTTTTGTGATAACATTTTCTTTCTCTTTCTCGCTCTCTTTCGATCTCTCTTTCTTTAAGCTTTTTCTATTCATGAAGTTTGCTTTATTTGGGGCTTTCAATCTTTAACAAAAAAAAATGGCAATTGTACTAATATACAAAGATGGTTTTTGGTTATGATTGTGTCGATTTTGTATATAAAATTTTTCTATATGAAAATATTTATATTAATGATATTACAATAAATATTTTCTTGTGAAATTGTTCTTATGTTTTCTATCAAATTGTAATTATTTTTTCTTAAATAACTTTGTCACCATTCATCAAGATTTCTAGATCTTTCATGTTTCCGGCCAACATGAATCTATATCATAATTGAGTTTTTAGAGTGTATTAGTATATTTTTAATATAAAATAATATAATTGTAAATCATATTAAATTATAAAGTGTTTTTGTAATTTTTTAAGCTCAAAAGTATTTTATAATTAAAATTACTTATAAGCTAAATAAAAATAATTTAAGTTATATTTAAACAAATATTAAAACTGAACTCAACTCAAAAGATGAATTTCAGGCAGTCGAGCTTTTCGAAATAAAATAAATAAACTCGATATTTGTATTTTTAAAATAATATATGTATATAAATATATATGTTTTTATAATGTAAATTCAATATATATATAATATTTATTTAATTTATTAATTAAACCGAGTTGGCTCACGAATTTAAGTTTAACGTTGCTCGAGCTTAACTCAATAAAATAATTGAATCAAAATTTCAATTTGAAATCATGCTTAAACTAGATTAATCGAATTTAGTACCAAACCTCTCGAACCGAGGACTCAGTTCCACCCCAACTAGCACCGAAACTTCTCCCAGCAGATGATTACAAGCCACACTCCACATTCAAGCAAAATTGGATCAATAACACCCCAAAAAAAGAAGAGAGAGATGGGTCCCCACGTGATCATCATCTTGGCTACTGTTGCGGTAATAGGAGACCCAGTCACTGATATGGTGATGCACCAGTTTGGAGGCGGTTTCGAATTTCGATTGCTTGCATTTATCTGCAACAATGTTGTCGAAAGAAGATAGACAGGAGATTTCGGTATTTCAAAAGATAAAAATGATAAATGAATCCACTGGGCTTGGTATGGACTACTATCCATTGGATCGTGATCTGTTTGGTCAAGGTAAAAAATGTAGATAAATTTTGGGCTGCATGGGCTATAAGCAAATGATATACAGTGTATGAAAGTACATAGTTCACATTATATAAATGATATTTAAAGTATTACAATATATTAAAAAAAAGAATTTTTAAATTTTCTAAAAATTAGGTTGGGTAACTAGACACAAACAATCATATATTAATTTATCTACTAAAAAATCATATATTAATTTATAAATTTATAAGTTTAATATATTAATCTATCTACGAAATTTTTGCAACCTAAAAAATGTAGACTAACATCATCTTGTCCGTCAGTGACGATAAGGACTTTGATTTAAATACTTTGAATATCGTCGTTGTTAGAAACGACAGAAGCTTAATCCATTCATGTAATTTTTTGTGCAGCCAAAATTAATTGTTAATTTCATTGACATCAATGCATTACATTTTACCGTTAAAGTTTTTAGTAGGATAACATTTGGTCCAGAATTTAATATTTCCTCAGGAGTTATATGATGAAAGTATATTCTGTAATTGGATTGCACAAGATGGCTGATTTGATTTTTTTCTTTGGGTTAATTTTCTTTTCTTCCATATGCTTGGCTTTTCAATCAAGTCCTAGGTAAAAATGAAGCGATTCTTCAAAACACTTGCATGCAATAACATATATGTAAGGTGGGATGGATGCTTGCCTATGTGCTAATATAAGAAAAAGAGGTTTTAAAGAAATCACATTTTATAATTTTAATGAATATCTATGGTAGAGACTAAAATGCTAATTTTGAATTAATTATGATTATAAAATGATGGAAGGTATATTATACCATGTATGTAGCTAAAATTATCATAAAGTAGGTAGAAAAACTTTTTAAAGATAGTATAAAAAGTAATTGAGTTATTTTTTAATATGATATTAAAGCTTCGATTATTGGTTACGAATTTTGGAGAGACTCTTTTTCATTTACCGTTCTTTCTCTTTTCCTCCAATCACCCAAGTTTAAACTTAGGCTAATATTTTAGAAAATTCTTTATTGTTTTAGATATTTGTTTTTTTCACTAGGGTTTAATGTGAATCTTTAATCTTTTAACTTGCATGTGAGAGAATGTGTTAAAATAAAAAATAATTTAATTATTTTTCATCCGTTCAAATTTTTACAATAATTGATAACTCACTCATTTTTTAATAATATAAATAAAAATATCTTGATTCATGATGAATATATAAATTATCTAAAAAATAATAATAATAATAATAATAAAAAAATAACGAAGACTTTCAAGAAGTTTCCAAGAAGTTTCCAACAAGTTCAGCATACCTACTCCCACTTCTAATAATGTGGCCTCCATGCCAATAAAGGCTTAATTATCATTACAATTCTAGTTGGTCTTCTCCCGTTTAAGCTACACAACGAAGTGGCCTATTTTTATTTTTTGATTTATTGGAAAAGTGGCCGTCTATTGTCATTTAGTAGTACATAGGAGTATTGACTTTATATTCAAAATCCAGCAGCTGGCGTTTGTGAGTTGACAAAATGCATATTTTTAGGAGTACCTATATGGGGTATGGGGCTATATAAGACAAACTCTCCTATGCAGAGATTACCCAGTAACAATCCGCCTCTCAGTTATACCTCCTTGTGCTAACTTTTCCCTCCTACCTAGCTTCACGTTTCAAATCTTCCATTCTCTTTTTTGGGGTTTAGATTCTTGAGAGTTGAGCCACATGACTAGCTTGTTTAGCTAAAAAGAGAGATTTTATATATCATGAACACTACTCTCTCTTCATCTCTCACCCCCTATTTATTAGCTTTATCTTGTAGTAGTATACCATTTCCTTACACTTGAATTTTGAGCTTTAACACAAAACAAAAGGTGACCAATTAGAAAAGGAGTACTCTTTTAAAGTTTTTCTTTTCCCCCACTCCAAATGGATATTGTAAAGAGGAAATTGAAAGGAAATATGATTTTGGAGACATGGGAAAGATGCAGATCGTTTGGATACGGTAGCAAGAAGTCTTCACTGGATAAAATGATACTAAAGAGCAAGTCATGGAACGGCAGTACCACAAAATCATCATCCAAAGAAGAAGAAGAAGGAGGTGGTAATAATAGTAATTGTAATAAGCAGAAAAAGAACAAGCGTCAAGTAGTAGTAGCACCAGAAGGTTGCTTCTCGGTGTACGTTGGACCAGAACGACAGCGTTTTGCAGTGAAAACAGAGTTGGCTAACCATCCGTTGTTCAAGATGTTGCTAGAGGATGCAGAACTGGAATATGGGTACAACAGTGAAGGCCCCATTTTGCTTCCTTGTGATGTTGATTTGTTCTATAAAGTGTTGGCAGAGATAGAATTCAGTACTAGTGGCGATCATCATAATGAAAATATTAATAGTCGTCTGATGATTTGTGGTTATAGTCCTTCGATCCTTTTCGGTACTCCATCTCGGCACAGAAATTCGACCATTATCAACAAGGGCTATGCTTCTAATTATAGGCTTCTCAGTCCATCACCAATGCTCAACTTGAATGGATTTTGATGTGTAATCAAAGATTCGTATTTACCTTTTTTTTTCTTGTAGATTAATGGCCGTACAAATGTAATCAAAAGTTTTTTGTAAACTAGTCAATGCATAAAAGAAAAGTTGTACACAACCAATGTCTATTTCATAAACGACACAAAATCAGATTTAGAAGCTAACGGATTCACTTTATTGAATTTTTTAACTTACAATTAACAATATGAAACCTTGTAAACATAAGCAACAGAACTGAATAATAGAGAACAGACAGAAGAAATAACTTTGCAACTTACTTCCATTGTGCACAAATCAAGCAGCATGAGCCATCCTTGATATAAGTAGCTCGTTTCCCTTCCTCAGTCATCGAATTCGATTGCAAGAAGTGCACTTGGCCAACAATTGAGAACAGAATTAAACGATAAATCCTTAAAACAATGAATATCACGGAAGACATTTGTATGAATATGAGAATGCAATGAATCTTCTGGGTTTCTTCAAATCTGCATTAGCTCCTCAAAGATACTCATGGCAGAAGCTGGCAAACCCAAAAGCACATTTATGCTTTTCCTGTTTTTCCCATGAGGTAAAAACAGAATTACTTCCTTCTCAGGCAAAGCAACAGGACCTGAAAAAATAGGCTCTCCCCAACCAAAATCTTTAGTGTGGAAAGATAGCCTAGACCAAGTAGTGATCAGCAGAGTTGCAGCCAGTGAAGGCCTAGCTCTTGTTACTTCGAAATAATCTATAGCTGATCTCATAAAACTATCTGAAACCATGTTAACTGCCTTCTGAACTAGCCCTACCGCGAATGAAAGAGGCTTCTCAAAAAGCTCACCAGCACTGCACAGTGAATATGTGAAGACTATTCCATTACCAGAGTACCCTTCAGGCAATGGTGGAACGAATCTTGACCGTCCATCAGCAGCAAAGAGAAGCTTTGTCTGTTGACCAGGCAGCATTCTTAGTGCTTGGCATCGAGCTCTCCATAGAAAGCCCGTGAGGGCTTGAAATGTTGTGCAATTAGCTAGAACTCCGCCTTCCATTGCTTTTTCCTTGAGTTGTTGGAGCTTCTCTGAGTCAAAACAGAAAGACCTGTAAAGCATTTCTTCTTCATCATAAAGTTTGCTGGTATTTGATATATCTTCAATCTCAGCAAATTCATCGTGCGCAAACTCTACTTTAGGTGGGTTCCTGGCTTTGAGCATGCTTTTATCTAGATAAGGAGGGACACTAAGGGGCAAGCCTCTGGCAATCTCAGCCCATGAGTTCAAAAATTCCATAGCAGCTATCCCATCAAACATATTATGATTCATGCATAGCCCAAGAACAAATCCTCCACATTTAAATTTAGTCACCTGAGAAAGAAAAAGAAATTAAGTGGAGTACTACATGCATAAGAGCCACAAGGAAAGAAAAGCATGTGGAATGAACTTTTATCGGGAAACAATGTGAGGAAAAAAAACTAAGATAATTGATGTTTTCTTCTTGCAAATACTAATTATAATCTTCAAAAATTGGGAGGATTAAAGACTGAAAAATATGAGAGAAGATATGAGATTATTAATTTACCACGAATTGATCATAATCTAATCTCTCACATTAATATCTATTAACATTATGAAGGATATATCCGTAAAAATAATATTATCACATTTTCTTTCCTCAAACTTTTCTACTCTACTAAACAAGGTTAGGAAAAAATTATTTTATATTTTATAAAGTCTTCCATTGTATTTACTAAACATACGAAAAGAAATACTCATCAACATAGTTTTCTTTTCTCTCTTACTAAACACACCAATAAAGTCATCCTTAAAGATAATTTTGCGCCAAATGTGAGTGCTCTGTTAGGAGCAAAACTCTGTTTTTTCTCTTAATTTTTATTAATCAAATATGCTTGAATTCAAGTATTCAACCATAAACTGACTGCAAACTGAAAGGACACTTTGGGACGGAGAAGATTGCTATAAAAAACTATCAACAACGAAGCTGATATTTAGTATAGGCTATAGCAAGAACTGACTTTATGGAGAAGTAAACTACAAGATTAGCGCTGACAAATGGAAATAAGTCAGAGAATCCTCAAACCTGAGCAATCAGAGGAGGTATCTGAAGAATGTTCTGTGCACCAGGGATATCATAAACAAGCTTCCCAAGAGTGACAGGATCAGGTTTTGATATATCTCCAATCTTTTCAATTGTACAATTCGCTTCAGCCTCAACGAAGACAGCTCCTTCTCCTGTGCAGTCTACAATCAGCTTCCCTTCTGAGCTGATTGTTAGTCGCCCGGCAGTTGGGTAGTAATGAATAAGAACCTCTGTCAAGGAATTCTTAATGACCTTTGCAGCATCCTCATTTCCTCTTGAATCCGACTTGAAGTAGTA
Source organism: Bretschneidera sinensis (assembly GCA_023935145.1). NCBI lineage: Eukaryota > Viridiplantae > Streptophyta > Magnoliopsida > Brassicales > Akaniaceae > Bretschneidera > Bretschneidera sinensis. Next base: position 151,124,597 of record CM043697.1, read on the forward strand.
AAAAGTACGAACTGTAACTGCAATGTTCTGATCAAGGTTTGACAGGAAATACAGACCCCTCTCTGTCTCCTTTTCAGGAGGAACCAAGGTGGGTTCTTCTCGCTTGACAATGAGCTCAAAGGCATTATTATCAGTAAGGTCCGCCATCAGAAGACAACTTTAAGAAACCGAAGCCTGATAACAAGCTCAAAGAAAGTTATGCTTCATGAAAACAAACAAATTACAGAAATAAAATTGGCATTTTACAGAACAAACTTTGAGCTAAAAGGACCAATAATAAATGGTATGAACCAAAATGTACCTGAAATAAGGTGGACTGTTATATTAGAGAGGAAGAGTAGCAGTGAACCTGAAAGTTGTATATTCTTTAGAGAAGGGAGTTCAAAATATATAGAAAGAGTTGGAGCATAAATTTGAAAATTACTTTCCTTTTGGTTAACAAAAATAGTACATTGTAGGGACAGGTGGTGATTCACAAAGGCAAATGGTTCATACGTAAAGTGGTTTTCAATGGAGGAATATTACTAAGAGAGAGAAGGATCATTTCTTCCTTGACCCTTGTTTTGGAAAACTTTCCTGCATATTACACTAAGGTCATACGGGTTGGGGTAGGCTACTGACCAGAGAACCAAAACATTACCAGCCAGCTAGTCATCGCGTGAAAGAGAGGAGAACCTCTTAGGATTGGTTGGTGGGGTTGGCGTCCAAAATTTGGTTACTTGATAACATTTTATTACATTTTTATAACAAAACTTCCAACATCTTGGTCTATTATCTCCAACAAATAATAAAAATAACATTGTCCCCTGCATTCCTCTGTTTATGACCATAATCAAATTATTGAATCTTAGAGCAATTATGCTCCCATAAAGTAAAAAATCTTAACAGTATGAAATTAGCTGGTTGCATTGCACCCCTGCATCAGCATAACCAGATGACCTCGTGTTTGGAAGCTAGTCCTAGTTTTTTTAACTTATCAAGAAACGAAACTTTTCATTTGTTCTAGAATCAATTAACATGAAAACAAATATTAAATAGGTAATTAATACCCTATTTGTTGAAACTTTTCAATCAAACATTGAGTAACAGAGGATTCAAAATCTATGTTCAAATCCTTGTTTTAGTCTAATAAGTTTATCTTAATTAGTAGCAATCCCTTCTACAAGTAAACTATTCTATTGAAGATTCCTCTTCACACAAACTTGCATTTGCACATACATTGCAAGCGCACAAGAGCTTTTCATGTTTTTTGCTAGGCAAATCGTTCTCTGACCACACCCTCTCACTACGCCATTGTTATGATGGGAGGTGCAACTATCCCCAGAAGCTACCAACGCATGATCATCATAATCATCTGATCATCAGCACAATTACCCATCAACTTCACAATACCTCAATGACCAATTAGCATAGTGAAAGAACAATAAAATGTTTGAATTTCAACTCCAAAAATTGATAGGCAACAGCAAGCCAGTAGGTTTTAATCATTCCTTCTAAATTTCTAATCCATCGCAATTCCAATTAAATTTAAACAAAGAAAAAGGGTGAAAAAAAAAAATTGACAAGCAGAGGGGGTTAGGAGCTACAAAAGGGTAAGAACTAAGAAATATAAGCTTAAAGGCCAGGTCAGCACTAAAATATTTGTACGACAAAAGTACTAATGCATATGGTACAAACAAACCTAGCAGACTACTTTCATCTGGAAACTCTTGAGATCCAATTGGCAACACCGGCCTTCATTTATAAGAATTGGTGATTAAACCCTTCCAGAAGAATGGTACATGGTGAGAACACCACAGCTTACATGTTGCACAACTGCACAAGATCATAGTTTCCTGACTTGATGAAACTATCTAAGCATCGTCCTCTCCATCTCCATCTCTGTCTGCATCATCACCAGCCTCAGCATTATCCTCATCTTCCTCTCCATCATCTTCCTCATCACTCATGTTATTTATCACATCTGTAATAATATCCTTTACCTCCGCTTTTCTATGCATTAGATCCAAACCAAAATGCATACCTAATATGGCAATGTGCATAAAAGTAATTGTGTTAAAAGTGAAAGCATTTAGATATTTTAAGCAATAAATAAAGTTGAGTCATACCAAGTTGCCGGAGAATATCAGATAGTGTTGCCTGCATTGCAAGAAATAAAGATATTTCAAGAACAATACAACAAGTACAACTTGAATTATTCAATCTCATAATCCTGACCAATAGGCAGCACTTACAGTATTGAAGTCCACTTCCTTAAGAATTTCAACTACTACTGCATGCATCTCTCCTCTGCTGGGTTCTGATTTAGCCTTCTTACTAGTTTTGCCTTTACCTGTCCAGCATAAAGTTAAATAAATAAATAAACAAGCAGCCAATTTTCATAAATATGGAAGTCCGCTTTAACAAAAGCTACACAATATGGCACCACAAAATAATTTTATGAAATCTCAAAGCAATCGGGAATGCACCTTGATCCTTGGCAGGAGCCTTAGCCTGCGAGTTTGACTGCTTTTTGCCTCTATCTTTGTCTTTAGAGGAAACATTTTGGTCCTTTTGGCTCTCCTTTTCAACCTTCCGTTTTTTTGTAGCCGATGCCTTTGATTTGGTGGCTGACGCAGAAGTTCCATCAGCATTACTAGCGCCTTGTTTCGATGTTGGACCAGAAGACTTTTTGGTAGATTTTGTAGGACTTTTCACAGATTTTGCCGGGGTGGCTTTCTTGACAGATGTAGATTTTTCCTTGCCCTCAGCCCCTGAACTCTCCTTTACAATCTTTTTTGAACTTTTTTCACTCGACTTCTGCCTCTTTGGTTCATCTTCTTCGTCTGATTTAGTCTCCTCATGATCACTCTCTTCTTTTGGCAATGACTCATTGTCATCATCTTCATGAGAATCATTACCATCTTCTGATTCAACTTTATCATCATTGTCATCTTCCTCTACAGCTGCAGATGACTGCTTGCGCTTCTCTACAACTTTTGTTGTATGTTTTTGTTTCTGTACAGCAAATTGCAAAAGATGAGCATTTAAGTATCAAAAGAAATCCAACAGCCAAAAACATGTCATGCAAAGTAGAAATATCAAATACTGACAACTTAGAAAAATACAGAGAAAGATTAATTATAGAAGAGATCAGTCATCACACACTCAGGCAGATGCAGAAGCTATATCCCTCAGAACATGTTCTTATCTTAGAAGAATGATCCTTGAGAATCAAAAAGGGTCCCATGAATTAAATTAGAAATTTTAACAGCAACAAAATGAATAAAATTTTCAAAGGTAGCAAAACATACGTTCAATAAATTACACCACCCTGAAGTCAAGCATACACACAATGAGGTAAGCAATTTGAATTCACCTAGCATTGATTCAATCTCAAACGAGACAGATTATATAACAGAAAATACAGGCTAACTACATCAGTTGTGGTTCCACAGTATCATTTTCTAATAACCACAAAATTCCATAAAATCTTATTGACAGTTACTATAGGAATTACTTGATGGTAAAGACAGCAAAACAATATTAAAAAACCAACAGACAAGGCAAAGGACAACCCTTTGCAAAGGAAAATAATCTGAATTTTGGGAATTTAACTCATAAAGCGACTTCAATACTTTCCTCTCCTCCGGGCAAGCTTCAGCTAATGTTATAGCAAATCAATAACTAAAAAAGACAACATATACAAGGTGATCGTTTTTTCCCTGCCAAGCTGGATTATCCTTTAAGAGACACTATCGCTATAAGGGGCCCATCTACAAGAATTGCAAGTCATTGAACTTTACGTCATTCACAAAAACCGTAACACTAACAAAAGTTAAGAGTGCTAAGCCACTTATCCTTAATAACACTAAGTGGCTTTTCCATCAAAAGCTCTCCTATTCCATTCATTCCACATAATCCAAGAAATAGAGAAAGGAATCAATCTAAAGCTTTCCTCAAACTCTTGCTAGTGTGGATACCTCTCCATGCCTCCACTTCTTTGACCCAATAGACCCAGCTACCACCCAAGTAATACCCAAAACTGAAAATGCCATCTCCAACAACTCTCTTGTCTACAAGCACCTTAACAAAAGATGGACGGTTTCAGCATCTTTTTCACAAAGATAGAACCTATTCACCAAAAAAAAAAAAATCCCTTTCTTTTGTAAATTACCGATAGTCAAAATTCTTTATCAAGTTGCATCTCAAGCAAAAGAAGCAACTTCATTAAGGGCACAAGTTTTCCAAGTAGCCCTCAAAGGGAACCTATAGTCTCCTTCCATAAGTTGCCTGCAATAGCAAAATAATAGGACTTCATCACAAATCTCCTATCCTTCCCCAATTTCAAACTCACATTATTTTCCTAAATCCTTTCAATCTCATGCCATACAACTCCCCAAAAAAATTCCCAATACTTCGAAGCTCCCAATCTCAAGTATCCCAGGGAGAACAAATATTTCAAACCACCTCACCTGTGTATTAAAACACAATACCTGATTAAATCATTCACATGCCTTGCCAACGGAAAATATTCAGATATTGTTCTTTCAAAATGGCTTCACCAAAACATATATCATGCCAAAACAGCCCCATTGACCACCTCAAAATGAATATAAATGCAGAACATATCCCACCCTCTCCTTATCCATTTCCAAACTCCCACCCTGTAAGGCTCTCTCCCTAACTAGGAAACCCACCGGTTATGGCTCAAATCTCTCTTAATGGGTTATTTGACAACACCCCACCTCACCATGTGGATTTATATTACTCTGTTGTGTTTCCCCAAAGGAATTTGCATTGAATACTTCCCAACCTTCATGCCACCTCCTTGGGAATTGGAAAGAGGGGTTAACAGGCCCCCTTTTAGAAAGATGGTGCTTTTTCCAACAGGCTAACATCTTCTAAAATAACCACACTTTTCTCTGTAAATTTGGCACCCAAAAGCAAGACTAGATAGGTTATAGGAAGAGAACCCACCTGCACCCCAACACACTAGCCAAGAAGTCCCCATCCACCTCTTCAACCAGAAACCGTTTCAAAACAAAGCAAAATGTAACTATGTTTATTAAGTTGCTCAGCTTCCTTTTTGCAAAAACTAAATGATGGTATCATTAACAAAGAATTGGACACCAAAAGTTCCTCTCCATTCCTTACCACTTTAAAGCTGTGTAAAAGATTCTCATCCACTACTTTATCAAACATCTTACTTGACTTGAGTTAGAGTGTTAAACCCTCTTCTTGCCTAGCTTATAGGAGGGAAGAAAAAAAACTGCCAGATCATAAGAGGGGGTGAATTAATATGGCATTTCAATGAAATTCTCAAAAATCATTATAAGCCTAAAAATCAAAAGAAACAAGTTATAGAATGGTAGAACAGGATCATAGTAGTCCATATCATAACCTAATAACAGTTGCTGCTTCAATGAAATGCTGCCCCTTATCTATAAACCTGAAAACTAGGCATCTCCAGCCCTAAATTGTGATGATAACATTTTATTCCTGAACCTTGTTCATCTACCATTCGGCAGTCCAAAAATAAAAATAAAAAATCACAAATTTGATTCCCATTGTTTCATTCATGAAGCATAATGTGTGATCATAATAATTTGCACCTATGATAAAATAATTTACACCCCCTTCAAAAAAAGGAAAAGAAAAGGGAACATTTCCAATTTTAGATATGTATACAAAACAGCTCAAAGTAATACAATAGTTGACAAAAAATAAAAAAGTAGCTCAAAGCAATTTTTAGAATAAAAGAATGAAGTTTGAAAGATTTTGTTAAGATTTAGGCTAGGGTTTAGACAAAAATTAGAGTTTCAAACAAAGAGAGGGAGTAAAGAGACAGTAAGAAGTAAACCAGTTACTAACCCTAAGGTTAGTGTTCATATATATAGAGAAATTAATATTATGAAACTACATCAATACCCTTAAACCCTAATTCTCTTAATACTCTAACACTCCCCTTTAGATTGGAGTATACTCCAACTTGTTACAACTATACCCATCCAAGATGTTACAAATAAATTCAAGCCCAAATAACAACAAACCTCATAACAATTCATGACAACTAAGCCCAAGACAATAGTCAGGTCACCAACACCATCTAATGATAATGGATCAATACGATCTATGAACAGGGTCCAAGGACACCGAACAAGCAAGCCCTAAGTTGGAGTCAACAAGATAGACTAGAACAAGCTGCTTCACATGGGACAAATCCATGAAACAGGTTCGATTAGGTTGAGGGGCAAATTTGACTTGGATCCAGGTCGAGTCAACACAAAAACAAAACCCAAAATTTTTCTTTTCTTCTTCATGCAGCATTACCACACATGACAAGAGACTCATTGCGTGCGACGTGATGTCACGATCTCACCAGAAAGAAAGAAAACAAAACCTGCCAGAGATAAAACAAAAGTTGCTGAAAATGGAAAAGATTTGAAGAACAACGGAAAAAAAAAAGAGAAACTAAAAATAGAATCTAAACTTAACTATGTATGTTTTTTTCTTTGGTTTACCAAAGACTATCACCAGGGTCCCAAATCATGGGCTCTGATACTTGTTAACACTTGTGTTTAGGGTTTAAACAGAGGTTAGGGTTTAAACAAAGAGAGAGGAAATAGAAAAACATTAAGTAGTAAACTAGTTACTAACCCTAAGATTAGTGTTTATATATATAGAGAAATTAATATTATGAAATTACATCAATACCCTCAAACCCTAATACTCTTAATAAACATATTTATCATTCATTTTAGGAGAATATAACATTTGAAACCTAAAACCTAAATGTCCATTGGAAATATTATTCATCCAAAGAGATGAAGCACCAAGGAAACAAGAAATCATAGCTAATTTTTATGGGATATTACAAGAAACGTAAAGGAGCACTTATCAATAACTTCACAATCCAAACGGAATATATCATGATGTCAAGGAAAGTGATTGCACTATGAATAAGATATTACCACCACTTCCTAGATATAAAGAGAATTTAAATTGACCGAAAGTCCAAGGTAGAAAAGTATCAAAAGATTAACCTACACTTCCACATGGACCATGAGAAATATATTAAAATGGAAAGAATGATGGAACGACCAGAAATAGACTGAATCAACTTTAATGGAAATTAGCATTGATAAAGATTTATGATGAATGACAGAAAGAGATTCAATGCACAATTGGAAGCCAACACTTATAATGAATTCATTTACCCAGATTGGAAAACCAATCCTCACAAGCATCTGTAACTTACAATCAAGCCTTTAACAATCCCTATTACAAAACACTGAGAAACAATTGTCTGCTAAACTGCAAACCAAAAATATGAAGAGAGTGGTCTAGAGCATGATGTATAGCCAATTCATGGTATAATCATGAGGAACCAGGTTAAAGAAGAAAATATCCTTTGTGCATTGAACTATGGTTAATCAGACGCCACCCTCGACGTACCTAAGGTTCCCAAAGAGTTCACAAACAGATGGCTAAAAAACTACATAGGGATCACTTATATCCAATATAATATGATTCAAAAACCTTCCGACTTCCACTTATACTTGAAAACAAATAGAAGACTAATAATACATGCAAATATACATGGGAGCAAAGCAATAAGTTCAGATGCAGATGCATTATATCACCAATGAAATGAAACAAAGCTGTTAAGTTCACTAACAAATAAAGGCTATCAGAATCCTGAAGACATGGAGCCATTCAAACCATACCCTTTATTTGGATAAATTTTCACATTTGCAACTTCAACTCAATCAAAGGAATAAAAAGGGAACTTTGAGACATTACATGTAATATCAAAGAACAAATCCTGAATACAGATCATTACTATTTAACCCTGTAATAAAAAGTATCTTACTGACCAAAATATTAAACCTTCAATCTTAGAGCTGGTTAAAGAAAGAAAAACTAATAAATCTACCACAATATATACCTAAGTTAACTATTATATTAAAAGTATCTAAATGAAGTTGAGGGCTCAAAAGAAGGGGGAAAACCCACCATCATATTTTTACCTGATTTCAATTCCATATTAATGGCTAAGCAAACATTAGAGCATGGTATGTATCAAAAATTATATCAACAGGAAGAAAAAATTAATTAAATTTGAAGAATATAAAAATTCCACGCAGTAATATTATGGAAAACACAAACCTTGGCAGGGATATCTGATGCTCCTATAGGACTGACATTTTTGTTTGGTGTGACCTTACGCTTTTTACCTTTCTGAGACTAAGATAAGCAACAAATGTCACCAACTCCTATCTCAACAACTAAATACCATAATGTTCTATCATATGAAAAATAATAATGAAATAAAAGTACCCTTTCCTTAGCAGCAAGTACAATGTCTGTCGTTGCATGGGGTGATTCTAAGAATTCCAACAATTTTACAGAGAGTTCTTCCTGAAAACATTACTTGGGTTAACAATAAAATAATAAGAGCTCATAATAATTAAAAAAACAATTAAACATAATATCTACTTATCACTGACTTTTTTCACACTGCCCTTTATTGGAATATTGAGTACATCACAAAAATCCATCAATTTTTCTTTTACACATTTGTCAATCTTCTCCTTCACTTTGTTCCTCTGTTTTTCTTGCTGAAAAGATAAGAATAACCAATTTTTAAAAATTGCCCAATACAAAGACAGTTTAGACACAAGTCTACCTTTCAGTAGTTTATCATGGACTAAATACTGTTCAAACCATGTCATTCCACAAGTACACATGTAGCAACATAGAAGGATAGCATGAACATACGAAACAAATTAAAAGGGTATAATCCCGAAATATAAGATAAGAATACCTCAGTCTCAACCCAAACAAAACCAGAAAACTGGCTTATGTTTTTCTTCAAATTATGTGCCTGCAAAAGATGTACTGCAATTAACACATGGAGAATAATCATAAATTACTAGTAAACTGCTAGAAAGCTTTTTGACAATGCAAAACAAATATGCACCATAGAAAGGAACTGTAAAGAAAAAGAAAATGAATAAAACACGACTAAAGACCAAACTGTACAGTCACCTTTCCTTTCTTTGCAAAAAGTATGGTGTGAAGTATTTGAAGATTTTCATCAGGTTTTCTCTTGGACAACTTGAAAGCCACTGAAACAGTTCACAATATCAGAGAAAAAACAGGCCAGTCTGCTGTAACAACAAAGTTGAATACAGGTAAATAATTTTATTCAGATGATTTATCTACTAAAACAACAAGACTTTGAAATTCCTGCCCTTAAAGTGCAGAATAATCTTCCTTGTGGCCAGTATCATATGAAACTCAGAACAGTAGCCAATAAGTACAGATATCAAGTTGATTGATTACTTTCTTATGAATACCTTTCATGCTTTGTTCATGAGAACATAAATACAATTACAAAATAAAATGCTCCACAAATAGAGGAAATATGTTACCTGATATTTTCACATTTCTTGCATTCAATTAACATTACACCTCATAAACTATTCTAAAGCATGAGGGCATTATTTCAGTAACTTGGCCATTGGCCATCCATACAAAACTAATACCAGATAATAAACCTAGATACTTTTATATATTTAGAAGACACATGCAGCTTTTTGTTCACATCTTCAATTCAGCCCCCACCAGCATTAGAGAATGAGTATAAACTTCATAAAACTTTAGCTTCAATTTTTGCATTCAAAAGCAATTCAGCCATTTAAGGACAGCTTCAGGATAGTTGACACATTTTATAATGAATTTTAAGTTGACATCTTTCTTAACCTATGGTCAGTTTCGAAGGTGGGTCACTGCACCTAACACAAGCACAAGCTACCTTTTCACTGGCCATGGAGGCTTAACACAGTGGGAAGTTCTCTATTACAAGCTTATAACTCAAGATTCAAACAGATTAATGATGATTTAATAATAGTGGCCAAAGGAGACAATTTGGTAAGGGAAAGAAAAAGTTGAAGTGGGCTGTCTTGTCATATTGTTCAGCCAATGGGTGAATACAGCAACCTAGGTTAATGTTTAAAGTTCAGACACGATTTCCTTCCAGTACTTGCTATACTGGTGGTTGTGGGTTATAGAAGACCAGAAACAAGATTTGTCTGAATTAACCATCAACATGGTCAAGTACCTTTAATCAAAGGCATGCATAAAATTCAATTTCAACAGCATGACCAATGTTGATGCCCTCCAATTGGGAGGGGGGGTCAGGGAATGAGGACTCACAACCCCATTGGATTTAATATCTACTGCTAAGTAAGGGCATCTATAATTATGCATTTACACTGAGCAGCTGAATCCATTGACAATAAAACCTAAATCTCATCCATTGAAAATGTCATTTTGACAAGCGATACAGAAGATCCAAATAAAGCAGCTCTGCTTTTACTTACAGATCAATGGAATTTGCTAATGGTTAAGTTGAAGCTAAGAAGGATATACCACTCTTTTTCTTGGTACACAATCCTCGATTCTGGGATATGATTAAGGGGCAATACATAACTAATGCAATCAATTGCTCAGCAGACCAACCAAGACTACAAGAACTTCAAAGAGTAGCCATCAACGAAAAAGCATCATAATACCAAAGAAGCAACAACACCCCCTAATCACACAAAATCTATCATTAATAAACTCAAAAAGGGGAAGGGGAGCATAGAGGAATTCACTTAAATGGAAGACTAAGATCAGCCAAGTCATTCTTTGATTTGAAATATATATACACACACACTAAATGGTTTAGGTATCCACATAAACCCCATGAAAATGTAAAGAATTCAAATTTATTAAAAGAAAAAGGGAGACATAACCTAAATGGTCCACGTGATAAAAGCATTAAGAATAAGAACAGTAACACACGTAAAGAACAATCAATTAACGTCAACCAAAGTATCATTACAGCTAACGCGTAACTGAAGCATACCATTTGGAATATCCTTAAGTTGTATGCCACGACCCTGAAAATCCAGAGAACCCATAACAATCAATCACCCAAATCTCAATTCAAACTCAATGATCACACCCACAAACTATAAGTCAAAACCGCAACTTTCACCAATATACCTTCTCAATCGACAAGGCTTTGCTCGACGAGGAGCGAGCAACAGACGGTACAGAGTACCGCTCAACGCTCTTCCTCTCTCTTGTGGGCCTCTCGCTACTTGGCGTAACAGGCTCCTTCTTCTCAGACAATTCCTGACTCGGTTTCTTTGACGACTCGGTTTTATCTTTCTTCAAGCTCCTGTTTGGACTTCCCTCAGCATTCTTGCTTGCTTCGTCATCCCCCTCTTCCTTGTTTTCCTCGGATTTTTCATCCACATCTTTCTCTTGAGGTTCGTCACTTTCCAAACAAACCTCTTCGTCTTTCTCGGAAAGTTCCTCCTTTTCCTCTTCTTTTTGGTTTTCTTCTTTGTCTTCCTCTACTTTGAGTTCCTCTTTCTCCTTCACTGGAACCTCCTCTTCCGGTTTCTTCTCTTCTAGGGTTTCATTCGCCATGGAAACCAAGAGAAGAAAATCACGCACAAAGAGAGCAAAAAAGGAAAGAATATAAGCTAAAACCCTAAAGTTAGGGTTTTTTAAAAAACCCTAGAGATCAAAGTTAGTGAAAGTTATTAAAAGCAGTGAACTTGACTCTGGTGTTTAGAGAGAAATAGACATGGAGTGTATGTGAGTGAGAGAGAAATGGAGATGGAGAGAGAGATAGAACTGGGAAATTTTGGGGGCAAAACGAGGGATTTGGGGATTAGAGCGGGGGGTTTAAAATTTGGTGCCAAAATTGAAAGCGGGCTTTGGGTCTTGTTTTTCATTAGTACTACGCTCTCCCGGCAAAGCTGAAAATTTGTGGACGTAAAATGGGGATGTGTTTTTTTCAGGACTACCGTACTCTACTATCAACTCTCTACTGGACACTTATCCATTTTTGATACGTAGTAACGTTCTTCTTTTTTCTATTTTAACTGTGGGGTGTACAAATTTTTTACAACCGGTGTAAAACTTGACCCCTAGGAATTTTACAAAGGTGACCAAAAACGCAATGTTCAATTGAATGAAAGGATCTGATTAGTAATTTCTTGCTTTTATCTTAAATCTTTGACATGCAAAATCGATAGATTTGTTTTAAGTGTGATTACGCAATACGTATGGTTTCATCGCAAATAAAAAGAGAAAGTTACTAAATTTATGTTTTTAATTGTTTGATCAATTGAATATTTTATTGTTTATTTAGTTGAAAAGACAAAATAAATAACATTAAAAAAACAAAACCGTGAATTCAATTTTATAAATAAAGTATTTAGAGTCACCCATAAAAAAAGTCAAACAACAAACACGAGTTTCCCTTTTCTTTTTTATTTTCTTTTTGTTTTTTTATTATTTGCTCTAAATGTTAAAAACCATAAATCAAATCGAAATCCAGTTATTGAAGTTTTGATTCAAAAAATTTATGCTTTTTGCTATATGCTCAATTATGTTTTTATTTTTATTTTTTATACTATCAATTAATCAAACAAAATATTTTTTATACATAAATATTAAAATTTAATTATAAATGATATAGATATATGTACATGATCGGAGATGGAACCATGTTGAAGACCACTTTGAAGTAGGAATGGCAGTTGGTGGTGTACGTTTCGATGCCTGAGTTTATTCGAATCTGTTTAAATGAGTATAAATAGTAGATAAACAAGTTTAAATAAATATGTGTATTAAATTTTAATTCTTGATGGGCATGAGTATGATATGAATAGTATCATTCGAGTACCCATTAAATTTGATTATATATATATATATATATATATGTTTCTTACGTATAAACACATTTTTAATATAATTTTCAATCACCATGAAAGTAAAAAATGTAACACTTTAATTTTTATTTTTATTTTTACTGTCAATCCTCGCTCAATATTCTCTGTAACTAAAGACGTACCCATCAGTGAATATAACTTCTTGAACCGAAAGCATGTACTAAAACCAATGGTCACAACACAAAGCATCAAATACCATCAGAATTTCTATTGAAACCAATATAAAAATAATAACAAAATGAGTTTTATCCACAATTGAGAGAGGAGACACTCACATACACAAAAAAAAAAAAAAAAAAAAATGATCGGATTCCACAAAATATTGTCCCTATAATGCTTGTCCTCGAACAGGTTGTGGGCAAAACTCAAGTTTTGAAATTTTGCGATTAGCATGCGCAGTTTTAATGTTGCTGGCAGTGCAAATGTCTGCAATTGTTATAACTTTACCCGTAGATGAAAAGTTCCTTGCTTTTGATTTGCTCAAACAAAATCTAATTAAGTGATTGATACAAAATATACAAGTGGGAAATTTTAACAACAATTCGTTCACTTAGATTTGAATAACTTTATGTATAAAATTTAATTCATTTTCAAATGAACTGAAACTAAAAATTTATTTGTAAATAAACTCGAATAAATTTTCATGTTTGGTGTAGTCTCATTTTAACTATAAAATTGAAACAAAATTGGTATTTGGAATCAACAAAGATTCATTTTCTTTTCATAAAATTTACTTAAATATTTTATATAGGTATACAAATAAAATATTAAATATTTGATAATAGTTCAATAAAAGTGTGTTTAGAACTCCATAATAATTCAGTCATTCCTTCGGTGAATATTTTTTTGGCTAAATTTTTTGGCATAATAATTGACATTTTATTCTGTTAGTCAAAATGGCAAAAATGATGGATTGAGTGTTGCATTGAAACCTACTACTTTAAGTATATAAAGTGGATATGAATTACGATAAATTTAGATATTAGTTTTTTAGAATCAACATGAGCAAAATCTTCAAGTTCTTACCACACGATTTTGGGATGGTTTATAGCAATTAAAAAAATTAAAATAACTAAGAATTGTGGACTACTATAAAAGCACCTAAAAAAAGAAACCCGATCATGATTATATCATAATAATAAATGAATTAATTCATAAAGCCATATAAATTGTCTTGAATAACTTAAAAATAGAGTAATAGAGAAGAATAATTTTACTATTTTAAGAGTTCATTTGCAAATTCTATCAATTTATATAAAGTTTACTCAGTTCCACTATAATTTATCTTTTATTGATAAACCAATAATAAAATCAATTAATTTATAAGTGAATTTCATGTCTAATTAGCAAACAAAACAATGTAACCACTAAATTGAATTGAATTTCATAAAAATTATAGAATTTATTTAAACCAATCGGACTGTTAATTTATCGAAAATGATTTAATTAAAAACAAAAAAGAAAAAATTTAATAAAACATGTTACAACTGAGAAGAGTAATTGAAATAAAGAAAAATGAAAAATAACTCACCTAAATGATTGATTTAGATAAAACTAAACCCCGGAAGTTAAATGATAGAAGGCCAAGGCCATTTGGAGACTGCCTACCAAGTCCTCTTCAACGTCAGCAATATGTGAAATCATTGTACTGAAGAAGAAGGGAATCACAAAACCTAACTCCAAAAATCGATTAACCATAAAATATACGATTTGATTTTGGTTACGGTAATAGCAAACGATTTGAGAATGGTTTTAATTGTTTCGGTTCAGTAATCGGACCATGCTGACCCTAATGGCGCTGTGTCTGGAGGCCGCACAACGTGATTCCCACTGGGCCAATTTGAGGGCTACACATTTGGAAAACCAGTGTTTTACTAATGGACCATTTATCAAACCCAAGAAACAAGGATCCATAATAGGTCATCCGATTGATCCTCTAGCCCAAGTATAATAATAACATTTGCCCTAAGACGCCTAGCAAAAGCCACGACTCCGAGTACATGAAAACGGTGTCGCTTGTCTATTTTCAAGTAAGAACAAAACTTAAGCCCATTGCATCACAAAAAAAAAACCCTAAGCTTAACACATATATTTAAATGGACTGAATCACTACGGTTGAACTTGCACAGGCTAGGGTTTCTTTTCGCCGACCAAAGAAGCCAGGAAGAAGAAAATGGTAAATGTTCAACCCTAACTCATCCTCTAATTGCTAATCTTTGATTGTGACTCGACTGCTATACTTTCTTTAGCTGAGATTTTTTCATCAGTATCGCTTTGCGTATATGCATGAATGCTCATATAGACATTTATGTACTTGTCCAATTGTAGATACTGATGCATATGGTATTTCTGTTAACAGTGAATTTGCTTGATCGATTTTTGATGTGAAGGGGAAGATTGTGTGAATTATCATTAGCTGTACTATTCAATCCTCTGTTTTGGACCTTCACAAATAACAGTTTCCTTTTTGTTCATATTTTATTTCTAGCTATACCTATGTTAGGCCTAGTCAAACAAAAAATAGTAGTGGGTATTTTTTAGTAATCTCTTATTAGATGAAGAAGAATGTAAGAAATTTCATGGCTCGTCGTATCTTATTGAATATAATGACATTAAACGATTATCATTGTATTTTAGATTTTCTTTTTTGTCTGTAGGCAGTACAAGTTGATTTTCTATTGAAGTAATGAATCTTGTGATTTTGGTGACTGTTTAAACGCTCTATACCTGCTCCTACTGAAAATTCACTCTGTTCTGCTGCAGGCCCCAAAGAAAGGAGGAAAAGCTGTGGCTCCAGCTAAGAAGAAAACGGTACTTATTTATCATTGTTCATTTGTTTTTGGAAACCGTTCCTAGAAGCATCTGCTTGTCATTTCTAAGTTGCCCATGTTTTTTTTTGGAATCTAGGAGAAGGTTGTGAATCCTCTATTTGAGAAGCGGCCAAAGCAGTTTGGTATTGGAGGCGCTTTGCCCCCAAAGAAGGATTTACACAGATTTGTCAAGTGGCCCAAGGCTATTCGCATTCAAAGGCAGAGGAGGATCCTTAAGCAGAGGTTGAAGGTCCCACCAGCACTGAACCAGTTCACCAAGACTCTGGATAAGAACCTTGGTAAGACCATGATTTTCTGGATCATTTGTTAGTTATTGCTTCTGGGTTGGTAATTCATATGCAACCTGTTCCTGTTGGTTAGCTCAATTGGTTGTTTTGGCCACCATTACAGTGATGGGTGTTGGGTTAATTCAATTTTGGAAAGAAATTTTCTCTCCACTTTTCCATGTCGTCATTAAAATAAAATGTTGGAAATTGTCTGTTATAGCAATTGATTTTTTGGTTATGGATTTGTCTTATGTGCAAGTGCTTTTGTATCTCATTATCTTCATTAGGGCATAGATTGCATGCTTGGTATGGGTTTAATAATAATCATGGTCTTCTGCTTCCTGATTTGATGTCTGTCATCTTTTTATCCCCGTGTTACTCTTAATACTTCTTTTAGGTATCCCCCTATATAAATCCACTCTTATTTTGCCATTGGGGCATCGATTCTGATGATTGATGTTATTATTAATTTTACTAACTTGGTATTCCTGCTTTCAGCAACAAGCCTGTTCAAGTTGCTTCTCAAGTACAGGCCTGAGGACAAGGCAGCAAAAAAGGAACGTCTTATGAAAAAGGCTCAGGCTGAAGCTGAAGGGAAAGCTGCTGAGGCTAAGAAGCCCATTGTTGTGAAATATGGACTTAACCATGTGACCTACCTTATTGAGCAGGTTACTTGGCTTGTTGGTTGTCTTACATAAATAAAAGATTTCCTTCAAACAGTTATGTATTCTGCATATTGAAAAATGTACTTAGAAATATCGTTTCTCTAATATGCAGAACAAGGCACAACTGGTGGTTATTGCGCATGATGTGGATCCCATAGAGTTGGTTGTGTGGTTGCCTGCCTTGTGTAGGAAGATGGAAATTCCTTACTGCATTGTGAAGGGGAAATCACGTTTGGGAGCGGTAATATGCTTTGTAATTTGTCTTTCATTTGTCCTCTGTCTAGTGTATCAAGGGAACAATTCATTTATGTTACTGTTCTTGCAGATTGTTCACAAGAAAACAGCGTCTGTCCTATGTTTGACCACAGTCAAGAATGAGGATAAGTTGGAATTCAGCAAAATCCTAGAGGCCATCAAGGTAGAATAGAGCTACTATCTATATGTTTATATATTTGTAGACTAATACAATTGCTTATGAAACATTTTATATTATTTCAATATTTTTTGTGGTTTTTAACTGGTTCTGACTTTACTGTTTCAGGCAAACTTCAATGACAAGTATGATGAGTACAGAAAGAAGTGGGGAGGTGGTATCATGGGCTCCAAATCACAGGCCAAGACCAAGGCCAAAGAGAGACTTCTTGCAAAGGAGGCTGCACAGAGGATGACCTAGGAGCTTCATTGATCCCAAATGGCACTTTTTTTTTTCCTGTTGATCACTTGAATCAGCATTTATTTGTTGCACTTTGTTAGCAGGATATCTAATATGATTTTTTGTTTAACCTTTAAAGCAACTATTATTAGTTCTCTTATAAACTGATATCTAAAGTTTTGTGCGTCCTTTTTTCACTCTGTGATTTTGACTTGATTTTGTTGCAGCTATGTTACTATTTATCCTTATGTATAATATTTCCTAATGCTATGAATGTCAGTGCTAATTTTGTTTATATTGCAAGGATGTCAAGCTCTAGCCTATCTATCTGTTATCGCTGTGTTTCTTTAGATCAAGATTTGTTAGCATCTCAAGCTTGCAAGTAATACTTCTTAAGACCTGCTTTGTTGAAGGTTTCTTCTTGTTAATTGTGGATGACTTTTGAGAGCATTTGTCATTGTGATATTAAAGTAGAATTCTGGTTTGTTAGGTGATCAGTGGTTCTATTTTCATCATTGGCTAATCTGATTAGAACAGTAATGATGAAAATGAAAATGGTTTAGTTTATTCTTTTGTTGGAATTATTGTTTTTTGTGTAGAAGTCAAATTTTTTATATGTACTTTTTTTGCTTGTGTTTTTTCCCTCTTGTACCAAAAAAAACAGGGGTAGGTTGTCTCTTTGTGAAACTTTTTTTAATGTTGTCTTTGGGAAGGTATATGTTGATTAGTTAGTTCATTTTACAGCTCTAGTTGATGTTTAAATACCATGTTAGTCCCTTTAATCAAATCAAGAGAAAATACTTATATAGATTATGCTTGCCATGTATGGATAGTAGATTAGATCAATTATATTTTCATATAAGTCTGTTTTTCGTTGGTAGTATGAAATTGAATTGGAATAATATTAATTCTTAATAAAATTATTGAAATAGATATGGTTTTATCCCAGTTTCAATTTCGTTTGATTAATGTTACAGATTTCACAACCTCAACTATCCACGGTAGCAACACATGATAGGTTCTTGTATTAGTTAAGAGTTTGTGCGGTCACTCCCAATTCGATCATACCATCACTTTTTTTTTTGTTGGTGGACTAGCAAGGTTCCCTAAGCCGAAAGGCCAAGAAATCACCAGTATCCTAGTCAGATTATAGGCCTTTGCAGCATTGTTGTCTTTTGCGTAATATACTCTCCCTGGTTACTGTCTCTGCTTCGGTTGCAATAGTAATTGCTGCAAGTTTTTTGTTTCCCTAATGCTTGGCTACTTTGTATGATGAGTGGAGGTTGCTAAGTTTGGATGTAGGTCTGGTATTGTAGGCTATTTTCTCTTTGTTTTTGTAGATTTATTTGGCAGTAGTTTTTGGTGTGGGAGTCCCTGCCTTATCCTACAATCCCCTCTTTTCGGTGTGGGATTTTCTTATATCATTTGCATCATAATGATGCTGATTAATAATATTAACCGTCGCTTTTCAGGGAAAAAAAAACAAAGGATCCAAGCTCTTTAAAAGTGGTTATGATTTTCTCCCGACATCTCAATTTATTTGTCAAGAAACTTTTATGTTCCATTTTAGTTAGAGAATGAGTAAATTGAAATCAACCTATGGAATCATTTAACGAATCAGTGTGAGACCGAGACCATCAAATTCGTCAGAGTGATATAGTTAGAATAATCTCATTATGATGGAACCTGCATGCTATGCTGTGGTTCACAATACTACAAGAACAAGATTATGAGAGACGGTAAACAGGCTAAAGACAGTAATGGCATGACTAAGAAAGAGGAAAAGAACTTTCACATTCAATGGAATTTCTAACTTATGATATTTAGTAGCTCCATCAAGCAAATACACAGAAAGTTCACTGCTTCTTTCCATTGCATTGACATTTATTAGAAATACCTAATTAAGTAATTGTAGGAGCATAACCCTCTTCTCTTAAGCTTATGGAAATCTTTTCTAGCATGGAGTAAATCTCTTTAGAACAGGCGTGCCTACCATCTCCAACCATGAACTCATGCACAACGTTATCAACCTCAATTAAGCTATGGCCAGGGTTCTTTACGATCTGTCTCTCTCTCATGAACCTCCTCATATTAACTACATCACCCCACCGCCCCTTTGCAGCATAAATATTCGACATGAGCACATAATTTCCATCATTGTATGGTTCCAAATCGACTAGCCTTTGCATTGCAGCCTCAGCTAACTCAACATTGGCATTGACATTGGAAGCACATGCATAGAGCAAAGCTCCCCATAAAACCCCATTTGGTTCCATTGGCATTTTTCTGATAACCTCGTGAGCCTCATCCACGAGCCCTGCCCTACACAGAAGATCTACTAAACATCCATAATGCTTGATGTTAGGTTCAATCCCATAATCCCTTCTCATCGAAAAGAATATCTCTTTTCCTTTCTCCACAAGTCCTGAATGACTGCAAGCAGATAAAACTGTGATTAATGTAATTTCATCAGGTCTTATTCCACTCATAAGCATTTGCACAAATCGCTCAAGTGCTTCAACTCCATAACCATGCATTGCAAGTCCCCCAATTATAGAATTCCATGCATAGACACTATTATGAGGTACAATTTGGAAAATTTGAGAAGCTTTTTCAATGCACCCACATTTCGCATACATGTCAATAAGTGCAGCTGCAAGCTTAGGATTCAAAAAGACATGATTTCTGTCAATATACCGGTGCGCCCATTTACCCATCTTCAAAGCTCCAATATTTGCACAAGCTGACAGCACGCAAACCATAGTCAATTCGTTTATCTCAACCCCATCATATTGCATTTGATAAAACAACTCAATTCCTTCCTTATGCCTCCTTTGCTTCACATAACCTGCAATCATCGCAGTCCACGTAACTACATTTCTTTCAGGCATTCTATCAAACAACAACCGGGCGGATTCGATATCGCCGAAGCTACAATAAAAAGTTATCAAAGAAGTGAGCGAATGTATGTCTGATCTAAAGTCTTGATTCTTGATAAGAAGTGAGTGTACTCCTTTCCCTTGATTAAGGTCACTGCAAGCCTTTAAAAGAAAAGGGTACGTGAAATTATCCGGTTCTATTCCTAGATGTCTTAATTGGGTATAGAGCTGAATTCCTTCATGGCCTAAACCAGTTGCTGCATAGCCTTTAATCATGGTGTTGTAAGCGAAATTAGATGGCTCAATCATTTGGTTGAAAACTGTGCGTGCATAGTCAATATGGGCACATTCAACTAAGGACTGCACAAGCTTGGTCAAGTGGGTATCGGCTTGATCAAATGAAGTTTTGACGATTTGCGCATGGATTTGCTTGAATTGGATCAAATGGGTGCATTTCTTTAGTAAGGAAAGATGGTGGGATTTATTAGAACTGGGGTTTTCTGGTGACTTTGTTGAGATGGGGACATGATTGAGTTGAGTATTAGACATGAGCGTGAACATCTTTTGCTGTTATTAAGACGGTGAGACAGTTCATAGAAAATCTTCTTTCAGGAATAATAAATTTTGATGGGAAAGTAGCTTCGATTTGGGGTGTTGGAGTTGCTTGTTCTTGTGTGTTTGGCTAATGAAAAGATCAGTTGTGATTGCAGCAGAGGTAGCAACATTTGGTGGTGCAGATGATGATGAGATTGTAGGTAAAGAAATTTGAATGTTGGCAAGATCTTGTCCATGGATGACAATAATTGCATGCAATTTAGAGTGTCCTAATGCATTAGCTGATGCTGTCATCCCATCGTTGCAAAAATGCAGAGAAAAATCTGCATCAACAACTAAGGAAACTTAAGTTCGACATCCAAATTTTAGTTGTTCCTCTGCTTTCAATTCTTATGACACAATATAGTATGATACTTTGAAGGTCAGGACACATAGAGGCTGGAAGAATTTGAGAAAGTGATTGTTGCATCCGTTTGATTCGGTTCATTTTTTTTTCCTATGTATATGGACTTCAATTGTCAAAGGGGCAGGAACTTTGGTAATTTGTGAAAAGAAAAAAAAACAACTTTGAATTTAGTGAGTTTTTAAGTTAGAATTGGTTGTTGCTGCTCCTTGGGTTCTTTGAAATCACATAAATAGAAGAAAATTTAAAAACTCTTCTTAAATCTTTATCCTCTCTTGTTTCTGAATATATATAAATATATAGCAGTTGAGTTTTATGATAAAAAAATCAAAAACTCTCTTTGAATAATTGGACTTGTCCGGATATGAGTTGGAATAAATTAAATACTGATGATTTTTATTTTTTGGGTAACCCTAATTCTATTGGGGATGCATCTTGCAAGATCATTTTAGTAAATAGATTAAAGGAAGTGTCATTGTTATTGATGTAGCTACTAATCGAGAAATTATTGAGTATTTATGATTTTATGTAGTATTATCATTCGTTTATTAGTAATATAAAAAATTTTAGTAGTAACACAATATATTGGTATTATTCGTTTTATTTTAAAATTATTATTTTAATTTTTTAATTAATAATTAACGAATAGTAATATGATATAGAATTAAAAACAATGAATAATTTTTAATCGGGACTCTACTCATATTTAATAAGTTCTTAAATTGATTTATAACTTTGTACGTAATTGATGATATTAGTTTTTTCTTTCACTCCCACTCAAAAGAAATTATTGACTTCACATAATGATTTTGAAGAGACCAATAAGTTCGAGATGCATAATAAGAGAAAGACAACAATTTGATATGCCTAGACTTGTTACTTTTGATATGCCTACAAATTATTGACTCCATTCCTCCAGAGTTGCATGTATTTATCGGATTCCCGAGTTGGGTTTGTAAAATTTGATTTGTTTTATTTTAGTATTCTCTGCATAAAACAAGCAGCAAATATTTGGGGAGGATTGTTATATTGCTAATCTAATGATTCTGATTGTAATTAAGTTAAAAAATCGAGGATTAGAATATTATTTACCCAAAAATGATTGTCGGCCCATCTTTGCCCTTCCTTGTGCGCACACGTCAAATTTTTATTGGTCAATGACTTTTAAATAGAGATGGCCTAAAACTCCCGGTTCTATTGTATCATTAACAGAGTAAATCGCGGATCGGACTCGCTCAGCTAACTCGGCAGTTCACCAGGTCCAATATGGAGGGCACGCACCTCGATTCGAATTCCAAACAGATCCGACCGGAGGAGCCAGAGCTCGACCTTTACACCGTCCCTAATCACTCTAGTAAGTCTCTCTCTGTGTGTGTGTGAGCGTCCACTCAAAATCCCAACCCTAGAATTTTAGTTTCATTTTGTTTCCACGGAAAATAGTTTCTCCGAATAGAGCAAGCAAAAAATATAACAAGAATTTAATTTTATTAGGTTGGTTTTTTTGGGACGATATCCACGAAACTGAGAGAGTCGCTTTAAAGGAGTTTTTTTTTATGGGAGCTCAATCACAAGAACACAGAAAATATACAAAGAATACAGAGATTTTATCATTAATAAGTACGGAGAAGATCCTTCAAGGAGGCTCACGTTCACAGAGGTTCGAAAATCACTGGTTGGTGATGTTAGTCTGCTCCATAAGGTCTTTCTCTTCTTGGAGAGGTGGGGGCTGATCAATTTCAGTGCACCTTCGGGTTGCGATAAGTCGAAGGTAGATAATGAGGAGAGCCAAAATCTTAAGATTGAGGAAGGAGCTCTAAATGGAGTTCGGGTTGTTGCTATTCCTAATTCATTGAAGCCTATTTCAGTGCCACCTAGTGTAGGGAATAGAAGGGGGGGAGATGGTCGAGAGCGGATTCAAATTGGCACCATTGACTTCGTATTCAGATGTTTTCGGTGATTTGATTAAGCCGGAAGCATTGGTTTGTGGGAACTGTGGAGAGCCTTATGATTCTGGACGCTACGAATATACAAAGGTATGATAGCATGTATAGTCAAGATAATTTTTAAAAGAAGTGAATTTAAGCTTCATGTTGTCTTATTTAATTTTAAATTTTGATTGCACTTATCTGACTGAAATAATTATATAAGTTGATCATGATTGCTTGTTAAGTTAAATTGAGTTTGGATCACGATTCTCTAATTGTAGTTAAGTACTTCATGTGTTTCTAACATGGTTTCTCGCTAGGTTCCCCAGTTCCGTGTTGATTGTTTTTATGTACCATGTATATTATTTCTCTGTCGGTTGCCTTCTACTTTTATTTTAATTTTCTACCTTTTTTTCTTTTTAATGCTTACGGTTTGATTTTGGGTTGCATTTTATGGTTCTAATTGTTAAGATACACTGCTTATAAAAAAATTGTTAAGAGACAGTGCTTAGTTTAACATTATCCTGTTACATTCTTCTTGTCATCAACAATCTCCATAGGGTGCCTCCTACCTTTTGGAATGGTCACATCCAAAATAGCTAGTTAGGGTTCGATATAACTGGAGAACACTTTTAGGTGCTGCTGGGGTGTCTGTTTTGTTGCCTTTGCAGCATCCATTTGTAGCCTGATCTTGAATTACCTGGATAGGACTTAAATATTTGCAGTTTACTTGGTAGGCACATAGGTTATACGCAGGTTATATTATTATGAGCTTGAAGTTAACAATTTAATGTGGAAGTACATGTAAATTCTTTACCTTTAAGTAGTAAAAACGGATTGTCACTAACTTCTCAACCCCCGTCCCTTTATTTTTAAGTAACATCAATTATTTCATTTGGAAGACCGTCTCTCGGTGTCTCTCAATTCTTATCATCACACTATCAGGGTAATTTCACTATTTGTGCAAAATGCTTTAAAAGTGGAAACTGGGGGGAGAACAAATTAATGGATGATTTCAAGTTTAGTGACATCATTGAAAACAATGGTCCTCGTGGAGCTGTCTGGACTGAGCCAGAAACTCTCCTTCTTCTAGAATCTGTTTTGAAGCATGGGGATGACTGGGAGCTTGTTGCTCAAAATGTTCCGACCAAGTCTAAAATAGAGTGTATTTCAAAGCTAATTGAGTTGCCTTTTGGGGAGCTTATGATGGGCTCTGCCCATGGAAGGGTTGATTCTGCTGGCCCCACTGGAGACATTAACAGCATGAAACAAGTATTGTTATCTTCATCTGAGCATCAAGAAAATATCAATACAGAAGATCAAGGTCATGAGAAGATCAATGAGAGTGAGCAGAGTGGAGATGCCGTGAGTGAAGAACTTCCTTCAAAAAGAAAGCGCATGGCTTCCCTTTCAGATACTGGTAGTTCACTGATGAAACAGGTAAGAGCCCTTGCTAAAAGTCTTACTGTAAATTGTTTGCTTTGCTGTTTTCTCAATGCACGATGGTTAGTTTTATCTGGTTTCTTGCATCTTTTTCCTTAGACTTCAGAAAGTTTGTACGCAGTTCATTCAATCTAAAAGTTTGTAAAGTTTTTGAATCCAAGGTGGAAGTGGCTGGCATTTGGTACACCTAGTGTGTGGCATATGTTGACAGGAATCTATTTTTTCAAATGCATTCTTGTTCTATATTTGGTATCCTTAATTGTCATAACTACATGGAGTCTAAATTTGCATAAATTGTTGGCTTCAAATGTTCGTGTTATCTTATTTTGCACAACAAATAATTCAGTGTTCCCAATAGGTAGCTCTCATTTCAAGCATGGTCGGGCCACACATCACAGCTGCTGCTGCTGAGGCTTCAGTCAATGCACTTTGTAATGAAATTTCATGTCCAAGGGAAATATTTGATGGCGATAAGGAATATGTAACTAATGGGTTTCCTGCTTCAACTCTGGTTTGTGAGCCAGAGAGGTTGTTTATTTTATTTTTTCCCATGATACTCCTAAGTTAATAGTTTATCTTAAAGTCAACTTTTTAAATTTTATTTTATATGTTAGAGAGCTTATCAGGTTGAAGATTCAGAAATGAAGGAAAGGCCTTCTCAATCAGGTAGGTATTTGTTGTAAATGCAATCGTACAAAATTCTTTGGACTGTTTCTGGCATTGAAACAAATTACAGGAACAGAGGCTAGCTATTGTTAATATGACATTTTTGCTATACTTTTTGTTTGTGTTTTCTAATTCCTCTTTGCTCGACATATTTTTTTCTTTGAACTTTCCACCTGCCGTTGAAGCTTTATTAGCTCTCAGATGTTCACAGCTATTTCCGTTTGATCTATTGACTAATTATTGTTTACGTCATGTCAGTTCTAATCATCTCTTTTTGAATCTATATTATCACAGAAACTCAAGAGGCATCCCCTAAGAAGAATGACATACCTCTAACTTTACGGATTAGAGCAGCAGTGGCAACAGCTCTTGGGGCTGCCGCTGCTCATGCCAAATTATTGGCTGATCAAGAAGACAGAGAGATCAAAAATTTAGTTGCGACCATAATTGAGACACAGGTGGGTTCTATTTTTGTTGGTCTTTGTACTTTATTTGTTGAAAAGTTTGTTAGCATAGCATCTTTAATATTTGTTCTTTTCATGGATATATATTCAGTTGGAGAAATTGCATTCCAAAGACAAGCATTTTGACGATGTTGAGCTGATAATGGAGAAAGAAGATACAGGAATTGAGGAGCTAAAAGAGTGTATTTTAGGAGAGCGGATTGATCTCTAACAAAGAGCATTTAATGCTGGCATATCAAAACGGTGGGATAGGCTGGCAGTTTGGACTTGTGGATCAATGCAAAGCAGCAGATCCAGAACAGAGTAGCTTTGATGTGAACTTTATAGGATTCTAGTGTGCGCGTTATCTTTCTACGGTAATTTTTATTCTCATGTCAGGTGAGTTTGCATTTTTCATCCTCCCTTTCACTGGTGCTAGTCATTATGTGTCTATGATTGGGGCTGATGATTGTTGAACAGCAACATTTCTACCAGTACTTTACCTCTAACCTATAGGAAATTCACTTGTGTTCTTACTCTGTCAATTACTTTGTGCAGCTTCTTAAGATTTTCACGTCATTGATATATTAACCAACATTACATGATACATGAGCAATGATATTGGAACCACCAAAGAAATTAACAGAAGCTTCACTAGTAAAAAATAGACAAGTATATGTTTTAAAGTTGTAAATTATCATTTCTACTACATCTAAATCACTGTTTTTGTTAGATGCCATGTTTTTGAGTTAGATGCCATGTTTTTGAGTGATGATAGGTGGCATATCTTGATGGAAAGAAAATCATTAATGTTCATTCATTAACCGACCCAAGATGGCTCCATCAAGTATATGTCTCAACAAGTCCACAGCAAGTGCTCTTCACTGTTGCCCTCGCACACCCTTCTGCTGACTCGGCTGGTAGTGTATCCATTTGGATCTAAACAAAAGTCACCAAAAATTAAAATCTTTACCTAATTTTAATTTTGATAGATATGATTCAATATAGGAATTTGAGTTTTAATTTTTGTCCAAGCTCAGCCCTAATAAATTAGATCAAACCTTAGTCTGCTCATTAGGTCCGAATTTATCATTTTTTCTCAACTCTAAATTAATCAAAATCCAATATTACGCACAAAGAATAAAAAAATTATTATCATAAAACACCTTTACATTTAGTAATGCCTCAATTTCATTTTAAAAATGATCAATTTACTTCGTGCATTTTAGATATATGTCAAATAAACTCTTTCAGTGATTATTCCAACGAAATTGATATTAGTGTACACATAAATCTTGATTATTAAATAAAGCAAAAAGTTTAGTCAAGATTTTTGTGTGTGTTTGTGTCAACTTTGGTCAAGATTTTTGTATGCGTCGGTATCAATTTTGTCGGAATTATCATTAAAAGGGTTTATTGGACACATGCCTAAAGTGCAAAAGGTAAATTGATCGTTTTAAAAATGTAATGGGATATTGAAACACATTAACAAAATATAAGGGTGTTTGGTGATAATACTTCTAAAAAAATCATACTGGTATATTTTCTGTTTTTTATAACGTAAAATGTTACAGTAAAAAAATCTTAACATTGACCTCATATATTACATGGAACATATACTACTATATTTAATATATAAATAATTAAATATATTTTTTTAAATGGGCCAAATTGGCTCAACCCGATTCATTTTTTTAAATTTTAAATCTCTACCCATTTTTAAATTGGGCTTTAATTTTGGCCCAAATCTGATCAACTGATCTAATTTTCTTATCAAGCCCGCAAAAATGACAAGCTAAACCAAAAGGACCGAACGGGCTAATGGGCAGATGATCAGCTCTACGTGGGATATGAGTAGCCGTTCGTTACATATGCCTCATTTTGGTTTAGGCCCACCTTTGATAGAAAATCAGTGCGAGTCATCTCTGTCGCTATCAACCCAGGAGTCATAATGACTATCCCAATATCTGAACCAACTTCAATCCTCAATGTCTCGAACAGATTCATTTGAGCAACTATAAAAAAAATCAGCATATGTGGCCATATTGCAAGGTCATGTTTGCTGTCTGGACGATGGACCTGGGCTCATAGAGGGTTAAAGAAAGATCAGTCTCATTTTTCTGTTGCTGTCCTAGCTTGTAAAGTATGGTCTTCCCTTTTGTTGGGAGAGTCAATTCTCTGTTAGGCTGGTTGATGAGAAAATGCAATTAGAGGAAAGATATTAGAATTAAATTGAATTTGAAGCTCAAACATATGCTAATATGCATGTGCCTAAGAAGTAATTATTGTGATCTTAGGACCAGAAGAAAAATAATTCAATGAAACAACATATATTTAAATGATATTATCTTTACGAATGATAAGTGAGACAATACAAGAGAAGAATTGTATTGAATGGTGTAATTTACTTACAAGGGAGCTATCATATTTATACAAGTCAATAGGAGAGGCAAAGCTATACACAACCAATGTGGGATATAATACATTAACTATAACTATAATACATTAACATCCCCCCTCAAACTCAAGGCGGTAAGTGAGAGGTGAACTTGAGTTTGGAAACTAGAGAGTGAAAGCGTCCGGGTGGATGAGCTTTAGTGAAAATGTCAGCTGTCTGATCGGCTGAACTAACGGATTGTAGACGAACCGTATTCTGGAGAATGTGATCACGGATGAAGTGGATATCATTCTCGATGTGTTTTGTACGTTCGTGGAAGACATCATTATGAGCGATCTGAATAGCACTCATGTTATCACAGTGTAGAATAGTGACAGCAGGAGAAGAGATACCCATGTCAGCGAGTAACCATCGAAGCCAGAGAAGTTCTTGAGTTGCATCAGCCATGGCACGATATTCAGCTTCAGTACTAGAGCGAGCAACCACAGTTTGTTTCTTACTACGCCAGGAAATGAGAGAATTGCCCAAAAAGAAACAGTAACCAGTGGTTGAATGTCTGTCGGTGGGGTCTCCGGCCCAATCGGCATCAGAATAGGCTTGTAAAACAGGGGCAGACTGTGCTGAGAAATGAAGCCCATGAAATAAAGTACCCTTGACATACCGAAGAATGCGAAGAACAGCCGAGTAATGGGTGGTCCGAAGAGCGGACAAGAACCGACTGACCTGATGAACGGCATAGGCAATGTCAGGGCGAGTGACAGTAAGATATACAAGACTTCCAACCAGTTGGCTATATAGAGTGGCATCCTGAAGAGATGAACCATCGAGTGGGGTAAATCTGACATTTGGCTCGAGAGGAGTAGTGGCAGTGGTTGAGTCAGTGATCCCAGCCTTGGAAAGGAGATCCGAGGCATATTTGGCCTAAGAGAGAAAAAATCCGTCAGAACTAGATGAGACTTCGAGGCCAAGAAAATAGGTGAGCACGCCAAGATCTTTCATCTCGAATTGGCCACTGAGAAACTTTTTGAGTTCAGAAATACCATGTGGATCATCTCCAGTAATAACCATATCATCCACGTACAGTAAAAGAAGGATAATACCGTTGGCAGTATGGCGGATAAACAGAGCCGAATCATGAGCACTCGGTGTGAACCCAAACTGATGAATGGTAGTGCTGAATTTGGCAAACCAGGCACGTGGAGCTTGTTTTAAACCATATAAGGCACGACGAAGGCGACAAACTTTGTTTCGAGTGGCATCCAAGCCGGGAGGTGTATGCATATAGACTTCCTCAAGAAGTTCCCCATTCAGAAATGCATTTTTGACATCCATTTGAAATAGAGTCCATCTTCGAATGGCGGCGACAGCAATGAGTGTACGGACAGATGTGAGCCTCGCCACTGGAGCAAATGTCTCTTCATAGTCAATGCCATATTCCTGAGCAAATCCCTTGGCAACAAGTCGGGCTTTATATCGTTCAATAGAGCCATCAGAAAGTGTCTTGATCTTAAACACCCATTTGCACCCAATAGGAGTTTTTCCAGGGGGTAGATCAACAATATCCCATGTATGAGTTTTAGCTAGGGCCTGAAGTTCTTCATCCATTGCTTTCTGCCAAAGAGGATTAGTACTAGCCTCCTTATAGGATTAAGGCTCATGCAGATGAAGTATAGTGGAAAAACAATGATAATCACAATGGTAATCAGCAAGATGAGAAGGGGGGTGAGTTACCCTGGTAGATCTGCGGGGGTGATCTGGAGGATGGCTCTTAGAGGGAGTCGGTGCAGACTCATCAGACATAGGAATATCCTCGGGCACGACCGATTGAGTCAGAGAGGTAAGGTCAGCTGATGGTTCTGGAGCTGGAACTGGATCTGGGTCTGGAGAGGTAGGATCAAGTGGTGGTTCTGGAACGGAAGGGGTGATATCAGCTGGTGATTCGGATGTGGACTCAACAGTACCTGAAACTGGATTCTTAGGAAATAACTTAATAGATGGATCAGTAAAGAATCTGGAGTTAGAGATGGTTGATATGTCAAATGACCGTAAGGAAGAAAACATTTGATGTTCCCAAAAAATGACATGACGAGAGAAACGAAGAGTTTTAGAAATAGGATCCCAACATCGATACCCCTTATGTTCAATACCATATCCAATGAAACGACACAGATGAGCCCTTGGTTGTAATTTGTTGTGTTCATGTGGTTTGAGAAGAACAAAACAAGCGCAACCAAAGACTCTGAGGTTAGAGTAATCAGGAGGTTTGGCGCTCGAATGGAGATTGATTTTGGATTGTAGTGGAAGGGACACGATTGATTGTGTATA
Source organism: Bretschneidera sinensis (assembly GCA_023935145.1). NCBI lineage: Eukaryota > Viridiplantae > Streptophyta > Magnoliopsida > Brassicales > Akaniaceae > Bretschneidera > Bretschneidera sinensis. Next base: position 151,154,833 of record CM043697.1, read on the forward strand.
CTGCGGTAAATGCAGCATCACCCCAGAAACGTTCAGGACATGATGACGAAATGAGTAGAGCACGAACGGTGTCAAGAATATGTCGATGTTTGTGTTCAGCTCGTCCATTTTGTTGGGAGGTTCCAGGGCACGAGCGGTGGGGGAGCGTGCCATTTTTGTGAAGTAGGTTTAGAAAAGCATGGTCTTTATATTCCATTGCATTATCTGAACGAAAAATTTTGATATTCCGAGAGAATTGAGTTTGAACCATAGAAGAAAAATCAGAATATATTTGAAAGAGTTCAGATCTGCTTTTCATAAGAAACAACCAAGTATAACGAGAATAGTCATCCACAAATATAACAAATAACGAGCACCACCCATTGATGCATGAAGAGAAGGCCCCCAAACGTCAGAATGTACTAAATCAAAAGGTGCAAGGGAAACAGACTGACTCTCATTAAAAGGTAAAGCTGATTATTTTGCAAGTTGACAATGAATACAATGAAAAGACTCATGCTGAAGTGAACCTAACTGACCACTAGAAATAAGAGAACGTAGAGGGCTAGATGAAGTGTGACCTAACCGAGAGTGCCACAATTCCACAGGTGAGAGTGCTGGGATGGATGCGGCTGATTGATTTGGTGATGGTGAGGATGAGACTTGGAGATGAGTGAGCTCAAAGAGGCGTCCAACTTTACGGCCGGTTCTAAGGAGTTTTCCTGTCTGAGGGTCCTGCACACGACAACCAGTAGAAGAAAAATGCACATCAAGTCCAAGATCACATAGTTGTCCAACAGATATAAGGTTAAGCGTAAGATTAGGAACTAAATATGTGTCAGGGAGAGACAAATGAGAACTATCAACATGTCCAGTATGGCTAACCAGCATATTTGATCCATTGGCAGTGTGAATAGTAGGCGCATGCTCATCACGGGTTTTAGAGGAAAAAATAGAGGCATCAGAAGTCATGTGATTGCAATAAGCAGAATCGAAATACCATCGGGATGTACCTGGTGTAGTTGACATGGCTATATTGTTACCGATTTTATTTAGAGCCTCGGTAAGAACGGTGCAGAAACCACTCCAATCAGGTGGAGAGTTGGATGAAGTTGGTGTAGCATCAATGGTTACAGCAGCAGTATTCTTTGGCTTGGAATATGACCGATTGTATGAGCCTCGAGAGTGATATTGGTTCCCATTTGACTGATTTCCATATGAAAGTTTAGGGCAGTCTGCAAGATAGTGACCCGGTTCTCTGCAGACTTTACATAGGCGAGAAGGACATTTGCGCAATTCATGCCCTTGTGAATGACAATACTTGCAATATAAGGGCTTCTGGTGTGTGCTCTGTCGGTGGGGTAAGTCCGATTCAGCCATAGGAGCAAAAAGGAAGGTGAACCTCCAAGAAACCGGTGATGTGGCAGTCAACTGATGATATGGCAGTCAACGAGTAACGTGGCACCGACGTGTTGTTGATGTGGTGCTACCGTGGCAGCAGCGTGTCTGAAACAGGATAGGAGCAAAGAGGAAGGTGAACCTCCAAGAAACCGGTGATGTGGCGGTCAACTGATGATGTGGCAGTCAACTGATGATGTGGCGGTCAACGAGTAACGTGGCGCTGACGTGTTGTTGATGTGGTGCTACCGTGGCAGTAGCGTGTCTGAAACAGGAGCGGCAGTGGAGATGATGTCAACGGGTGACGTGGCACTGTTAATTGATGATGTGGCGATCAACGAGTAACGTGGCACTGACGTGTCGTTGATGTGGTGCTGACGTGGCAGCAGCATCTCTGAAACAGAAGCGGCAGCGGAGATGATGTCAACGGGTGACGTGGCACTGATGTGGCAACGGAGATGATGTCAACGGGTGACGTGGCACTGAGGTGACAGTGAGGTGGCGCTGATGTGGCTTTTAGGGCTGACGTGGCAGCAGTGTTTCTGAAACAGAAGCGGTCGCGGAGATGATGTCGATGGAGAATGAGACTCCGACTATAGTGATGACCCGACAAGTATGAAAAAGATATACTAGAAGTTTTTCTGATGTGAAGGATCCACTAATAGTGGCAATCACAGAGCATACTCAACTCTTAATATACCAAGAATTTCTGATGTGAAGGATCCACTAATAGTGGCAATCACAGAGCATACTCAACTCTTAAAATACCGAGAACCATTATGGCTCTGATACCATGTTGAATTTAAGAGAGGAAGTGAGACAATACAAAGAGAAGAATTGTATTGAATGGTGTAATTTACTTACAAGGGAGCTATCATATTTATACAAGTCAATAGGAGAGGCAAAGCTATACACAACCAATGTGGGATATAATACATTAACTATAACTATAATACATTAACAATAATATTTATTAAAGCAATAAAATCTTCCCGTCAAAGTCTTTCTTACAAAAAATTTATCGAAAAACAAACCTATTTCCGGTGGAAAGACCCATCCATTCTTAAGAAGGAGAAGTTTTGGTCAGTTAAAAGCCCCCTGCTGATGTAAAGAAGTCTACTACTTGCTTACTTAGGTGGTACCCAAAACTAGGTACCTCTAGCTATCAACCAAAAAAAAAAAAAATCTAAATGGGAGCAAATAACACCGTTATTAAAAACCTTATAATTGGGGAGGCTGATTATTCGTTCCTCACCGTCCCAAGACCCTTTCCTTTCTAATAAAAAACAACCTTATACTTGTTTTGGGCAAGACCCCTCTCTCAACAGGTGTTTTTGGAAAGATCTAAAGGGAAGCTAATATCTCGATCTCTCTCTCAACAAGTGTTCTGGCAAGATCTCAAACAATTTACTCGTGCACCCTTATACAAAGCCATCATCTTGGTTGCATGTGGGTTGAGAACACTACAGTTATTGTTCTCAATTCTGTATTAGTATGTATTTTAGCCCAACCATTTCCAATACACTAATTTCATGTTTTGATCCAATTAGATCCATAGGTAAATAAATTCGTTTTACAGACAATAATAAATCACGTTTTAACTTAATTTTGAGATTTTAAACATACCCAAGTCATATTTCTCACGATTCTTCAAACATCAAGTTAATACTTTGTCAAATCCAAATCCAAGTCTTATCCCTCTCCTCAAATGGAAATCTTTTCCTTGTCCTCTTTTTCAATTCCAAAGTAACATTACCAACCAACTCCAAAAGAAAAATTATTTTACAGAGTAAAAAAAAAGACTTAACAGATATGACAAAGAGAAGGACTAAACATTGAGAGCTGTAGAGACACAATTTAGTGGTAAATTTGTCAATTCACCAAGTGAGGAGTGCGGCTGAGGCAGATTGCCCTTTTAGGTGTGTCGCTACCCCTCTTTTCATGGTTTGATTTTATAGATAGTGGTATTGGAGCTTTTATTAGTGGGTTTATTAATTTTGGTTTGGTCATATAGTTAGTGGGGTTAAAAAGAATTGGATTACAAATAAATTTAAGTTGAAAGGTAAGCTAGGTCACATTAGCTTATTATTTGAAAGATTGTATAATGGATTTTTGACCCTATGGTGTGGGTCAGTAAATAATTTATTCATGTGTCAGGGTCCAAAAAAATTAAATAATGCAGTCTAATAATATGTCAATATTTTATTCCCATTGGCTGGATCAATACATAGCCCGATTAAGAGCAAACAAAGCAAACAAACATATACTTCCAATCAATAAGTTCCACATAACAATATCCAAAATAATCAACAAAGGTTCAAAATAAACCATGAACAAGTATTTTCAATTGTTCATTATCATTAAAACAATAAAATCAAATATATGCAGTCATTATGGTTATGGTCAGACTATATCCCTGTGACAAAGGCTTAAAAACCATATTTAATCCATATGGTGTGAGTCAATAAACACACTTATCCATGTATTGGGCTACAAAAGAACTAGATAAACTAGCTTTAACAATATGTCAATATTTTCTTATGCATATACGCTAATCGTTTATACGTAAAAGAATTGATCAAGTATGAGTTTGTTAACAATTGATGATTGAGATTATTTGTGAAGGTTATTATGAAACTTTATTGATACTTTTGATGATGCTTTGTGGAGCTAATTGTTTGAAATCATTTATTTGTTTGTTGCTATCTATTGATCTTGTCAATGAGGTAGTATAATAAATTACAAATAAATGAGTAAATCCATAATATATCTTTTATAGGGAGCTACTAGAGTAGGTATCGGTTACTAACCTAACACATGATATCCAAAATAGTCACCACTAAAGTTTCAAGTATTTAAGCACATATTACCAAAATTTAAGTAGAATAAGGGATAAACAACATTTTTAGTCATCCGACTATTCATTATTTTTTTAGTACCCCAACAATTTTTTTTTCTAAATCATATCTTCAATTCTTTATTTTTTTCTTATTTGGTTTCTACCGTCAATTCTCCGTCCAATTTGTCCGTGAAATTCCATGTCATCTTAGTAATATGCCATGCCATCTTTTCAATTTCAGATTTTAAGAACTATAAATACTTCTCCTTCGCCTTCTCTCTCTAGACTCTCACCAAATCTTTTTTTCTCTCAAATTCCTTCATCTAAATAAGAAATTGATCTTACACAAGGAGATTTCTTACAATTTTCAGTTAAATCATTATGAAAATTCATCAAAATTTTAATCTTTTTTTCGTCCTCTTTCTAGAACACCTCTTTTCTCTTCTCTCTCTCTCTCTTGATAGGGGGTCTTCTTCTTTCTATTGCCCCTTAAACGCCAATCAACTATCTCTTTAGCAAAAAAATGTTTCAAGAGCAAAAATAGATACGGGTTCAACTTCAATTTCAAGCAAATACAGATCTAAATGCAAATTTTCTCTTAACCTAAACACTTAAACAACAAGAGGAAAAATGAACAATCAAAAGTTTGTCGGAAGTTTTGTTGAAGATAAAGATAGCGTGCTGGGTGACATTTGGCAAGTAGAAAAATGAATAATTTTGGCTGTTTGACAAGCAGGAAATGAGAGAAAGTGAGGAAAAGAGGTCCATTTTTTGTTATTTCTTTCAAATTTTATTTAAAGAAGAGAAAAAAAGTAAGTGTTTGGAAGCTAAGAAAATGTAAGAAAGAGTTTGGGACTGTTTAGTTGAAGAATAGAAAAAAATGAGTGCTTGGGAGCTAAGAAATAGCAAGAAAATGGAGATGGTGGAGGCAAAATTTATATCTCTCTCCCACGTCGTTTCAAAGTATTGTGTGTTTGTGTCGTATGCTGTGCATTTTGTGAATCTTGCCACTTCAGCAATTCTATGCTATATCACTACGATGACATGATATTTCATGAACAAATTGGAATGAGAACTGACAGTAGGACCAAAATAAACCAAAATAAAAAGTTGAGGATTTATTAATTTTGGTTTGCCTATATAGTTTGCGGGGTTAAAAAGAATTGGATTACAATTAAATTTAAGTTGAAAGGTAAGCTTAGATTACATTAGCTCATTGAATAATGGAATTTTGACCTTATGGCGAGGGTTAATAAATATACTTATTTTTGTGTCAGGGTCCAAAAGAATTAGATAATGTAGCTCTAACAATATGCTAATGTTTTACTTCCATTGACCGGATCAATACATAGCTCGACTAAAAGCAAGCAAAACAAACAAACATATAGTTCCAATTAATAAGTTCCACATAACAATATCCGAAATAATCAACAAAGGTTCAAAATAAACCATGAACAAATAAGCTTAGATTACATTAGCTCATTTTATAATGGAATTTTGACCTTATGGTGAGGGTTAATAAATATACTTATCTTTGTGTCAGGGTCCAAAAGAATTAGATAATGTAGCTCTAACAATATGCTAATGTTTTACTTCCATTGACCGGATCAATACATAGCTCGACTAAAAGCAAGCAGAACAAACAAACATATACTTCCAATTAATAAGTTCCACATAACAATATCCAAAATAATCAACAAGGGTTCAAAATAAACCATGAACGAATATTTCCAATTATTCGTTTTCATCCAAACAATCAAATTAAATATCTACAGTCGTTATGGTTATGGTTATGATTATGGTTACGGTAACACTATATTCCCGTGACAAAGGCCAAAAACCATATTTAACCCTTATGGCGTGTGTCAATAAACGCACTTATCCTTATGTCGTGACCTAAAAGAACAAGATAAACTAGTTTTAACAATGTCAATATTTTCTTATTCATCTATGCTTATTGTAAAAGAATTGATCAAGCATGAGTTTCTTATACATCTACAATTACTTGTGAAGGTTCTTATACATCTACAAGAATTGATCAAGCATGAGTCTCTACTGTTTGTCTTAGAGTCTTAAACAATGGTCAATCTCCTTCATCCCCCAAGAGCATTATAAACTTAAACTTTAGATTTTAGGACTACCGACATTAATTTCTTTTTAAATTCAATTTAACTATATGTGTGTGGAATTAAGAGTTATTTATTTTAGTATTATTTTGTAAGTCGAGCTTATAATCTAATTGTTTTCTAATAGACAAAATAGAATGGGAGAGTAACATATCAATAGACACTACAACCAACATAAATTCGTTAGATAACAGCCTGCTGCATAATCATATTCTTCTAGCATAAACCGATCAGATTGCTTTTCTAATGTTCAGTTATCTCCATTAGATTCAATAACTCTCGCTGCGAAAGCTGGACTTACGATAATACCTTTTTTCTATAGGTAACATGTTCATCAGAAATTGATTAAAGTTTTGAGAGATAAGAAATGGGAACTACTAAGTCTATGCTTTTTTCTTCAATTATTTTCCCTTTTCCCACTTGTTCTTCTGCTTGATGAGAACGGTCTCGATCCCGCCCTTCGCAAGGGTCCTGACTACCGTGCTGCCTAAGGCGAGGTTAACTTGTTGATCGTGGCCATACGGAGATCGAATAAGTTAAAAAGAAAAATCTAAGCTAATAGACCCATCTAAGTGTTCTAATAGCTTCATATGACAAGTGCTTTTTTTCATTGTTATTTTTTTTTAATAAAATTTGCAATTTAAGGTTTTTTTCTTAATGTTTGCTGTGTTGTTCCAATTTAAGGTTAATTTTTTAATGTACGACTTTACATATATTTAATTATATTAAAACATGTTTTGTACCTTTTTAACAGGAGTATATGATAATTTTTGATAGAATAAGATAAATGCGTATTAAAAATTAGTTTCATATATTGTAACTTATATTTCGATTTAGAGAATGATTTTTCTTTTAAAAAAAAATTATGTTCTTGATCAATTGCTTGGTGTATGTATATCTATTTTTCATTCCGAATGAGATTGTTGTAAATAAATATTTATCATATGGGACTTAGTTATATTCATATTATTTGATTTAGCAATTGACAAAGGAAATAAAAGAACAAAATAAAGAGATCTATACTTTATTTTTACTTTTAAAATTTAATCTGGGGTCGGGAATATATCAACGAACTCACGGTTAGAATTTTAGTGGATTCGACCATCTTACGAGGACTTGACCAAGACTAAGTAAACAGTCCTTCCAATTTTGTCTTGGTAAGTGGTCCGCAGCCCGGAGTGGGAGATACAAGTGTTGATCTTTTATTCACATTCGGTTATAAGTGTGTAATATGTACAACACGATTTAGTGCAACCAATCTAATCCCCTGTTTCAACTTTGATTAATCTCATGGCTGCACCAATTTTCTTTATTGTTCTGTCTCTGCTCTTATCTTCTCCAATTTCATTTTCAACAGAATCAACACCATGCAGTTTAAGTAAAGGTTCATCTCTCTCTGTGGAGGCTACAGGGGATGTTTTATCATCACCAAATGGCATTTTCTCTGCTGGTTTCTTTCCTGTTGGCGATAACGCTTATTGCTTTGCCATATGGTTTAGCGAGCCATCCTGCGTTAACAACTGCACTGTTGTTTGGATGGCAAACCGTGATCAACCGGTTAACGGGAGACACTCAAAGCTCTCCTTGCTTGAATCGGGTAATCTTATTTTAACCGATGCTTATCGTTTCACAGTTTGGTCCACTAACACTGCTTCCTTATCCTTTACGCATTTGAATCTCTATGATTCGGGTAATTTAGTCCTGCATAATTCAGAGGGTGTTATGCTTTGGCAAAGCTTTGATTCTCCCACAGATACCTTGCTTCCTGAACAACCACTCACCAGATATATGAAGCTTGTCTCGTCAAGAAGCCAAAGCAACTATTCATCAGGGTTTTATAAGCTTTTCTTTGACGATGATAATGTTATTCGTCTTCTTTATGATGGTCCAAAGACTACAAGCATCTTTTGGCCAGCACCATGGCTTTTGACCTGGGAAGCTGGAAGATCTGCATACAACGATAGTAGAATTGCCATACTCGATTCTTTTGGCCGTTTAATTTCATCTGATAATTTCACTATATTGTCAGCTGATTACGGCACGCGGCTCCTGAGAAGATTGATAATTGATTACGATGGCAATCTCCGATTGTACAGTCGAGGGGAAAGGAGAGGAACATGGGTTGTTTCGTGGCAAGCCATGCCTCAACAATGCATGATTCATGGAGCTTGTGGACCCAACAGCATATGTACCTATATTCCTGGTTCTCATAGGAATTGTTCTTGCATGCCATGGCATAAGATGATAAATCATACTGATTGGTCTTCAGGCTGCGAACCAGAATTCAATGTTCCATGTGCTGATGGTGAGGCCAGCTTTGTCAAATTCCCTCATGTTGAGTTTTATGGCTATGATTATGGTTTCTATGAAAATTACAGTATACAGATGTGTGAGAACATATGCTTGAAGTTATGTGATTGCAAAGGTTTTCAGTTGAAAACCGCAAAGCTCAATCACCCAAAAGGTGTACCGTATTGTTACCCCAAGACACAATTGCTGAATGGGCAACGCACGCCCAATTTTGACGGAGATTTCTACTTGAAAGTACCCAAAGCTAGCGTCTTATTCAACGAGTCTACTAAAGAATTCAGCTTAGAGTGCTCCAATGAAGTTAAGCAGCTGGACAGATCATACACACGAAACAAAGAAAATGAGTCACTAAAGTTCCTACTGTGGTCTGCCTGTGCAATCGGAGGAGTTGAAGTCCTTAGCATCTTTTTTGTTTGGTGTTTCTTGTTTAGAACCCAAAAGAAATCAACACACGGTAACCATCTTGCTACAACAGGCATTAGAAAATTCACCTACTCAGAACTGAAAAAGTCGACAAAGAGTTTCAATAAAGAGATTGGGCGAGGTGCGGGAGGGGTCGTGTACAAAGGCGTGTTATCTGATCAACGGATTGCTGCAATCAAGCAATTAAATGAAGCCAACCAGGGAGAAGCAGAGTTCCTAGCAGAGGTAAGCACCATTGGGAGACTTAACCACATGAACTTAATAGATATGTGGGGATATTGTGCAGAGGGAAAGCACCAGCTTTTGGTTTACGAGTACATGGAGCATGGATCGTTGGCGGACAATCTCTCTTCCACTACACTTGATTGGGAAAAGAGGTTTGAAATCGCTGTGGGAACTGCAAGAGGCCTTGCTTATTTACACGAGGAGTGCTTAGAATGGGTTCTGCACTGTGATGTAAAACCTCAAAACATACTATTGGACTCTAATTACCAACCAAGGGTGTCAGATTTTGGGCTGTCTCGTTTATTAAGTAGAGGTGACCAAAAAAATTCAAGCTTCTCAAGGATAAGAGGAACGAGAGGGTACATGGCTCCTGAGTGGGTTTCCAATCAGCAAATCACTTCCAAAGTTGATGTCTATAGCTATGGCATAGTCTTGTTGGAGATGGTGACTGGAAATAGAAATCAAGAGTTAACAGTACGGAGGAAGGACCAGGAACAGAGAAGTTTGGTCTCATGGGTCAGAGAGAAGATGAATGAAGCTACTGCAATTACTTCATGGATGGAAGAGATAATAGACCCAATGTTGATAGGCAAATATGATAAGGCTATGATGGAAACTCTGATTGCAGTGGCTATGCAATGTGTTGAGAACGATAAAGATGCAAGACCCACCATGAGCCAAGTAGTTGAGATGCTTCTTCGCCATGAAAATCAAGCTGAGCAATAATGCAAATTACCATGACAGGGCCTGTTTTGAACTTCGTCAATTCTCTTCAGTATTATCTTAGGATCCCCTTTTTCATGATGTTGTATGTCAAATTATGAATTAATTCTGTGTTTGTGAGGAAACTGCATGACAAATGCTTATTGGCTAAAGTTATAACCAGCTAGATAACAGAAGTTACTATTTAAGTTTCCAGGAAAAAAAATTAAAACTTTTTGTTTATAGTTTATAAATAAGCTTTAGCCTTTCATGACAAATGCTTATTGGCTAAAGATATTTGAATAGCTTTCTAAACAAATAGTATAACAGTAATCATTTTTATAAGGGAAGTCAATTACGGCTACCATTGTTAAACTTGCCTGGAATGCTAGTGTTTATTATATTTGGAGAGAAATGAATATAAGGCTGCACCAGCAGGTTCATTCAAGTATTGATTGTGTTTTAGCTAAGATTGTTGCTGTTGTAAAGGGATAGAGAATTATTAGTATTCCAAAACAGTAATGCTCTTCCCCCCGCACTTAGTGTAGCTTGAAATTGGGGCTTAATAGCTGCTACTTAGGCTAGTTTGCCTTTTGTTTGTTGTCTGTTGATGTATGCTAGTTTAGTCACGTTGATTTTTGAAATGTAAGGATTTATAACAGCACGAGTATGTTTAGGTAACAATTTTTTATTTTTTGTTTCTTAAAATTGTATCAAAATAAAAATTGAAGAAAATAAGTTTGGATAACTGTAACTCAAAAACTGTTTCAAAAAACAGAAAACAGTGAAATATTGTTTGAATAATTTTATTTTGAAAACTGTTTTGAAAATAGAAAACCTTTTGCATACATTTTTTCGTAATTGTTTTCGATTTTGAGTTTAAATTTGAAATCTATTAATTTTATTTCTCATATGTACTAAACATATATTTTTCAGCACACACTAATTACTTGAAAATAATTAATGTTATTTTATTTTTAAAATTTTAAAATTTTATATATGTCATGTAATAATTCTCTTGTAAAAATCATGATCAAACATGCTCATAGCTGTTGACGTACTATTTTCTCTTGATAAATAAAATTCACCTTTTATCCAAAAAAAAAAAAAAATCACATATATACCGCTGCTAAGAATATAAAAGCATAGAATTTTTCATGTAGCTTGTGATATTCTTGTCTTGCCTTCATCAACTAAAATCAAATGTTTCAAGTTTCAATTATTAGATTAGAACACCTCCATTATTCATGATTGATTTTCTTGGAAATTATCTAAGCTTAACAATGCATGTCATTTATTGATAAAAGATAAAAAAGGTCAATTTAATTGGAAAATATGACTGTTTAATATTTGTAATTTCTGTAGGATCGGCAAATCAAAATCATTGTCAAAAGAGAAAAATACAAGTAGAAAAGTTAAAAGACTACTTGGCACTGCTTGTCTTCGTCAGAATGTTTTTTATCAAGAATAAAACAGAAGAAAAATAAACAGTCATAAATTTACGTAATTCGAAGTTAAGACTCTTACGTCCACAAATGATGATGATAGATTTTATTATAATCAAAATTGGAGTATAAATCAAGAGATATAAAAATCCCTAAACCCAAATCCCCAATATACTAAAATCTACGTTACCACAAATTTAATAGGAAAAATATAATAGTTTAGAAGAAAAAAACTTTCAACAATTCAAAAGAATATGTCAATTTGTTTGTTGTACAACCATGTCTTTAATTTCCTTTAATGTACTGTTATAGTTTTCTTTTTGTTGCTCTACTGTGTCTTTTTCTCTGTTGTTGAAAGAAAAGAAATAGACACATATATATAGACAATGTCAAGAACAATCATTCTTTAATTTAATTTTGTATTCTTTATCCTACTAATACAAAAACAACCACCCTTTTAATTCTTGTTTTTTCTAATGTAATTTATACTCTTCTATGATGACGTGATAATTAAAATAAGAATAAACACGTTTTTACTCCTAAATTACAAGCCACAAATTAACACTTTTCTTAGGGTGTACTTTTCATAATTAAAGTAATGCTTTGGTTTTAACCTAGTTTTGTGTATACTTCCTGAGCCTTTTATTTTTCTTGCTTGTGTGGAATATTTTTTTTTTGGATGAAATAAAATTTACCTTTATCCCAAAAATACTTCCTTATTCATGAATGATTATTTTATCGGACCCTTAAAAAAATATCAAAGGTTAACGGTTTAAGCATCGAGTTAACTAGTCGTCGTGATTGTACAATGCACGAGATTAGTTTAAATTTCTTTGTTATATAAAAGTTGTGAGTTTTTATTTTATAATAAAATTTTAATTTTTTTAGTAAACATTAAAAATAATAATTATAATGTGGTATAATAAAGATTAAATAATTTATAAGATGTAAAAATATTAATTATGTTAGACTATGTTATTAATAATATTTTAAGTATTCATACAACATATGCATACAAATGTAAATATTGAAGTAACAAATTTTAAATTAAAAAATAATAAATAATTAGATTAAAAATTGAGATCTTAATTTGAATCTAATTTACTAAATAAATAAATTAAGCAATACCTATTTGTTATAGATTTTTTTATCAACTCAACATAGCATGTGGGTACAAAATATAAATGTAGAAGTAACAAATTTGAAATTTGAGAATATGAAACTAAGATTTCAATATTATTTTAAATTTATTTGTAAACAAAAATTATGTTGTAATAGTTTTATCAAAAATTAAAATAAAACATGTAATGAAAACCAAAATATTGCAATATTGAAATCTAATGTATTAACCGAACTTTAAAAAAAATATATTTATGGTGAAAGCTCTTATTTTCTCCTTTTATATTTTCATATTACAATTTCATAAGCTCAACATATGAAAATAATACTATTAGTTAAATGTGTAGTAATCTTTATTTTGGGATTTTGCAATGTTTATAAGTTTAATTTTATAATTTTATTTAATTATATTTTAAGGTAAAATATGTATGAAACAGTAGCTCAAATAGTATAACCGAAGAACATTATTCGTAGAAAAAATTAGTCATTTAATTAGATTAATAGTGCAACATGATAATATGGGACAAAAGGAGTAGGCTTAAGGTAATCTAATCAGTGACAAATAATATTGTAATTTTGTATCAAATACATGAAAATAAATAAATTATTTTAATAAAAATGATATGAATACTCACATGTCATGCAAAAAAAAACAGCCAATAATATTATTATATTATTACCTGATATATTTAATTGTGTCCAAATCAATGAAAATATAAAAATAAAAACACATAAATGGTCAATACTAAAATATTGTAACGAGTCGTGGTTGACTTCGATTTTGGATGTTTAATATCTTTAACGGTTTTTTAACCAAACTTTTGAGAAAACACAATATGTTATCCATAAATAGTGGTTAAGAAAGTACTAAGAAACTCAATGATCAAAGCCTGCAAAGAGTAATTTATTATTGTGATCTTAATTAATCAAAGGTTACATTTCCCTTTTGTAAATGTAATATCTCTAATTCCATTCGAATCACTATCATAATTTTTTTTTTGAAACGCAAAGTGAGAATTTTATTAATGCATCAACAATACAAAAAAAAAAAAAAAAACCCAATAAAAAACAATATAAGATAAGCTTTGAAGCAATCAAAGCCATGACCAAAATACAGTAATACACCAGAAGATACTAACCAAGAAAGGAGGAAACAGTACCAAGAACCAAGAACACCTCTACAACCAAGCACAAATAAATTATTAGGTAAGGCCTGATGATTAAAAGGAACCGGCTAGTCCACTCTACCAGTTAAGGACACAGCATATCCACCAACAACAATGACTTAACCCAAGATGGCTCTGTCAAGTTCTTATCACCGCGGCAAGCACTGTTCACTATCGCTCTGCTACACCCTTCTGTTGACTGAGATGGGACTAAACCAAATCGAACCTGGCCATATATTATATCCCAAAAGATTTAGAAAAAAAATAAGAAGCAATTTTCTTTCTATATGAAGAGTTACTGGAAAAATATGTTAGGGTTAAATTACCCTATCCCTACAGATATTGAGATGTGAATATAGAGAAGAAAATAGAAATAAATTAAAGACAAACGCACAGCACACAAATTTACGTGGTTCACCCAAACTCGGGTTACATCCACGGAGTTGCAGCGATTTCACTATGTCTTGAAGAACAATACAAGGAGGTCTCACCCCTAGACACCCCTCACAGTATTCACAAAAAAGACGACTCACTCACTTTTACAAAAGAATAAGATGAAACCCTTATATTTCCGGGTTAAAATAAAACAGTTACCAAACAGTTTTATTTTGGGTTAAAATAAAACAGTTACCAAACCAGGCTCCACACATAGCCTAACAATCTCCCACTTAGAGATTGGTCCAATCACCAACACCAAGCACCACATGCCTTCAAACAAAGCAACCATCACCGCAACTCATTCACCTGTCCTCAAGCTTGAAGACCAACTGAAGCTGAGCACAACTTCAATTTCTCAATAGTGACACCCTTAGTTAACATATTTGCTGGATTCTGAATTCCACGAATCTTCTCCAGTACCAACTGTTCACTGTCGAGAAGAGAGTGAATAAAGTGATATCTCAACTGTATATGCTTCGTCCTAGAATGAAATGCCAGATTTTTAGCAAGAAAAATAGCACTCTGATTATCACTGTGTATAGTACCCCTCTCATTCTTCTTACCCAGCTCATCCAAGAGACCCTGTAACCAAACCATCTCTTTCCCAGCTTCAGTTATGGATACATACTTAGCTTCTGTAGTAGAGAGAGTAACGATTTTCTGCAACTTAGAAGCCCAACTTACAGTTGTACCACCCAGAGTATACACAATCCTTGTAGTACTCTTCCTGCTATCAACATCACCGACTAAATCCGCATCCACAAAACCCTACAATTTTAAACCTGCCCTTGTGAAGCACATAGATATATTTGAAGTGCCTTTTAAATACCTCAGGATCCATTTGACTGCCTCCCAATGTTGTTTTCCCGGATTACTCATGTACCTACTCATTACTCTCACTGCATGTGCAATGTCCGATCTTGTGCAGACCATGGCGTACATAAGACTTCCAATAGCTGAGGCATAGGGAACCCTACTCATGTAGTCATGCTCTTGCTCTGTCTTTGGTGACTGATCCTTAGATAGTCTAAAATGACTAGCCAAAGGTGTGCTAACTAGTTTAACACTATCCATGCTAAATCGACTGAGAACCTTCTTCACATACTTTGTCTGTGAAAGTTTCAAAGTCCCTCTGACTCTGTCTCTGATGATTCTCATACCAAGGATTTGTTTTGCAACACCCAAATCCTTCATTGTAAACTGTTTTGACAACTGCCTCTTGAGATTATTAATCTCCTCAATGTTAGACCCTGCAACGAGCATATCATCCACATAGAACAATAATAGGATAGAAGAGTTGTCAAAGCTCTTAACATAGCAACAATGGTCTGCCTGGCACCTTGTGAACCCGATGCTACACATGAAGCTGTCAAACTTCTTGTACCATTGTCTTGGAGCTTGTTTCAACCCATACAAACTCTTTCTCAGTTTGCAAACCTGATTTTCCTTTCCCTGCACTGCAAATCCTTGTGGCTGATGCATATAAATATCCTCCTCCAAATCACCATGAAGGAATACTGTCTTCACGTCTAACTACTCAAGATGTAGGTTCTCTGCAGCCACAATTCCCAATACCAGCCTGATTGTTGTTAGCTTCACAACTGGAGAGAAAATATCTGTGTAATCAACACCCTCTTTCTGTTGAAACCCTTTCACAACCAATCTGGCCTTGTAGCGCTTGCTACCATCATGCTCTTCTTTTACTCTGTACACCCATTCGTTATGTAAAGCTTTCTTCCCTTCTGGCAATTCAGTTAGTTCCCATGTCTGATTCGTCATCAGTGAGTCCATCTCATCCTTCATGGCCAACTCCCACTTGCTAGAATTTTTAACTTGCAAAACTTCATCATAACATTTTGGCTCACCACTGTCAGTCAACAAATATAGAACAAGGATGGTGAGAACTGCTGTGGAGGTCTAATGTTCCTAGAAGACCTTCGGACATCACTTATGGGCGTACACTGTTATACTTGTGGGTCTGTATTCTCATTATTTTCCTGACTCCTACTCTGCACTGTGCTCTCAAAAAATTCATCCAAGTCAACAAACTCAGACTTATTTGGTTCTGGCCCTGTAACAACAGATTCTGCACTTGACCTATCTTTGTGTATAACTTGTTCATTAAAAATCACATTTCTACTCCTGATGATTTTTCAATTTTGATTATCCCAAAACCGATAACCAAAAGCTTCATCATCATAGCCAATAAAGAAACATTTTCTGGATTTAGTATCTAGTTTACTGCGAGCATCAGAGTCAATATGAACATAAGATAAACAGCCAAAAACTTTTAAGTAAGAAAGGTTTACCTCCTTTGCACTCCATACCTCTTCAGGTATCTTACAATCCAAAAGAACTAACGGTCCTCGATTTATCAAGTGAGCTACTGTGCTAACTGCATCGGCCCAAAAAGTTTATGGCAACCCAACATGCAACCTCATACTTCTAGCACGCTCATTGAGGGTCCTGTTCATATGTTCAGCCACACCATTTTGCTGTGGTGTCCCGGGAATAGTCTTCTCCATCCTAATCCCATTAGCAGCACAAAATTCTCTAAACATTTTACCTCAGATCTATGTACTCTCCACCATTATCAAACCTCAAACATTTTACCTTCAAACTTGTTTCAGTCTCAACTATGGCCTTTCATTTCTTAAAGGTCTCAAATACCTCAGATTTATTTTTCAGAAAATAAACCCACACCTTCCTGCTTGAGTCATCAATAAATGTGATATAATACCATGAACCTCCAAGAGATGCAACTGGGGAAGCTCCCCATAAATCTGTGTGTACTAACTCCAATTTTTTAGACTTTGGAGTTCTGCCTCCTTTCAAGAAACTAACCTTTCTCTGTTTCCCAAGAATGCAGCTCTCACACAAATCAAAGTCAAGAGATTTCAACTCTGGTAGTTTCCCTTTAGACAATATCACTTTCATCCTTTTTTTGGCTCATGTGACCAAGCCTGCGGTGCCATAGGTTTGTATCAACTTTTGCATCAACCATTGCAATAGTATCTCTTACACTTGAGGTCATGTACAGAGTACCCGTTTTTGTTCCACGAGCCACTACCATGGCTCCCTTTGTAATCTTCCAAGTACCAGGCCCAAATGTCACCGTGTGATTCAGCATCAAGTCGTCCTACAGAGATCAAGTTCCTCATCAATTTTGGAACATGTCGTACTTCCTATATCAACCACACAGATCCATTCAACAATTTAATGCGAATGTTTCCCATACTCACAATATCCAAGTCTTCTCTATCAGCCAAATATACCTTCCCAAAATCACCTGCCAGATAGTGCTCCATGGTTTCTCGGTATGCAGTGGTATGGAAAGAAGCTCCTGAGTCCAAAACCCAAGAGTCAATGAGACTATCAACAGAAAGTAATAGGGCATCCTGTAGTTCTTCTGTCACAGCATTTGCAGCATCGTTCTCATTCATTTTCTTCTACGGTTCTCTACAATTTTTCTTAAAGTGGCCAGCCTTGCCACAATTCCAGCATTCCAGTTGTCGTCCAGATCTGGATTTACTCCTACATCCTCTTTTGGATTTTGATCTACTCCGATTGAAATTTTTATCCTGTGCTCTACCTATTGTCTCAAGATTTAAAACGAAACTAGAACCTGAGGTTTCACCCGCATCTTTCCTGCGAACCTCCTCGCTTAAAACCAAATCCCGAATATCTTCATATTTGAGTTTATTCTTCCTTGTAGAATTACTCACCGCCATTCTCATGGCTTCCCAACTGTTTGGCAAAGAAGCCAAAACAATTAAAGCACGGATCTCATCATCAAAATCAATCTCAATAGAGGACAATTGATTAACAATTATATTGGACTCATTCAGATGCTGCGTAACAAGGGTATTTTCCGCCATCTTCAAATTGAATAACTTTTTCATCAGATGCACTTTGTTGTTAGCCGATGGTTTTTCATACATACTGGACAAAGTTGCCATCATATCCTTGGTGGTCTTCTCTTTCATACTGTCTGGCTTTGCCCCTAACAGAGGCAAATGTAATTTCTTCCCATAGAGATAATCCTCGATTTGCATCCTCATTTACCCAAAATTTGTGCCATCAAATTTCTCGATTCCTGTCGCCTTTCCTTCTTCTCCGGCCATCACTCCTACTCAAAAACCGATAGCTCTGATACCAGTTGTTAGGGTTAAACTACCCTATCCCTACGGATCTTGAGATGTGAATATAGAGAAGAAAATATAAATAAATCAAAGACAAACACACATCACATAGATTTATGTGGATCACCCAAACTCAGGTTACGTCTATGGAGTTGCAGCGATTTCACTATGTCTTGAAGAACAATACAAGGAGGTCTCACCCCTAGACACCCCTCACAGTATTCACAAAAAAGACGGCTCACTCACTTTTACAAAAGAATAAGATGAAACCCTTATATTTCCTGGTTAAAATAAAACCAAACAGTTTTATTTTGGGTTAAAATAAAACAGTTACCAAACCAGGCCCCACACATAGCCTAACAAAATAGTCATTGATTGAGATAGAGAGAAAATATATTAACATGTATGTAATACACCTTTTTGGTTTATCATTTGTAATAGGCTGAGTCAACTAAAATACCACACTTACATCTAAATAATAAAATGTCAAGAGTCGGCATTAAAATCATTTGCTGTAACACTTTCAAAACCATTAGTTGGTGTTTTTTATGAATACGTAACTCGTAAGACCTAATATTTATATCAAAATCTTTATTATTGTCCTGTGTAAGATATAAATCATCACAAATTCAAACTCCTATATATATATATATATATATATATATATATAATAGTTCTTTGAATTAAGGTGCGCACACCCACACTCACGCATAATCTATATTCGTCAAAGATTTCAAGCGTGTGATGTGCTTTGAAACATTCATGAAATTTGTTAACTCTACTAGTGTCGTTAGGACCTCCATGAGTTCATCCTCCTTTTAATTTGTTATATTTACTGAGACTTTTCCCAAGTTATAGGAAGCCACTTTTTTATTATGAAAAACCTCTTTGAGGCTAAGAGATGTTTGACATGGATTTCTATCATTTTTATTAATTATAAGAAAAATAAATACAACACTTTAACTGCTTAAGTTAAAGGTTTTTCATCAATAACATATATGACTTAAACCCGTAAATCAGAAGTTTAATCTTAATTAATGAAGAATTATTAAAAATCCAAAATTTTAGATCAGGTAGAAATTAATGTACCAAAGAAAAGAAAAAAAATTATAGTAATAATTAATCTTCATTCCCATACCATCGATATAAATTTAGCATTGGTTAATTCTGACTCGATCAATAAAGGAATGACAATTATTATTCCAATATCGAGCCAAATTCAATCCTCAATGTCTCATATAACTTTATCAATGTTGCTTTGCTTGCCTAAACACATTTTAAAAACTACAACTGATCAGCTACATGAAAGGCTAAATTAAGTGTGTTAGAAAGCTTGTGGTCGTGGCAGTATTGTTTGTCCATGTAGGAGATGTGGTAATTGTTCTTCATTCGAACCAGAAGTTGTTCAGGAGCATCTATTATATAATGGGTTTAATCCTAGGGTTTAATCCAGGTTACATCGAGTGAGTTTTTCATGGGGAGAAAGTCTCTCTATAGACCACACTCACACTAGTTTACAACCCACTAGTGTTCTAGTTGGCTTCATGGGACGAGTTGACGTGTTGGGTTTGCTCCGAGGTGCCTTTGAGATTGCTTGTAAAAACCCAAACAATGAACCATTAAGTTTAGGAATCGAAGTGGGATCTTCAAATGAGCATAGTGAAGAGCAACAGGCGCATGGTGTGTTTGAGTTCAATAATTGTGGTGATCCTTCACACGTCGAATATCCAGTTCGTTCTGCTATTGATTAGACGATTCAATATCGCAATTTGATGAAAGATTATGATAATGAACTTTATCCGGGTTGTCAGAATTTCACAAAGTTAAGTTTTATGTTATATCTACTACACCTCAAATGTTTGAATGGGTGGTCTGATCAATCTTTTACTATGTTGCTTAAGTTTATAAACATAGCATTTCCGATATGTGCTCCATTGCCATCAAATTATTATAAAGCCAAGAAGATTATTAAAGGATTGGGTCTTAGCTATGAGAAGATTCATGTTTGTCCTAATGACTGCACACTGTATTGGGGTGAGCATGTGAATGATGAATTTTGTCATGCGTGTAGTGTGCCACGGTGGGTAAAAAACAATGCTGGTGATGAGGATCCGTTGAATGAGATAGATGGTCAATCTAAAAATAAAAAGCCAGCTAAAGTATTGCGTTATTTTTCACTAATACCGAGATTGAAGAGGATATATATGTCATCTAAAATGGCTTCGTTGATGAGATGACATGATAAAGATTGGATAAAGGATGGAATTTTAAGACACCCAGCAGATGGATTAGCATGAAATGAATTTGATACTCTGAAGTGCTTCTTGCATCAGCAAGTCCTTGAGGTTTGAATTCTATATCGTATTTAGAATCTAAATAATCATTTACTTATTGTTATCCTAAGTAGAATACGCAAAGTTATTCGTCCACTGATCTGTGGAAAAAATGAATTGTCCCATAGAATCATAAGTTATTGATTACTGCATTTGCTGCGAGCCCTTGACCATTCCTATCTTTCAGGTGTGGTTCTTCTAATTCTTATTAACTTTTAATGTATTCTTGATAGTGTGAGATATAATCATTTTTATGTTTTTATGTATACAGATTGCAAGATATTTAGGTCAAAATATATTCCTCCCTCAGTCAAAGATAACATGTCAAATCAGTCTCCAGCTGGGTCTTTACACCATCAAGAAGATATTGACCATGAGCATGAGTATCACCTTGATGATGATCATGACTCGCAAACTGATTCTGAGACCGAGCCAATAACAAAGGAAAGTCAAAACAATGATAGTGAACAATATGAGATAATTGGTAATTTTTGTATTATAATACATTCTCTTTATAACTAGTTTGAAATCACATTGTTGTACTAATTATAAAATTTATGTTTTCAATGTATAGATTCTGAAGGGAGGGTGAGAAAACAAACACGTGTCCTGCGAACCTCACAAGTGTGGTCCCTGGAATGTGGGGGAAAAATTGTTGTCCACTTCAATGCATGTAATCAACCTATTAAAAAATGTGGCCAAATATTAAGTAGTTGGTTGGGCAAAGTTGCAAAGAGAGGGAACCTTTGTCCGCTTGGTTACACAGATTGGAAGAAGGTGTCTTCTAATTACAAGAAAGACCTTGTTTTATTGATTCGGGTAAGTAACAACAACTAAATTTTGGGTTTTCTTCCTTTTTTTTGTGCTGTTGTACATGTATATAATCCCTAACACCAAAAATACTTATTTGAAGCCTAATTGGAAGGAGCTCCAAATGGAGTTTGGGTTGTTGCTATTCCTAATTCATTGAAGCCTATTTCAGTGCCACCTAGTGTGGGGAATAGAAGGGGGGAGGTGGTCGAGAGCGGATTCAAATTGGCACCATTGACTTCGTATTCAGATGTTTTCAGTGATTTGATGAAGCCGGAAGCATTGGTTTGTGGGAACTGTGGAGAGCCTTGTGATTCTGGACGCTACGAGTATACAAAGGTATGATAGCATGTATAGTCAAGGTAATTTTTAAAAGAAGTGAATTTAAGCTTCATGTTGTCTTATTTAATTTAAAATTTTGATTGCACTTATCTGACTGAAATAATTATAGAGGTTGATCATGATTGCTTGTTAAGTTAAATTGAGTTTGGATCGCGATTCTCTGATTGTAGTTAAGTACTTCATGTGTTTCTAACATGGTTTCTCGCTAGGTTCCCAGTTCAGTGTTGTTTGTTTTTATGTACCATGTATATTATTTCTCTGTCGGTTGTCTTCTACTTTTATTTTAATTTTCTACCTTTTTTTCTTTTTAATGCTTACGGTTTGATTTTAGGTTGCATTTTATGGTTCTAATTGTTAAGATACAGTGCTTATAAAATTTTTTTTAAGAGACAGTGCTTAGTTTAACATTATCCTGTTACATTCTTCTTGTCATCAACAATCTCCATAGGGTGCCTCCTACCTTTTGGATTGGTCACATCCAAAATAGCTAGTTAGGGTTCGATATAACTGGAGAACACTTTTAGGTGCTGCTGGGGTGTCTGTTTTGTTGCCTTTGCAGCATCCATTTGTAGCCTGATCTTGAATTACCTGGATAGGACTTAAATATTTGCAGTTCACTCATACGCAGGTTATATTATTATGAGCTTGAAGTTAACAATTTAATATGTGGAAGTACATGTAAATTCTTTACCTTTAAGTAGTAAAAACGGATTGTCACTAACTTCTCAACCCTCGTCCTTTTTTTTTAAGTAACATAAATTATTTCATTTGGAAGACTGTCTCTCTGTCTCTCTCAATTCTTATCGTCACACTATCAGGGTAATTTCACTATTTGTGTAAAATGCTTTAAAAATGGAAACTGGCGGGAGAACAAATTAATTGATGATTTCAAGTTTAATGACATCATTGAAAACAATGGTCCTCGTGGAGCTGTCTGGACTGAGTCAGAACCTCTCCTTCTTCTAGAATCTGTTTTGAAGCATGGGGATGACTGGGAGCTTGTTGCTCAAAATGTTCCGACCAAGTCTAAACTAGAGTGTATTTCAAAGCTAATTGAGTTGCCTTTTGGGGAGCTTATGATGGGCTTTGCCCATGGAAGGGTTGATTCTGCTGGCCCCACTGGAGACATTAACAGCATGAAACAAGTATTGTTATCTTCATCTGAGCATCAAGAAAATATCAATACAGAAGATCAAGGTCATGAGAAGATCAATGAGAGTGAGCAGAATGGAGATGCCGTGAGTGAAGAACCTCCTTCAAAAAGAAAGCGCATGGCTTCCCTTTCAGATACTGGTAGTTCACTGATGAAACAGGTAAGAGCCCTTGCTAAAAGTCTTACTGTAAATTGTTTGTTTTGCTGTTTTTTCAATGCACGATGGTTAGTTTTATCTGGTTTCTTGCATCTTGTTCCTTAGACTTCAGAAAGTTTGTACGCGGTTCATTCAAACTAAAAGTTTGTAAAGTTTTTGAATCCAAGGTGGAAGTGGCTGGCATTTGGTACACCTAGCGTGTGGCATATGTTGACAGGTCTATTTTTTTAAATCCATTCTTGTTCTATATTTGGTATCCTTAATTGTCATAACTACATGGAGTCTAAATTTGCATAAATTGTTGACTTCAAATGTTCGTGTTATCTTATTTTGCACAACAAATAATTCAGTGTTCCCAATAGGTAGCTCTCATTTCAAGCATGGTCGGGCCATACATCACAGCTGCTGCTGCTGAGGCTTCAGTCAATGCACTTTGTAATGAAATTTCATGTCCAAGGGAAATATTTGATGGCGATAAGGAATATGTAACTAATGGGTTTCCGGCTTCAACTCTGGTTTGTGAGCCAGAGAGGTTGTTTATTTTATTTTTTCCCGTGATACTCCTAAATTAATAGTTCATCTTAAAGTCAACTTTTTAAATTTTATTTTATATGTTACAGAGCTTATCAGGTTGAAGATTCAGAAATGAAGGAAAGGCCTTCTCAATCAGGTAGGTATTTGTTGTAAATGCAATCGTACAAAATTCTTTGGACTGTTTCTGGCATTGAAACAAATTACAGGAACAGAGGCTAGCTATTGTTAATATGACATTCTTGCTAAACTTTTTGTTTGTGTTTTCTAATTCCTCTTTGCTCGACATATTTTTTTCTTTGAACTTTCCACCTGGCGTTGAAGCTTTATTAGCTCTCTTATGTTCACAGCTATTTTCATTTGATATATTGACTAATTATTGTTTACGTCATGTCAGTCCTAATCATCTCTTTTTGAATTTATATTGTTCACAATTATTTCCATTTGATCTATTGACTAATTATTGTTTACGTCATGTCAGTCCTAATCATCTCTTTTTGAATCTATATTTCACAGAAACTCTTTAGGCATTTTTATTACGTCTAAAAAATAATGAGATATTTGGTGGTATTAATTTTCCAGAGAAATAAATTAAAAGAATATTAAAAAAACAAAGAAATTAAAAAAAATACCGAATGAATAATAGAGAACAAAGATTAATTTTGAATACAAATTAAAGTAAAGCAAATTTAATAAATAGTAAAGTATCAGAAATCTTTTGCGCAAATCTAGTATTTTAATTACTCTTAATTAATTGAATAACTTAATTTAGAACTTAATTTTCAAAATTCTCAATAGGAAGATATAGATTTATAAACCAAGATTAAATCAAATGTAACCCTTTGAAAAAATCATTTACCATTTTTAAAATACGTCAATTATTATCACTATTGAGAAAATCCAACGACGACAATATACTCAGGAAACGATATTGTAGCAAAGAACTAAATTAATATAGATAAATATTTAATTCTAACATAATCAAAGAGCTAAACCATTCAATAGAAAAAAATATGACTGAATCCATAAACAGAATAAATTTTAAGATTATTTGGAAAAGAAAACATCACCAATGAATTACAAATGATAAAACAAAAGAGTTTTAGTAATTGAAACTCATATACATAAATTAAAAATAAACGAAAATACCATTAACTGTGCAAGTTTATCCCTAACCCCACTTGAGAATTTAGTTACCCGTAAATATAATGGACAACAAGAATCTCAAGGGAAAAGTTTGATCTCGCCGTGAGCATCCCTCTTTGGTAGCAAAGCCTTGGAGATTATCCAGCTTACCCTCCAAAAGTCTTTCGGATTGCTCCCAAAAGCCCTCCAGATCTGCTCTCAGATGATCCCAAAAGCTGAAGTGGAGTGGGCTTTTAATAGGGGAACTCCATGAGTGCAATGTGTTTCCAATCCGATGCAGGATGTGAGATATAGAAATGTGTTTCCAACCGATATGAGATGTGGGATTTAAGCCTTCACATGCCCTTCAAAATTTATGCCCACACTGAAATCCCACACAGTCTGACATTTGTCTACTAAAACTGCCATAACTTTCTCTAGAAAAATCATATTTACTAGCCGTAAAATCCCCCAAAAAATAGACATCCGGATCTTTCCAAGCATATATGGTTCATCTCCTGGTTCTTCCTGAATCATTACAGTTTAAATCCACAAAAATCACTTCTACCACAATGAAATCATGCACAGCCTGGCATTTGTCTACTTAAAATGCCATAACTTTCTCTAGAAAAATCATATTTACGAGCCATAAAATTCTCCAGAAAATAGACATCCGGATCTTTCCAAGCATATATGGTTCATCTCCTGATTCTTTCTGAATCAATATAGTTTAATCTGTAAAAATAATTGATCTGTACGAGCAATTCTGGTAATTTAGTGAAACTCCTTTCCAAGTGCTTGTAAACCTGTAAAACAACGAAAAAACAACTCAAAGTAACAAATTCTTAAACTAACAAATGTAAATTAAGGGGTTAAGATATGCAATATTTAACACTCATCACATCTCCTAAAAAAAATAACATACCTCTAACTTTACGGATTAGAGCAGCAGTTGCATCAGCTCTTGGAGCTGCCGCTGCTCATGCCAAATTATTGGCTGATCAAGAAGACAGAGAGATCGAAAATTTAGTTGCGACCATAATTGAGACACAGGCGGGTTCTATTTTTGTTGGTCTTTATACTTTATTTGTTGAAAAGTTTGCTAGCTTAGCATCTCTAATATTTGTTCTTTTCATGGATATATAATCAGTTGGAGAAATTGCATTCCAAAGTCTAGCATTTTGACGATCTTGAGGAAATTCACTGGTGCTAGTCATTATGTGTCTATGATTGAGGCTTCTTAAGATTTGCATTTTTCATCCTCCCGTTCACTGGTGCTAGACATTATGTGTCTATGATTGGGCTGACAATTGTTGAACAGGAACATTTCTACCAGTACTTTACCTCTAACCTTTAGGAAATTCACTTGTATTCTTACTCTGTCAAATACTTTGTGCAACTTCTTAAGATTTTCACGTCATGGATATACTAACCAACGTGACATGATACATTAGCAATGATATTGGAACCGCCAAAGAAATTAACAGAAGCTTCACTAGTAAAAAATAGACAAGTATATGTTTTAAAGTTGTAAATTATCATTTCTACTCCATCTAAATCACCATTTTTGATAGATGCCATGTTTTTGAGTGATGATAGGTGGCATATCTTGATGGAAAGAAAATCATTAATGTTCATTCATAAACCGACCCAAGATCGCTCCATCAAGTATATGTCTCGACAAGTCCACAGCAAGTGCTCTTCACTGTTGCCCTCGCACACCCTTCTGCTGACTCGGCTGGTAGTGTATCCATTTGGATCTAAACAAAAGTCACCAAAAATTAAAATCTTTACCTATACGAGATTAGGGCTTAACCGGGTTCAAGTTGGTTTACACTCAATTTTAAGTTTGCTAGATATGATTTAATATAGGAATTTGAGTTTTAATTTTTGTCCAAGCTCAGCCCTAATAAATTATATCAAACCTTAGTCCGCTCATTAGGTTCGAATTTATCATTTATTCTCAACTCTAAATTAGTCCAAATCCAATATTAAACGCAAAGAATAAAAAAAAAATTTATTATTATAAAACACTCTTACATTTAACAATACTTCCATTTTATTTTAAAAACGATTAATTTACCCTATACATTTTAGACATGTGTCATATAAACTCTTCGAGTGATTATTCCAACGAAATTGATATTAATGCACAAAAAAATCTTAATTATAGACAAAAAATTTTGTCAAGATTTTTATGTGTTGATATCAACTTTGATCAAGTTTTTTATGTGAGTCGGTATTGATTTTGCAAGAATTATCATTAAAATGATTTATTAGACACATACCTAAAATGTAAAAGGTAAATTGATCGTTTTAAAAATGTAATGAGACATTAAAATATATAAAAAATAAAAATATTTGATGGTAATAACTCTAAAAAAAAATCACAGAAGGTTACTGAAAGATCAGTCTCATTTCTCTGTTGCTGTCCTAGCTTGTAAAGTATGGTCTTCCCTTTTGTTCGAAGAGTCAATTCCCTGTTAGGCTGGCTGATGAGAATGTGGATTTAGAGGAAAGTTATTAGAATTGAAATTTCAAATGTTTATTCCTTATTTGAAGCCCAAACATATGCTAATACACGTGTCCAAGAAATAATTATTTGCAATGTTAGGACCAGAAGAAAAGTAGTTCAAGGAAACAACATATACTTAAATGATAGTTTTTTTTTTTTTTTACGAACGATCTGTTTTCACAATATTTAATTAGTAAAAGAAATTTCCCAACACAAAAAGTCTTTCTTACAATTTTTTTTAATGGAAAACCAAACTTATTTCCGGTGGAAAGACCCACCCATACTTAAAAAGGAGAAGTTTTAGTCAATTAAAAGCCCTTGCTGATGTACAGAAGTCTACTACTTGCTTACTTAGGTTGTACCCAAAACTAGGTACATCTGCCTATCATTTTTTGACATGTGGAAGAGTTTTCCATATCAACCAAAAAAAATCTAAATGAGAGCAGATATCGCCGTTATCAATAACCCTAAAATTGGGGAGGCTGATTATTCGTTCGAGTACAGAGGGAGGGCGGAGAAAACTTCAGATTGTCCCTCACTTCCTCACCGTCCAAACACCTTTTCCTTTCTAATAAAAAAACAACCTTATACTTGTTTTTGGCAAGATCCCTCTCTCAACAGGTGTTTTTGGAGAGATCTAAATGGAAGCTAATATCTCGATCTCTCTCGCAACAAGTGTTCTGGCAAGATCTCAAGGCAATTTACACATGCACTGTTATACAAAGCCATCATCTTGGCTGCACGTGGGTTCAGAACACTACAGTTGTTTATTTTTTTTTTTTTTATAGAATTTTTAATAGTTATTGTTCTCAATTCTGTATTAGTACGTATTTAAGCCCAATCATTTCCAGTACAATTAGATCCATAGGTAAATAAATTCGTTTTACAGACAATAATAAATCACGTTTTAACTTAATTTTGAGATTTTAAACATACCCAAGTCATATTTCTCACGATACTCCAAAAGAAAAATTATTTTACAGAGTAAAAAAAAAGCACTTCATAGTTATGAGAAAGAGAAGGACTAAACATTGAGAGCTGTATCGAGACAATTTAGTGGTAACTTTGTCAATTCACGAAGTGAGGTGTGCGGCTGAGGCAGATTTCCCTTTTAGGTGTGTCGCTACCCCTCTTTTCATGGTTTAATTTTATAGATAGTGGTATTGGAGCTTTTATTAGTGGGTTTATTAATTTTGGTTTGGTCATATAGTTTGTGGGGTTAAAAAGAATTGGATTACAAAAAAATTTAAGTTGAAAGGTAAGCTAGGTCACATTAGCTTATTATTTGAAAGATTGTATAATGGATTTTTGACCCTATGGTGTGGGTCAATAAATAATTTATTCACGTGTCAGGGTCCAAAATAATTAAATAATGCAGTCTAATAATATGTCAATGTTTTATTCCCATGGCTGGATCAATACATAACCCGATCAAGAGCAAACAAACATATACTTCCAGTCAATAAGTTCCACATAGTAATATCCAAAATAATCAACAAATGTTCAAAATAAACCATGAACAAGTATTTTCAATTATTCATTATCATTAAAACAATAAAATCAAATATATTTCATCGTTATGGTTATGGTCACATGATATCCTTGTGACAAAGGTCTAAAAACCATATTTAATCCTTACTGCGTTTGTCAATAAACACATTTATCCATGTGTTGGGCTACAAAAGAACTAGATAAACTAGCTCTAACAATATGTCGATATTTTCTTATGCATGTACGCTTATTGTTTGTACGTAAAAGAATTGATCAAGTATGAGTTTGTTAACAATTGATGATTGAGATTATTTGTGAAGGTTATTATGAAACTTTATTGATAATTTTGATGGTGCTTTGTGAAGCTAATTGTTTGAAATCATTTATTTGTTTGTTGCTCTCACTCGGGCTATCTATTGATCTTGTCAATGAGGTAGTATAATAAATTACAAATAAATGAGTTAATCCATAATATATCTTTTATAGGGAGCTACTAGAGTAGGTATCGGTTACTAACCTAACACATGATATCCAAAATAAGTCAGCACTAAAGTTTCAAGAATTTAAGCACTTATTACCAAAATTTAAGTAGAATAAGGGGTAAACAACATTTTTAGTCATCCGACTTTTCACGATTTTTTTATTTATTTTAGTACTCCAATAATTTTTTTTTCTTCTTAAATCATATCATCAACTCTTTATTTTTGCCTTATTTTGATCCTACCATCAATTCTCCGTCCAATTTTTCCGTGAAATTCCATGTCATCTTAGTAATATGCCATGTCATCTTCTCTCTTCCATAATTTCAGATTTTAAGAACCCTAAATACTTCTCATTCGCCTTCTTTCTCTAGACTCTCACCAAATCTTTTTTTTTTCTCTTTCAAATTCCTTCATCTAAACAAGAAATTAATCTTACCCAAGGAGATTTCTTACAATTTTCAATTAAATCATGATGAAAATTCATCAAAATTTTCATTTTTTTCGTCTTCTCTCTAGAATGCCTCTTCTCTCTCTCTTGATAAGGGGCTTATTCTTTTTATTGCCCTTTAAACACTAATCAGCTCTCTCGTACGCTCATGTGATAAGCAGCTCGCACGCTCAGACTTGGAGACTTTAGGCTGAGTATGTGACAAGTAGCTCACACGCTCGATCTTGGAGATTCTGGGCCGAGTATATGATAAGCAGCTCACATGCTCAGACTTGGAGATTTCAGGCTGAGCATGTGAAAAGCAACTCACATGCTCGGACTTGGAGAATTTAGGCCGAACATGTGACAAACAGCTTACATGCTTGGACTTGGAGATTTTGGACCGAGCATGTGATAAGCAGCTCACACACTTGGACTGAGAGAATTTAGGCCGAGCATGTGACAGGTAGCTCACACGCTCGAACTTGAAGAATTTAGGCCGAACATGTTACAAGCAGTTCACATACTCGAAATAAATAATTTAGGCTGAACATGTGACAAACAGCTTACATGCTATGATTTGGAGAATTTATGCCGAGCATGTGACAAGTATCTCTCACACACTCGGACTTAGAGAATTTAGGCCGAGCATGTGATAAACAACTCACACGCTTGGACTTGGAGAATTTGGGCCGAGCATGTGATAAGCAGCTCACACACTCGAACTTGGAGATTTCTTAGAAGACTTTCGGGCTTCTTCTCTTTGCTTAGGGCATTTAATCCTTGGGCTTTTTTCTTTTGAGCTATATGCGGCTTCTTCCTTCTGGGCCCCTAGGGCCTATTCCCTTTGGGCCTCTTAGGGCCTTTTATCCTTTCTAGGTCTTTTAAGATTTCTTCTTTTGATAGTGTCGGAATGCATTAAAGGGGGGCGACTGCTTTTTGAATGACGACGAGCATTTATTTGTTTGTCTACTTTTTGCTTAGGGGAGAGTAAACGACGTCATAGGTATAGGAGGCGTCGTACCTTTTTGGTGGTTGGAGCTTTGGGGAGAGCAAATGGTGTCTTGGTGACATCAAGAGTCCCTCATTCCTGATGCCTTTAACCCTATATAAGGGTGGTTTCTTCCTCTCTTCTACTCACTTTACTTCTTGCTTTCTTACTTTCAAGTTATTGAGAGAAAAAGAAATTTAAAAGCACGCAGAGTTGGTTTGGAGTTTTGGAAGGAGGTCTTGGTGGATTGTTTGGAGCTAGTATAGGTTTCTGGAAGAGCTTGAGGTTGAGTGGTGATCGTTGAAGGGGTGCTAGCTTCAAGGATACCGAGGCCGTAATCAAAAATCACTCACAATTTTCTTGGTGAGTCTTCCTATCCTTTTACCATGTCTAAGCCTAGAATTAGTAATGGTAGTGCGGACAGTGGGGATCTATCACGAAAACTAGAGAAGGCTATAAGCATTTCCTCTAATGAGGATGAATCCTCATTAGAAGTTGTTCCTCGATAGGGTCCACTCGCTATGGTTCCCTTCATCCCTGGGGAGGAAGGCAAGGAAAGTGCGAAGGGGACCTTTTTTGATGAGGAGGACGAGGCCGACCAGACATTGGCGAAGATCAGGGGGGACATAGCAGTTGAGGAGAAGGAACAATGGTCGTTCGCTGCCAACTCCGCGTCCAGTGTAGTGAGAGAGGAAGAGCTTCAAGTAATAAGGAGGGTCTACCGCATTCCAATATAGTATGCCCTAAGGGCACCAGAGGGTGGGGAGATGGCTTGCGATGCCCTCCTGAGCCGCGTGCCTTATGAGCTGTGCATTTATGAACAACACCTGAAGGCCGAGATCAGGTTTTCCTTCCACTATTTGTTTTGCACGGTGTTGAGATATTTCGGTATAGCATTGTGCCAATTGGTGCCCAACTCTGTGCACCTTATCATGGCTTCATTGCCATTTGTGTGGAAGTGTGCGGTGTTATGAACATCAAGTTTTCAAGGCCCACTTCCAGATAATCCGGCATGGGCAGACGGGGTGGTGGTGGTCAGCTCGAGGGCCAAGAAGAGAGTGCTGAAGAGGAAATTATCCTCTATCAAGAAATGAAAGAGTTCGTTCTTCTTTGTTTGAAGTACTGAGAGCTTTCAAGTCCCCCTCTACTGGAGCCTGGATCGTGCGAACAAATGTAAGAAACCACACTTCCTACACCGAGAGCAGGAGATGTTGAAGGTAATGTTGGCCGCGCCTTTGGATGTCAAAGTACTTTATGACAATGAAGAGCTAGCAAGGCGTGGCCTCTACCCTGTTTGCCTCGTGGCAAGCATAGAGCATGGTAATGCTTTTCCCTTTTGTGCATAGATGGAGTTAGCAGCCAAGGCCAATGAGAGGGCTAGGAAGATAGCTAAGGAGAGAAAGAAGGCTTCCGAGGGAAAGGACTCGGCCCCAGCCCAAGGACCGAAGAAGAGGGCTCGGGTGTCTTCTCTAATCCCTCTTGCGGTGGAGAGCCTTCTGAGGCCTCCTTCAGAGCCGAGGGTTGCACTAGCAAGGCTTCCAGCTGAGCCACCTTAGGGCCTGTCTTCGTTTAGGGATGCGATCACTGCCTTTTTCTTGCCATGGTGGGCATTGAAGGTCAATAACTCGGTCTTCACCTACCTGAGGGTAGCTCAAGAAAATTTTATCGTAGGGATCTCTTCTCGTGATATGCTGGAGGTCTCTCGGAAGCCCCTTGAGGGGCTTTGCTCTGTAGTGGATGCCATGACCTCTCAGGTAATAACTCTTTACTTTTTTCCTTGGTTTTTTTTCTCTTAATTGTTTTTCCTAATGACTGTTTGTACTAGTTTCAGACCGATGTATTCGTTGGTGTGTTGTCCTGTTGCTGCATGGATACGACGGAGAAGCTAAAGAATTGCTAGTAGAAGTTAGATGAGAGCCAGAAGATTATCTTAGAGCTCCAGACTTCTTTATACTCCGTTGTCAAAGAGGGGGACCTCCGACGTTTGGCCGAGGAGGCTCTCAGAACTGAGAGAGACAAGGCCCTTGCTTATGAGAGGTGGGCAAGGGAGGAGGCTGCACTGAAGGCCACGGAAGAGGCACTGGCCTCTTTCAGGGATTCTAATTTCTTCAAAGAGGCCAGGGGGCAATTCCTCGAAGGCTTCTATGAAGACAAGAGGAAAGCTGAGACCCTCTTCCTAGAGGTTGATTTTTTCAGCCTTGAGTTGGAATTTTCGGGGGAAGAGGAGGGGGCTGCTGTCAGGGCAGAGGACGCCAAGGAGACGGTCGGTGGTGGGTTCAGAGAGGTACCTGAGGACAAGCCTCCTCGGGAGAAGTAGGAGAGTTTTTTTCTTTTTTGTACATTAGAGCCGATAACACCCATTTTTTGTAATAGAACTTAATGAAATTTCAGATTTTGTGAATTCAAGCCCTTTTTATTTTTGTTTATGCTTTTTACAATTTGTATTAACGAGCCGGGATGGGTCAAGCCCGAAATTACTGATAGAACATGTAGAGATTTTTGTGTTCCAAGTGCACGGGATAGATTTTCCATTTAACTCCTCGAGTTTGAACGTGCTGGCTCGACACACTTTTCTAATTCGGTACGGGCCTTCCCAGTTTGGAACGAGCTTCCCTATTTCCTAGGGACGAGATACTTCACCCTTCTAAAAGAAAAGGTCATGTAGCCTGAAGCTTCTGTTTCGAACTTGTGAGTTGTACTATAGGGCTGTTCTTTGTTGGTGCACAGCCAAGCAGATTTGGGCTTTGTCTCAGGCTTCATTAATCAAGTCGGTGTTCATTCGCAAGCCTTCCTCGTTATCGTTTCGATTGAAGTGTTATACACATATTGAGGGTACCTCGATTTCAAGGGGGATGACTGCTTAAGAACGGGGTTTCCTTTGTTTGGAGTACGAGCAATCATCCGATATGCCTAGAGGACATTGGGGAGGTGGTTGGTTCATCATTTATCTACTTCGGCAAGTCTTCTTTTGATGCCTTGCAGAAGCTTCCTGTTGGTTACCTTAGCTTGGTCATTAGCCTGTGGGTATCCAACGGATGAGAATCGATGCTCGATGTGAAAGTTCTTGTAGAATGTCTTGAATCAAACACTATCAAATTGTTTGTCGTTATCGGTGATTAGCACCCGAGGTATGCCGAACCGAAACAAAATGGACTTCTAGATGAAGTTTCGAGTCTGATGATCCGTTATGCTGGCTAGTGGTTCTGCTTAGACTCATTTGGTGAAATAGTCGATAGCTACCCTAAGGTGCTTTCTGATAGGAGCTTAAATATTCATATTTAAACCCCTTAATTTACATTTGTTAAGCCATGGTTTATGTTATTTTAGTCCATTTTACTTCATTTCTGTGTTTTACATGGTTTTTATAGGTCTATGAAGAAAAAGGAGCATTTTGAAAGCTTTTGGAGCTTAAAAGGAAGAAAACTGAAAAACCTGGAGCAGATACTATCTGGAGTGTGATCGAGCACACCAGAAAGGGCGATCAAGCGCACTACATGTGTGATCGAGCGCACATGTACGGGCGTGAACAGTAAAGCGGTTGAACCAGTTTTGGAAATAAAGGAGTTTTTATGTTTTAGGAAATTTAAGGTTTCCTGAGCCTTCTAGGATTATTCATCCCCCTATAAATGCACCTGTAAAACACACACAATGGAGAGCATCTAATCTTTTCTTTTATCTTTTGCTTTAGCTTGGAGAAGGAAACTGTGGAGGAGAATTGACGACTCTTCTCTCAGGTTTTTTCTTTCCTTTATTTTTATTATGTGTACTTAAACTTTTAGTAGGGCTTGGTTGAAACCCTAATTATGTTTACTCAATAAATTTAGTATTGGCGCCTTTGTGATATTTATGTTGTGTTGATTAACTTGATTAATACCTACTTTTATTTAAATTCCTCATATGTACATGTCTGATCAATATGTGCATGTGGTATGGACTTGTTAGTTAGATCAATTTGGATGACCGAGTCCTGGGTCTGACATTAGTAACAAAAGATATCCACACCGGATTCTTAGGTTAATCAACATGGAAAACTGGGAGTAGATACCATGCCCTAGGTCCTGTGTGATTGTTGATTTCCACAGATCCTATGCTCGCTTAAGGAACAACTCAGCATATACCATGCTAAATCCCTTAAGAAAGAAAAGAGTTAGAGTAGATACCATGCCTAACTCGTTGCTTAGGGAAATCAATAGCTTAAGGAGTAGATACCATGCCCTTAGGTTGACAAACATTAGGTATTCATGACATGAGTAAAACATTGGCATACTGTTTTGTTGTGATAACATAATTAGTGGTGGATATCAAGCCCCTACACCTTTATCTTTATTATTTCAAACTCCATATTTATTTCTCTTGTTTTTATTTCATTATTTCGAAACTAATTCTAAATCGAACTTTACCAATCCCTGTGGACATGATCTTGCATTCGCACACTATGCTACTGTAGACCTTGTGCACTTGCAATTAAAATAAATGTGATTATTTGCTTACTAATTTAGGTAAATAAACGCGCAACAAGTTTTTGGTGCCGTTGCCGGGGATTGTGCTAAATTCTTTTTGGAATTATTTTCGTTAGTTTTTATTTTATTTTATTCTATTCTATTCTGTTCCATTTTATTTTTATTTTTATCAAACAAATCAAATTTATTCATTCTTTTCGTTTTCTGTTTAGGTGTGCAGTAGAGGAGTTTCTGTCCTCATTGCGATCGAGGGCACTACTTGGTGCGATCGATCGTAAACCCAATACGATCGAGTGTAGTTCAGGGTGTGCTCGAGCGCAAAAGGTCCAGAGAGTACCCGAGCAGCAGTACTGAAACTGCTGCACTGAAGCGGTTCAATTGATTCAATCGAGGGAGAAGTACTAATGGCAGAAGCTAGATATGCTTGTCTAGATGCTATAGAGAGGAAGCTAGATATGCTTGTAAAAGTCATGATTGCTCGGATTGCCTCACCTAGGCCACAAGCTACACCACTCCAAGTATGTGCTATTTGTAGTCGTTTTGATCACACTACTGAAATTTTCCCTTTATATTCATCTGCAGATCAAGAGGAAGCAAACTATGTGGGACCAAACAACTATAATCCATATGCAAACACTTATAATCCAGAATGGTGAAACCACCCCAACTTCTCATGGAGCAATGATCAAAATGCATGGAACCTTCAAGGGCAACAAAGAAACTTCCAACCAGCAGCCCAATCAGTTCCGGAAGCAAATGAGAGCGACTTAGAGAGCATTGTGAGGCAACTGGAAGTTCAACAACAACAGCT
This sequence comes from Bretschneidera sinensis, assembly GCA_023935145.1. Taxonomy (NCBI): domain Eukaryota; kingdom Viridiplantae; phylum Streptophyta; class Magnoliopsida; order Brassicales; family Akaniaceae; genus Bretschneidera; species Bretschneidera sinensis. The sequence goes on from CM043697.1 coordinate 151,190,773, forward strand.
GATGACCTCACAAGAGCAGAGGCAAGACAATGTTGGACTAAACAAAGCCAAATAAATGCAAAGCATGAGCAAGCTATTCAAAGACTAGAAGTACAAGTGGGGCACATAGTTAAGGAGCTAAGTAAACAAAAGCAAAGTGTTGTTGAACAAGTTTTTCATAACCATCATGCTGATCCATTAGAAACTGCTCTTACATATAGTCTCATAAGATCGAGTATAGTGCTAGAATATGAGGATGTTTCTGATGACTTCATCAAAACTATGCACCTCATTGAAGCCTCTCCATAGCATCGAAGTAAGTACACCGATCCATTTGATATTCATGTGCCTACTAACACTATTTCCCTTTTATTGTACAGGTACCTAACTTGGAATTCAAGCAGTTGCCAGAGCATTTGACTTATGCGTATATGGGAGAGAATAAGACACTACCTGTGCTAGTTGCTGCCAATCTTAGTTTTGGGGAAGAATAAGGCTTGGTTCGGCTGAAGATGTTAAACTTAGCGCTCATGGAAGGCACCCCAGACTTATCCTTTTCATTTTAATATTTTTCTTTTGTTTATATTTATATTTCTATATGTAGTATTTATATTTCTTGTTTTCCGAAACAATGTTTATTTTTCTTTGTCAGGTACTTAGTGCGTGCATCCAGTTCAAGTTTGGGGGGCGTGTTACAAGCAAAGCAAGCAACTTAGTTCTCTATCTCCCAGGTCAGATCTTTCCATGCCACACACATTGGGGACAATGTGTATTTTAAGTTTGGGGGTAGTGAAAGATACTAGATACTATCACACACGCATTTAAAACACATGCACACACTAAGTCCCAGATTTTTTTTTAGGAAGATAAATGCATGTTCTTTTGGTAAACAAAAATTTTGGTTGATTTAAAAATTTGATAACACTTCATTAGTAAGCTTAAAAGCTAGAACACATAGTCTTGCAATGGGAATTTTACAAAGTTTAGTTACCTACCTCAAGGCACCTAAGAATTCATGAGTTTGATCCAAATTTGCATGAGCACATTTAACACGCATTTGTGTGGGGTATGACATATAATTCTCTTGTATATGTTTCCATAATCTAACTGTAATCGGATAACTTGTTGAAAAGAACACTTTGGCATAAGAAAAATAAAGAAAAATGTTCATCATGCAAAAAGTGATCAAAAGCTTTCCACTGAGTAACTGGGCCTCTTGCCTCAGTAAGTATTGAGTGTTCAAGTCAAAAGGTGGGAAATAAGCCTTTAATGATCATACTAACAAATTTCCACTGAGTGACTGGGTTTCTTGCCTCAGTAAGCATTGAGTGTTCACGTCAAAAGGTGAGAATTTCATTAAGAAGTATAAAAACCAGTTAGTTCCGTAGCCTTTTTTATTCAAGTTAGTAAGTCCTTAGGGATGTCTTTACACCTAATGCCCTAAAACCATCTGGTTTGAGAGTCATTGGCTAAAACACTCGTACAAGGGTCAAATAGAAAGCTCGATGAAACTCAATATGGCAAAGATCGCATGATAAAAAGAAGAAGAAACAAGTATTATGCCACTTTTGTTCTCTTTGATAAGGAATTCGATAAAGGTTTGGGCATCGAAACCCTATACACTAAAATTATGTGGAAACCCCATCTTATATGGGCTAATTCATCACACACAAATCAAACTTGTGATGCCTTAAGCTAACCTTAGGTAAGTAACGTGAACTTTTGAAAATCCTTTTTCACTACAAAAATGTCTTTTTTTTTTTATAAGCTTACTCATGAACGGTTATCATAGTTTTATGCACAACCCAAATATTTGAGTATCATAGAAATGAATTTATCTTTAATTTTGTTCTTCATTTAGTTTTTAGTTTTGTGTTTCTAAGGGACTAGCAATATGTAAGTCTAGGGGTGTGATAGGAGCTTAAATATTCATATTTAAGCCCCTTAATTTACATTTGTTAAACCCTGGTTTATGTCATTTTAGTCCATTTTACTTCATTTTTGTGTTTTACATGGTTTTTATAGGTCTATGAAGAAAAGGAAGCATTTTGGAGCTTAAAAGGAAGAAAACTGGAAAACTTGGAGCAGATACTATCTGGAGTGCGATTGAGCGCACTAGGAAGGGTGATCGAGCGCACTACATGTGCGATCGAGCGCACATGTACGGATGTGAGCAGTAAAGCAGCAGAACCAGTTTTGGAAATAAAAGAGTTTTTATGTTTTAGGAAATTTAAGGTTTCCTGAGCCTTCCAGGATTATTCACCTCCTATAAATACACCTGTAAAACACACAATGGAGAGCATCTAATCTTTTCTTTTATCTTTTGCTTTAGCTTGGAGAAGGAAACTGTGGAGGAGAATTGACGACTCTTCTCTCGGGTTTCCTCTTTCCTTTATTTTTATTATGTGTACTTAAACTTTTAGTAGGGCTTGGTTGAAACCCTAATTATGTTTACTCAATAAATTTAGTATTGACGCCTTTGTGATATTTATGTTGTGTTGCTTAACTTGATTAATACCTGCTTTTATTTAAATTCCTCATATGTATATGTCTGACCAATATGTGCATGTGGTATGGACTTGTTAGTTAGAGCAATTTGGATGACCAAGTCTTGGGTCTGACATTAGTAACAAAAGATATCCACACCGGATTCTTGGGTTAATCAACATGGGAAACCGGGAGTAGATATCATGCCCTAGGTCCCGTGTGGTTGTCGATTTCCACAGATCCTATACTTGCTTAAGGAACAACTCAGCAGATGTGCACTTGGGCCTGGTGCTGTGGGGTGAGGCGTGCTGTGGGTCGGGCCTAGGTGCATGGGCTGCTGGGCTGGTGAAAAAAAATCATTTAAGAACTTCCTCTTGTCTTGAGTGCTCAAATCCGTTGGTATCTCACCGGTAGCCAAATAATTAACGATATGAGCAAACCATGGTAGAGAAATAACAGAGAGTAAATGCTCATCGAAAAAATCATCCTTGATTGGTATGTCGTCATAGGTGTCTTCAAATGTGAGCCTCGAGAGATGGTCTACCACCACGTTTTCTACTCCTTTCTTGTCCTTGATGGTGATGTCAAATTCTTGCAAGAGTAAAATCCACCGTATTTGTCGTGCCTTAGCATCCTTCTTTGTAAGAAGGTACTTAAGGGCTGCATGATCTGTGAAGATAAGAATAGAAGAACCAATTAAATAAGCATGAAACTTGTCCAAAGCAAATACTACAGCTAGTAATTCTTTTTCAGTGGTGGAGTAGTTCATTTGAGCACTATTTAAGGTTTTACTAGCATAGTAGATGACAAAAGGTTTTCCCTCTCTTCGCTGTCCAAGAACAGCACCTACGGCATAGTCACTAGCATCACACATGATTTCAAAGGGTAAAGTCCAATTAGGTGACTGCATTATAGGTGCTGAAGTAAGCTTGCCAATAAGCATTTTAAAGGCCTCTTAACAAGCTTGAGTCCACTCAAATGGGACATCTTTAACTAGGAGGGCACATAGTCGTCTAGATATATTGGAAAAGTTTTGTATGAACCTCCTATAAAAACCAGCATGACCAAGAAAAGATCTTACATCCTTTACTATCTTAGGTGTGGGTAATTTAGAGATTAATTCAATCTTAGATTGATCAACCTCTATCCCCTTAGAAGAAACAATATGCCCTAAGACAATACTGGATGGTACCATGAAATAACATTTTTCCTAATTTAAGACTAATTCATTTTCCTCACAATGAATCAACACTCTTTCTAAATTCATTAAGCATTCATCAAATGAAGATCCAAAAACAGTTAAGTCATCCATAAAAACTTCCATGAAATTTTCAACATATCACTAAAAATGCTCGTCATGCAACGTTGAAAAGTGGTAAGGGCGTTACACAATCCAAATGGCATTCTACGAAAAGTATAAGTGCCAAAAGGACAAGTGAAAGTGGTTTTATCCTGGTCTTCTAATGCAATTTCAATTTGATAATAACTAAAATAACCATCTAAGAAACAGTAAAAAGGATGACCAACTACACGCTCAAGAATTTGATCGATAAAAGGGAGTGTGAAATGGTCTTTCTGGGTGGCAGCGTTCAATTTTCTATAATCAATGCACATGTGCCACCCAGTCACAAGTTTTGTAGGGACTAACTCTCCTAGGTCATTCTTTACCACGGTGACACCGGACTTTTTAGGAACGACTTGTGTAGGACTTACCCATTTACTGTTAGCTATAAGATATAATTCCCGCATCTAATAGTTTTAACACTTCATTCTTCACTACTTCCTTCATAGTGGGGTTAAGCCTACGTTGAGGGTTTCTACAAGGACTAGTTTCTTCATCCAAATTTATCTTATGAGAATAGATCAGGGGATTAATACCTTTTAAATCAGCCATGCTCCAACCTAAGGCTGATTTATGTTCATTTAAGGTCCAAATTAATTTCTCACCTTGAGACTAAGATAATTCAGATGAGATAATAACAAGAAAAGTATCACTTGGACCGAGAAAAACATGCTTTAAACCTATAGGTAGTGGCTTCAATTCTACTTTAGGTGCTTCCACACTTGAGGGGATTTGTTTCTCGCTTCTTTCGGGCAACTCCTCAAACTTTGGTTCCCATGCTCGAGTGCCATAATCCTGATATTTATCAAAAATAGCAAAAATATCAATTATATTAGTTTTATCATTAATAGAATCAATCTCAGAATTAACAAGAAAATATTCAAGAGGATCAAAGTCATGAGCTATGGAAACTCCCCTATCGATGAGTGACTCGATCATGTATAACTGGTGGTTCTTATCCTTATCTTCGGGCTGTTTTTCAACATTGAAGATGTTCACCTCGAAGGTCATGTTTCTAAAGGATAGCTTTATGAGTCCATTCCTGCAATTAATAAGAGCATTTGCAGTAGCAAGGAAAGGTCTACCCAAAATCAAACGAATTTTAGAGTTAGTGTCAACAGCAGAGGTAGTATCAAGGATTACGAAATCAACAGGATAATAAAATTTATCAATTTAATGAGAACATCCTCTACCACATCCCGGGGTACTTTGACTGAATGGTCAGCCATTTACAATACCACAACGGTTGGTTTGATTTCTCCCAAACCCAGCTGCAAATAAATAGAAAATGGCATCAGATTTATACTAGCTCCTAAATCTAGCAAGGCTTGTCCAACTTCATGATTTCTAATGCTACATGCAATGGTTGGACAGCCAGAATCCTTGTATTTTGGGGGAATTCTTTGCTCAATTAAAGCACTAACTTGCTCTGTTAGGAATTCTGTTTTCTTTACATAGTGCTTCCTCTTAATGGTACACAAATCCTTGAGAACTTTTGCATAGGTAAGAACTTGTTTAATCACATGCAAAAGAGGTAGATTACGTTTTACTTGCCTTAGGTTCTCTAGGATTTCATTGTTTAGGTCCAGATTTTTCTTGTTCGATTTTAAGGCTTGAGGGAAAGGTGCCTTAACAGGGCTTTTGGTAACTTCAGAGTCCTTGGGTAACTCGGCATCACTACTACCTTGACCATTTTCCACATCCTCGGATTTGTTCGTTGTTGGGATATGTAATGTCTTACCACTTCTTGTCACAATGGCATTCACATTTTTCAGATTTGTTTATGCCATGTGTTGACCATGGGGTGTGGACTGAGTTTGGGAAGGGAACTTACCTCGCTCATTCACACTCAAGGAGCCCATCAATTAGGACACTTGGCTCCTTATTTCCTTATTCTCTTCCACAACCTGTGTGATTAATGCTTAACACCTTTGGTTTGTCTTACCCCATGCCTCAATGAAAGCATGCAAGGTGTCTTCTAAAGAACTCTTAGAGGATGAGGTTGCATGATATGGTGCAAGGTATGATCTAAGGGGTTATGCAAGCTGCTGGTTTTCAGACTTCCAGCTGAAATTGGGGTGATTGCACCATCCCGGATTATAAGTGTTAGAGAAGGGTTGATAAATGCTTAAATAGTCATATTTAAGCCCCTTAATTTATGCTTGTTAGGCACTTTATTTATCTATTTCTGTAGATTCTACTTCCTTTTCGTGTTTTATGTGTTTTTCACAGGACTTGGACAAAAAGATGATATTTTGGAACTTTTAGGAGTAAAAGTCAAATTCTGCCATCTAGCAAGGTGTGCTCAAGCGCACCTCCCTTGTGATCGAGTGCACAGGCACACGAGTGCACTTGAAGAAGGCTCGAGCGCACACTTACGCTCGAGTGCATCTCGAATACGATCGAGCACAAACACTCCAGAGTCGACAAAGCTAGATATGGAAAGAAGTCTCCAAACTTTAATTAAGGAAATTAGGGTTTCGGGGCACCCTTAAAGCCCTATATATAGCCTTGTAAACATATAAACGATATCTTTTGTTTTAGACTTGAAGTTGCAAGCTTAGGAGAGGAATTGATGACTCGTCTCCCGAGTCTTCTTCGGTTTTATTTTTCTGTTTTTATTTCATTATATTTAAAATATTTAGTTTAACTAGTATGTGTAACTAAACTCTTATAGGGCTTGATTGAAGCCCTAGTTATGCTTTTCCACATGTTTATTCATTGATTACCTTTGCTATAGCCTTGTTAGAATGTTTAACTTGATTAATACCTGTTTATATTTAAATTCCTCATATGTGTGTGCCTGAGCAACGTATGCATGTGGTATGGATTAGTTAGTCGAATCAATTTGGATGGCCGAGTCCTGGGTTCGACATTAGTAACAAGAGATATCCACACTAGATTCTCGGGGTAATCAACATGGGAAACCGGGAGCGGACCAAGACCTAGGTCTCGTGTGGTTATCGATCTCTAATGCCCTTATGCTCTCTTAAGGAACAACTCAGTATACACCCATGTTGAATCCCTTAAAAGAGAAAAGAGTTAGAGTATACACCATGCCTAACTCGTTGCATAAAGAGATCAATAGCCTAAGGTGTGGACTAAGCCCTTAGGTTGGCAACCATTAAATATTCATGATAAGGCTAGAGCAGTGGCACCTTGCTTAGTGGGAAAGTATAATTAGTGATGGATATCGTAGTCCTATGTTCTCATTATTATTAACTCACTCTCAACAGTTATTTCTCTTTTTACTTTAAAGAAACTAATTCTATATCAAAATTGACCAATCCCTGTGGAAATGATCTCGCACTTGCACACTATGCTACCATTGACCTTGTGCACTTGCAAGTAAAATTAATACGGTTATTTGCATATTTAGTTAGGTAGATAATCGTCACAACAAGTTTTTGGTGCCGTAGCTGGGGATTGCGCTTAAATTTCTTTTTAGAAATATTTTAATCATTGTTATTTCTTTTTATTATATTCTATTCTTAATTTCAAGAAATTTTTAAGTTTATATTTTTATCTTATTTTTCGTTTCAATAAAACTCTAATCAATTTATTTTTGTCCTCTGCTTCAGGCACTCCAAGAGAGCTTCTTGTACCTCTTGCGATCGAGCGCACCGTCCTGTGCGATCGAGCGCAATTGAGGCAGAGAGTTACTCAAGCAGCAATGTTTGACTGCTGCACTTACGTGATTGCCACCGATTCATGCACGGGCGTCGATCCAAGCATCCGGCATTCTTTCCCCTTGATACCAAGCTTGAGCGGACTATCCGACAAAGGTTTAGAGACAACTTGGAAGAGGTAGAAGAAGGAATCGAGGAAGAAGTACCAATGGCAAAACAGATAGCCGAGAAGCAACCACCTGAGTGGAGGCCGATGAAGCAATCCCTCATCCCACAGAACCTCGAGCAACCATCGTGCATTGTGTATCAACCCAAGGTGGAAGGAAACTACTATATATCTCCGCAAATACTCAGTGCACTAACTCACTTTAGGGGTACACCTAGTGAGGATCCACACTTGCACCTTCGAGAGTTCTTCGACCTTTGCAAATTCCAGCACATCCAAGGCTTAGACCAAGAAGGAATAAGGTTAATTCTGTTCCCTTTTTCCTTAAAAGATAATGCTAAACTTTGGTATAATTCTTTGCCTTCAGTTTCTATTCACACTTGGGAGGAGTTGGCTAGCAAATTCCTAAGGAAGTTTTTCCCTGCCCAAAAGATGAGGCAAATGAGGAAGGAAATTCAATCTTTCCAACAAAAGGATGGAGATCTATTCCTCGAGGCCTGGGGACACTTCAACGAGCTACTACTCAAATTCCCACACCACAACCTACCCCAAGACAAACTGGTACAAGCTTTCTTTGAAGGTTTAAGTGACACTAACAAAAATATTGTGGATTCAGGTTGTGGAGGAGTGCTGATGGAGAAAAGCAGCGAAGAAGCGATGGAACTTTTCGAAACCCGAAGTGAACACACTCAGCAGTTTTCCTCTCGAGGTAGACATATAACCAAGAGTAAAGATATGTATGAGGTAAACTTGAATGGAGGATCATCTCCTCAAATAGCCGTTGTGGAGAGGAAACTAGACCTATTGGTTAAAGCTATGGCTGCTCAGAACACCTCATCTAACCCACCAGCTACACCACTCTAGGTATGTGCTATTTGCTCCCAATTTGATCATAATATTGATACGTGCCCCTTATATTCATCTACAGATCATGAGTAAGCAAACTTTGTGGGACCAAACAATTATTTGCCAAAGAACAACCCTTATGTAAACACATATAACCCTGGATGGCGAAATCACTTGAATTTTTCATGGAGAAACAATCAGAACAGTCAAGGGCAGCAAAGAAACTTCCAACCTGCAGCCCAATCTATTCTTGAACCAAAAAAAAATGACCTCAAAAGTCTTGTGAGGCAATTGGTGTCTCAGCAGCAACAACTCATGACTACACATGAATAATTCATGGAAGAAACGAGACAATTTTGGATTGAGATGAGACAAATCACGGCAAAACATGATCAAGCCATCCAAGGACTAAAGGTACAAATGGGGCAATTGGCTAAGAAACTGAGTACTAGAAAACATTGGGAGCTTCCAGCCCAACCATTACCTAATCCAAGAGGACATAAGCAACTAAATGCTGTAAAAAGTTTAAGAAGTGGTAAGATTATCGGCACCAATGAGCCTACATGAGTATCTCCAGACCAAGCATCCACATCTAAGGTAAGTGAGATGGAAAAGGTAATTACACCTCCACCATTCCCTCAAAGGTTAGTGAAGTCTAAAAAGGACACTAAACTGTGACATTTTCGAAACCTTGAGAAAGGTGGAAATAAACATTCCTTTATTAGAGGCAATAAAACAACTTCCTGCTTATGTTAAGTTTTTAAAAGATTGTTGCACTAACAAAAGGAAGTTTCAGGAGCATGAGACGGTAGCCTTGACCGAAGAGGCGAGTGCTGTATTATTAAGGAAATTACCACCAAAACTAAAAGATTTGGGTAGTTTTACTATTCCTTGCAGGCTAGGTGACCAGCTTTTCGAGCATGCATTATTGGATCTAGGAGCGAGTGTCAACTTGTTACCATACAGTGTATTCGAGACACTAGGTTTGGGAGAACTCCAATTAGCCTCCATTACTTTGCAATTGGTGGACAGAAGCATCAAACGACTGAGAGGTATCCTTGAGGATGTTTTGGTAAGAGTAGGTAAATTTATTTTACCCGCTGATTTTATTGTGTTAGACATGGAGGAATGCCATATGCCTTCACCACTCCCTATCATCTTAGGAAGACCATTTATGATCACTGCTGACACGAATATTAGTGTAAAAATGGGCATTGTCACTATGAGAGTAAATGATGAAGAGATGGAATTCAAAATATTTAATACACTAGAATCCACTAAAACTGATGATGAGTGTTATAAAGTGAGCTTAATGCAAGATATTGTTGAGAAAGTTTCTAAAGTCCATCAAACTGCTCTATTGGAGACCATCCCCAACCATGATGACATAAGATTGGACATTGGGCCAAAGGATGATGATGTGATTAAAGATGTCAATGGAACTATGCAAACTAGCATGAACACATCAACACCTCTAAGTAAGTATATTCTCCTAATTGAACCTCCTGAACTTACTAATACTACTTTCCCCTCTTCTGCTGTTCAGGTACCACGATTGAAGATGCAGCAGCTTTTAAAGGCACTAGAACAACCTGATGTGGGCTCTAAGTGCTTCACTCAAAGAAAGTAGCACCAAAGCTTCTATAAGAGTGCTTAAGCAATTCCCACTTGCATGACATATAGCTCAAGCGCCTCTATCAGGGTTAGTGGTACTGATGCCACTAAAATATGGTATGATTGTATCGTTCTAAATTTATTTTGGTAAGTTTTAATTACTCTATAAATACTATCTTGCACTCGAGCGCACATTCATTAAGCTTGAGCGCACATCCCCTACACTCCAGTGTGTGCGAGCGCATCACACTAAACGGTTGTGCACAAGTGCGATCGAGTGCACTTCACAAATGGGCTCGAGCGCACTCAGGGAAGAGAAGGCACATGATATTTTTATTCACACTTCACTCACAACCCCACTTTTCTCACATTACGCTCCAGCGCATTTCTTCCTCTAGTCTATCATACTTGCCATCACCTTAAACTAAATCTATTGAAAACCACCCACTCACCTCCAGTAATCCACACCACCACTACCTCACCTTTGTGCCCACACGTTTTTCTTTCTCCTTTGCATACCCACTATCATACTAAGCACACAAGGTACACATATTTAGGTTCTTAGATACTTACACACACACACGGTTCTTGATCTTTAAATTGCATATTCATTATCTATATATGCTTATCTTGTGGTTTGATTGGGTACTCTCATATTTATAGGAGGTTTGGATCAACTGTGTGTAAATTCTACAGCTTCTGGTTTTTGTCGCACATAAAGTATTCAACCTATTGCCTGACCGAGTGCGATCGAGCGCTAGGTATTAGCGATCAAGTGCATCTCAATATGTGCGATCGAGTGCACCATTAGCTGTATATGAGCGCAATCACACCAGAAACAACACTGTTTTTCCACAACACATGGCTTCCACATCCCGAGCTTCCAGTAGTCAACACCAGACATCCTGGCCTAGTTTTGAGTAGCATGAAATACTGTTTAAAACCATATTCAATATAGATGAGGACTTCAAGAGTTTGGATACCACAAGATGGGCAGTCCAAGAGTTCAAGAACCGAGGTCTCAATTGGCTATTCAAGCCGGTCTGTTCGACGGCATACACTCGATTCGTGGTTAACTTCTACGAGAACCTAACCTATGACTGCACCAGACCAGAGATTTTATCTTCTTCAGTCCTGGGCAAAGTTATAGAGCTGACCACCACCGACATAGCCGGTTCTTTACACTGCTGTGATGAGTCTCCACCGAAAGACAGCCACATGTAGGAGCAGTCTGACACATTTCCTCTACCACACATCATAGAGGACATGTGTGCGGGTCAGTATGCAGACCGCCACAACAATGCGGAGAGCCGGTCGAGGTTGCCTCTCCGCTTATAGTTCGTTGACTCCGTCCTCCAGTGTAATGTGTGTTCTTTAGGGCACAAGACACAGAGGCGGGATTAATTTCTACAGGCTCTCTATACCTTTCACCAGGGTCACTGGTACTCCATCCCAGCGGTCATATGGAGTCAGATACACAAGTTTTGGGACAGTGTGTATAATCGACAGACGACCATAGCTAATGCCTGAAGGCTTCCTTTCCCCTTCTTGCTCAGTCACATCTTCAATAAGAAGGGGATTAGAGGCTCCTCTATAGATGGCCTGGTTAGTGCTCATCCTTTCTTTGGAAGAGCCCAATGGAGCCTCAGCCCGTCCCACATGCCCCGAAGACCCCAAGTACAGATCCCTGTTGTTGAGCTTATGGCAGATGATCCAATGGAGACCGAGCAGCCACCAGTGAGCCCTATATAGGAAGAGGACCAGCCAGAGATGGGATCCATGGAGTATCAGCACCTTCTAGATGAGCTGTCTTTCTTCCACTGTGAGCTATCTGATATCTGCCGGGAGGATCGTGAGGCAGCCCTTCTGATCTATCAGCGGATAGATGGGTTAGAGACGCAGTTTACACGACAGGAGGCAATGCTACAGGCCATCCTTGATCACCTACCTCTTGCACCCGGTACCTCTTTGACTGCGCCCACTGATGATTAGCAGGAGAAGATACCCTGTCTGGCTGAAGACGTAAAACTTAACGTTCATGGGAGGTACCCCAAAGTATATCCTTTTCATTATAGTACTTTTCTTTTCTTTATGTTTATATTTACATGTTTAGTATACATATTTCTTGTTTTCTGGCAAAAATTTTTTTTTTTTTTGTCAGATACTTAGTGCGTGCATCTAGTTCAAGTTTGGGGGCGTGTTACGAGCAAATCAAGTAACCTAGTTCTCCATCTCCCAGGTCAGACCTTTCCATGTAACACACACAATGGGGACAATGTGTATATTAAGTTTGGGATTAGTGGGAGACACTGTTACGCACACACTTGAAATGCATGCACACACTAGGTCCAAATTTTTTTATAGAAAAGATAAATGCATGTTCATTTGGTAATAAAAATTTTGGCTGATGTAAAATATGATAACACTTCATTAGTAAGCTCAAAATCTAGAACACATAGTCTTGTAATAGGAATTTTTACAAAGTTTAGTTACCTACCTTAAAGCACCTAAGAATTCACGAGTTTGATCCAGATTTGCACAAGTACATTTAGCACACATTTATGTGGGGTATGACATATAATTCTTTTGTATATGTTTTCACGACCTAACTGTAATCGGATAACTTGTTAAAAGAACACTTTGGCATAAGAAAAATAAAGAAAAATGTCCATCATGCAAAAAGAAAATAAAAAGCTTCTAATGATCCTTAAAAACTTTCCACTGAGTAACTGAGCCTCTTGCCTCAGTAAGCAATGAGTGTTCACGTCAAAAGGTGGGAAGTAAGCCTTTAATGATCATAATAAAAAATTTCACTGAGTAACTGGGCCTTTTGCCTCAGTAAGCTTTGAGTGTTCACGACAAAAGGTGGGAATTTCACTTAGAAGCATTAAAACCTGTTAGTTCCACAACTTTTTTGGCTCGAGTTAGTAAGTCTTTAGGGGTATCTTTACACCTAATGCCTTAAAACCATTTGGTTTGGGAGTCATTGGCTAAACACTCGTTACAAGGGTTAATTAGAAAGCTTAATGGAACTCAACATGGCAAAGATCGCATGATAGAAGAAAAAAAGAAAAGAAGCAATCATTATACCACTTTTGTTCTCTTTGATAAGGAATTCGATAAAAGCTTGGGCACCGAAACACTACACACTAAAATTATGTGGAAGCCCCATCTCATATGTGCTAATTCATCACACACAAATCAAACTTGCGATACCTTAACCCAACCTTAGGTAAGTAACATGAGCTTTTGAAAATCCATTTTCAAAACAAAAATGTGTTTTTATTATAAGCTTACTCATGAACGGTTATCATGGTTTTATGCGTAACCCAAATTTTTAATTATCATGAAAATGAATTTATCTTTAATTTTGTTTTAACATAGTATTTCGTTTTGTATTGCTAAGGGACTAGCAATGTGTAAGTTTGGGGGTGTGATAAGTGCTTAAATAGTCATATTTAAGTCCCTTAATTTATGCTTGTTAGGCTCTTTATTTATCTATTTCTGTAGATTCTACTTCATTTTCGTGTTTTATGTGTTTTTCACAGGACTTGGACAAAAAGATGATATTTTGGAGCTTTTAGGAGTAAAGGTCAAATTCTGCCATCTAGCAAGGTGCGCTCGAGCGTGCCTCCCTTGTGATCGAGCGCACAGGCACACAAGCGCACTTGAAGAAGGCTCAAGCACACGCTTGCGCTCGAGCGCATCCCGAATACGATCGAGCACAAATACTCTAGAGTCGGCAGAGCCAGATATGGAAATAAGTCTCCAAACTTCAATTAAGGAAATTAAGGTTTCGGGGCACCCTTAAAGCCCTATATATAGCCTTGTAAAACACATAAACGATATCTTTTGTTTTAGACTTGAAGTTACAAGCTTAGGAAAGGAATTGACGACTTGTCTCCCGAGTCTTCTTCGGTTTTATTTTTCTATTTTTAATTTCATTATGTGTAGAATGTTTAGTTTAACTAGTATGTATAACTAAACTCTTATAGGGCTTGATTGAAGCTCTAGTTATGCTTTTCCACATGTTTATTCATTGATTACCTTTGCTATAGCCTTGTTAGAATGTTTAACTTGATTAATACCTGTTTATATTTAAATTTCTCATATGTGTGTGCCTGATCAACGTATGCATGTGGTATAGATTAGTTAATCGAATTAATTTGGATGACCGAGTCCTGGGTTCGACATTAGTAACAAGAGATATCCACACTGGATTCTCAGATTAATCAACATGGAAACTGGGAGCGGACCAAGCCCTAAGTCCCGTGTGGTTGCCGATCTCCACAACCCTTATGCTTTCTTAAGGAACAACTCAATATACACCCATGCTGAATCCCTTAAAAGAGAAAAGAGTTAGAGTAAACACCATGCCTAACTCGTTGCATAGGAATATCAATAGCCTAAAGTGTAGACCAAGCCCTTAGGTTGGTAACCATTAAATATTCATGATAAGGCTAGAGCAGTGGCACATTGGGCACCAAAGAAATGTTTACAATAACAAACAGCACTTCAACATTTCAATAATACAATTAATATTTAAAACAGATACAATGCATGAATTATTATTAGGGAACATCTTCCCACACGTCGACATATTTTTATCTTAGACCAGCCCCCTCCTGGTTCATTTATTTCTAGCATATGCCAACTGTCACGGTTTTCATTTATTTCCAGCATATACCGGCTGTCACGGTTTTTCAATTAGATCAGCCCCCTCGCGGTTCTTTTATTTCATGCATATGTATATGAATAATGATATGAAATATGCATATGAACAATAATATAAAAACAAACATGAATTCAAATATTTAAATTAGTTATCCTGATTATTCTCAAATTATTATTTGAAAAAATTGCACTAAATTCCTCTCCTCATAAATCATATCAAATCATCAATCATAGCTTGTCAAGACCCACTAAATTTTATCTCCTAATAAATCATATCAAATCATCAACCATAGCTCATCAAGAATTTCACTTATCATTTTTATTATTAAATCGACTCATTATCCAATAATATTATTTCTCATAAAATAATTCTCTACACATCCATTATTCCTATCACACCTATTAACCAAATTTCATCTATCACCAAAGTATAAGTTAATAATTTATTCTAATATTATCACTAGATATTTCATACTTATCTTGATTACTTAAAGTAAATCTAACTCACCACGTAGCACTTAGAGCTACCTGTGGATCACTTCCTTGCCTTTCCTGCTCCTCTTAGCAATTTCCCCCGGTTATTGATTATTAACACCTGACTTAATATTTATATTAAAATTTCTAATTTATTCTTCAATTCTTTCATAATTCACACCCTTTGAAACTTCCCATTTTGAATTCCGAGAAATTTCATGTATGCTAGATTTCAAAATAAAACTTACGTTATTACCTTATGTTTTTCTTAGAGCTTCCCATGGTTCTCTATAAAATTCTCCCGTAAACCTCTTCAAAAATTTTTTCTTTCAACATTTCTTTGGTCCCAAAGTGTTTAGGGAAAGAATAATTAGTGGTGGATATCGTAGTCCTATGTTCTCATTATTATTAACTCACTCTTAACAGTTATTTCTCTTTTTACTTTGAAGAAACTAATTCTAAATCGAAATTGACCAAATCCTGTGGAAATGATCTCGCGCTTGCACACTATGTTACCATTGACCTTGTGCACTTGCAAGTAAAACTAATACGGTTATTTACATATTTATTTAGGTAGATAATCGTCACAACAAGGGTGCTAGAGGCTTCTTGTACATGCCTAAGGCATTACATTGTTCCTAATACATCCCTCTCATATCTACGAATATGGGGCACTCTTGAGTGGGATGATCTACCCTGCCACACACAAAACATGGTCCCAAAGATTCGGCATGATTAACCACGTGTGTTGGCTTTGAACCTTTAGTCTTTAACGCATCTAACTCCCTAGTGAGCATTTCGACCTTAGCTTTTAGGTTGTCTTCTTCCCTGAGATGGTATATTCCACCACTATTTGGGTTTTTTAAAGATCATGACCTATTTGTGCTTTTAGTAGCACTAGATCCAGTCCAAGTATAAGCTTTTTCAGCAAGCTCATTGAGGTATTCTATGGCCTCATCAAGATCTTTATGTAGAAATTCACCATTACACATCATCTCTACAAATTGGCGCTCTCTATAGGTAAGTCTCTCATAAAAATAGCTCATTAAACACCAACTCTCATACCCATGGTGAGGACACATACTTAATAACTCCTTAAATTTCTCCCAAGACTGATACAAAATCTCATTATCCTTTTGTGCAAAGGTGGAGATTTGCCTTTTTAAAGCATTGGTCTTATGTTGAGGGAAGTATTTATTGAAGAAGACCTGAGTCATCTCATTCCATGTCCCAATAGATCGTGGTCTCAGCGAGTATAGCCAACTCTTAGCTTTATCGTTGAAAGAGAAAGGAAAAAACTTGAGTCTCACGATATCATCAGTTTTATCTTGACTATGAAAAGTCACAACTACTTCCTCAAACTCCCTAATGTGTACATTTGGATTTTTATTTTCCAAGCCATAAAATTTAGGGAGTAATTGTATCATCATTGTTTTGAAATCTTGATGGCGAGTGTTCGCTGGAAACATGATGCATGATAGTGTGGCTGTTCGGCTAGGATGCAAGTAATCTTTAAGTGTCCTAGCAATATTCTCATTAGGGTTTTTAGCCATGTTAACAAAGTCTTCTAAATTCTCGTTTAGGTGTACACTAGGGTTTGATCTAGGCGAGGTCTCACTAACGGACATGGAAGGAAATGGTAGCTCTACTTCGGGTCCTTTAATGAATCTACCTCGCGAATCTCTTAGTCTAAGCATACACCAAATGAGTTAAAAAGGAAATAAATAAAACAGAACAAATAAAAAAAGAAATAAAAAATTAAAAACTTAAAGAAAGGAACAATAGTACCGTCTTGTCTTAGAGTTGACAATCTTCCTTGTATGTAAGCGCGTTTCCCTGGAAACGACGCCAAAATTTGATTACACTCAAACTAATACGTGGTTATTGTGTATAGTTGAGGTGTCGATCCCACGAGAAAAGCGATCTATAAAGGAAAAAGTGCAAACCTTAACACGAACGATAACAATCAAGTGAGAAAATATGAATTTTGATAATGAAGTAATTGTGTAAATAGATTGAAAAATATAAAGAGGAACAACGAGGTTTCGGGAATCCACCCTAGGTTCATTACCTTATTCCAATCTTGATTCAGTTGTTTTTATCTCGATTGTAAGTTTCACATCCCAAATAGGCAATCGACAAATATTTAATCAAAGCATATGTAAACCTTAATGTAGTTAATATGAATTACTCTTTACTTTTGATTTAAGCACACATAACCTATCCTATAGATTTATCAAGAAACAATTATGTATCTTAATGACAATATCACAGTAATGGACAAACCTAAAAGATAGATATATCAGACTCAATCATATCCAAACAATCTTGACATAAGAAGAGTATGACTAGACTTATATCGAGGAGAAAGATATAATCACTGGATTAAGAGAAAATCTTCTAATTAAATCAAAGAGTAAATCATAACAATGTTTTGACAATAAATCCTAACTACAACTGAATCAATAAAGGAAAATAAGAACAACTACACCTAGGGATTCATCCCTTCGCATTGCTTGGAGATTAGTTGGTGTGGTAGCCTTATTCTATTTTCCAACCTTAATGATGATTTTTTATCTAGCTTTAAGAGATCTATTTATAATACAAAGGTCCAAGGGCAGTTTAGGTCTAATCAATCAACAAAAACCCTAATTAGAAAAACAGAGGTTCGTGCGCGCGCCGCGACTCTCACTTATGTGGGCCGTGGCTCTATTTGGTCTCAGTTCTGGAGGGCTTCTGGGCACCGCAGCCCTATCTGGTCTAGGTTGTGGCTCTTCCTGGTGCTGATGCTGGCTTATGCACTGGGTGCGCGGCTCTGGCTGATATTTTCCTTACTCTTTTAGGCATGGTTCTGGAGGCTAAGGCTTTGACTTCTTCAGGCCGCAGCGCCTATACTTTAAGACTTGGTTTCTCTTCATTTTGTTCTTCCGCAATCATGCCGTCACTCAAATGTGCATTAAAGCATCATGCTTTAAGCTATGTTAGCTTTCTATCTCTTTTGAACTCAAAGTACCTAAAAATGCACCGAAATAAATCAATTATCCAAGAATGTCACTTTAGAGTTATTAAGGTATAAAAGTGTAATTCAAACCTCGATCAACCCTAAAATGCTAACAAATAAGTATTGTTACAATGCATTTTATGACTCACATCAGCTGCTGAAGAGGACACCCTCATCAATCAAAAGGTAGTAGAAGAACTTTTTCTTCATCTAGTCGATCGAGGACTTCGGCCTTCCTCATCATGGAGTATGGATCAGACCGAAAAAGTGTAAGAAAATGGGTATTCACCCTCATAAGCAAGAGACTGTGGATGCCATGGTGGCCTTGCCACTAGATGTTGAAGTCCTCTGTAATAATGAGAAGCTGGCCAAGCACGGTCTTTGCCCCTTATGTCTCGAGTCCTCGCTCGAGAGTGGTAAACGTCTGAGCTTTTTACTTTATCTCTGTTTTTTATTTTACTTATGTTTTCCTTTGCTTGGAATTTTTACTTATGTTTTTTCTTGATCGTTTTTTAACAGAGATGGAGGCCACGACTCTTGCCAAAGAGTAGGCGAAGAAGCTGGCCTTGGAGAAAAGGAAAGCTGCCCGGGCTAAGAGGTAGCAAGCCTCAGGATCGGGGGCCAAGAAGAGGCATCATACCCCGTCTCCTTCCCCGATCGACTAAGAGAGCCCTCCAAGACATTCTTATTAACCGGAGGTGGTTCTAGTTTTCTGCGCTGCCTCAGTGGCTTCTGTTGCCACAGGGCCCTTGACCGCTCCTGGTACTACCCATAGAGCTGCTTCTGGGGTGGTGGTCTTCAGGCCTAACTGGGCTTTGAGGATCAACGATTTTGTCTTTTCGTACCTTTGAGTGGCGTAAGAGCATCTGACCATGGGGACCCCTACTCGGGATGCCATGGAACTGGAATGAAGCCTACCGAGGCCCTCTTCTCGGTCGTGGAATCTGTTGCATCCCAGGTAAGGCTTCTCTTTACTTAACTAATTTTTCTTTTCCCTTTTATGTTTCTGCATTGTTGAGTAACACTTTTCTACCCGATCGCAAATGGGCGTCCTTGTGAGCACAGTCTCTCATCGATGCATAAAGAAGATCGAGCTACTGGGTCAGACCCAGCGTCAACTGGAGGAGAAGACAGAGGTTGTTTGTCATCTACAAGCCATTGTGGGTGTAATCAATCAAGCCAGGAATGAGGCTGTTCGGGCGAGATACACTGCTCTTCAGGCCCAGTCTGAGACAGAGGCTCGTACTTAGGCTGATGCAGAGGAGGGTGAAGCCCGCACCCTGGTTGTTGTAGAGGAAGCCCTAACTATTTTTCAGGGCTCAGGGGCCTTCCGGACGACCATGGTCATGAAGAGGGATCAACAGTTTCTTGAGGGTTTCATGGAAGCCAAGAGGAAGGTCGAGGCTACACATCCAGAGATGGACTTCTCAGGTTTCGATCTGTTAGAGCCCGAGGAAGAGGAGGAGGAGCAGCCCGCGGTAGAGAAGGAGCAGCTCGCCAATGGGGAAAAACATCCAAGCACAAGACGAGGGTAGCCTGTCATAAGGGAAGAGCATCTAGGCTCAGAGCGAGGGCAGCCAGCCCTAAGAGAGGAGATCGAGGTTGAGCCAGTTCCTGCCCTAGACTGGGGTTTTTTTTTTTTTTTTTTTTTTGTACTTTGAGGTCGTTAGTGTTTGTAACTTTTTAGAAAGTTAACAAAAAATTCTTTTTTTCCAATTTTGCTTCATTTATAAAAGTTTCCTGTTTTACACTTGCTATTATTGTAAAACTTCTCTCGAAACTTGAGCATTGAATTCAAGTTTATTGGTAGAAACGTCGGAGGTACTTGGCGTTCCAAGTTCAAGAATATGCTTTCCACTTAACTCCTCAAGTTCGAAAGCATCTGGGCAGCACACCCTTTTGATACGATACAGGCCCTCCCAGTTAGGGATAAGCTTTCCTGTTTCCCTAGGTCAAGATACTTCGTTCTTTCATAGGACGAGGTCATGAAGCCGGAAGTGCACTCGAGAGTTATAATACCTAGCGGTTCGTTGCTGATAGGCCGCTAGTCAGATTTGAGCTTTATCTCGGGCTTCGTCGAGGAGGTCGACGTTTATATAGAAAGCTTTGTTTTTGCTATTGCCTTCAAAGTTTTGCATTCAGAGTAAGGGGAACCCTATTTCCAACGGCATGACAACTTCAAACCCATAAGTCATAAAGAAAGGGGTTTTCCCCTATGTACTCAAGCCGTGGTTCGATATGCCCAAAGTATGTTCGGCAAGTGGTTTGTCTATTGTTTGTCTGCGTCGTCTAATCTCCTTTTGATGCCGTGTAGGAAGGTTCTGTTAGTTACCTCGACTTGCCCATTAGCTTGTGGATACCCGACCGAGGAAAAGCAATGCTTGATATGCAGCTCATCGCAGAATGTTTTAAACTGAGCACCATCGAACTGCTTGCTGTTGTCTATCACCAACACTCAGGGCATACCAAACCGACATACTATCAACTTTCAGACGAAGCCCCGGGTCTGATGGTCGGTGATGCTGGCCAGTGTTTCGATTTCTACCCACTTTGTAAAATAGCCTATTGCTACTATGAGGTACTTCCGCTAGCCAGCTGCTCTGGTGAAAAGTCTGAGGAGG
This sequence comes from Bretschneidera sinensis, assembly GCA_023935145.1. NCBI lineage: Eukaryota > Viridiplantae > Streptophyta > Magnoliopsida > Brassicales > Akaniaceae > Bretschneidera > Bretschneidera sinensis. Next base: position 151,211,606 of record CM043697.1, read on the forward strand.
TCCAATCCCTACATGGCGAAAGAAAGTGGACTGGTGATCGAAGTTAGGAGACTCACCAGTTTGTGCAAGATGGCGATATACTATTGGTAACTTTTGCACTTTTTTACCAACTCCATCACTTCTTCTCTCATTCTATGCCAGTAGTAATATTAGCGAAGAATTTTGAATGCAAGGGCTCAGCCCCCAAGGTAATTCCCGCAGATCCCTTTATGGACCTCTCGGAGGGCGTAATTGGTTTTTATAGGGCCAAGGCACTTCAATTAGGGCATCGTGAGACCTCTTTTGTACAATTGGTCACCCAAGATCGCGTACAATGCCGCTCAAAAAATAACTTTCCTAGCTTCGTTCCTTTCACCTGAGAGATGGCCGTCCTATAAATACCCGAGGATAGGATCCATCCAAGTCTCTTCACTAGCTACGGGTAGCACTATGGTTTCATCGATGCTGGGCACGACTAGTGTTTTGAGGTAGACCACCCACATGGATTTGGGCTGGTGGGAGGAAGAGAGTCGAGCCAAAGAGTCGGCTTTCAAGTTTACAACTTAAGGGATCTGGCTTATCCGAAACATTCTGAACTTTGCGATGAGTTCTCTAGCCCTTGCTAAGTAGCGGGCAATTTTCTCTCCTCAAACCTCGAACTCCCCATTCACTTGGTTTACTACCAACTATGAGTCACTGTACATGTCAAGGGCTTCTACGGATAATAATCTAGCCAACTTCATCCCAACTAGTAAAGCTTCATATTCGGCCTAGTTGTTTGAGGCCTTAAACTCAAACCTTAGGGAGTATTCGAGGGTGAAACCGTCTGGGCCACCCAAAATGAGCCCGGTGCCACTCTTGGCATCTGTGGAGGATTTATCGACATGAAGGGTCCATTGAGGGAACAGGTCCGAGAGTCTGAGATGGATCATCTGGCCTTGGTAGAGTGGTTTCTATAACAAAATCGGTTAAAGCCTGAGCTTTGATGGTAGCCCGGGGTAGGTAACGAATTTCGAACTCACCGAGTTCTATCGACCATTTCACCATTCTACCAGAGATATTCGATTTGTGGAACATTTGTCGAAGGGGCTGATCGGTTAAGAGGGTGATTGTCTAGGCCTGGAAGTACGGCCTGAGCTTGCGGGCTGAGATTAAGAGGGCATATGCTAGTTTCTCCACAGAAAGGTACCTTGTTTTCGCATCGTAAAGGACCTTGATCAGATAGTACATGGGTTTTTACAATCTTGCCTTTTCTTAACTCAGGACAGAGGCCACCACCTCTTGTCCAGTCGAGAGGTACAAGAAGAGCTCTTCACAAGCAATAGGTTTAGTAAGCAAGGGGGCGTACCCAAATAGTTTTTCAGTTCTCTAAATGCTTATTGGCAATCTTTGGACCAGACAAAGTTTTTTAGCCTTCTTGATGGCTTTAAAAAAGGGGAGGTACTTCTCCGCAGATTTTGACATGAATCGGCTTAAAGCGACTATCTTCCCGGTGAGCCGTTAGACTTCCCTCATGGTCCAAGTTTGGCTCATACTGAGGACGGCTTCTATCTTCTTAGGGTTTGCCTCTACACCCCTATGGGTTACCCAGAATTTGAAGAACTTTCCTCCAGTGACTCCAAAGGCACACTTAGTGGGATTTAGCTTCATCCGGTGACACTAAAGGACTTCGAAGGCCTCTTTTAAGTCGGTTCTGTGGTCCTTGGCCCCAACACTCTGGACCAGCATGTCATCGACATAAACTTTCATATTTCAGCCTATCTACTTTTGGAAAATTTTATTCACCATCCTTTGGTAAGTTGACCCAACATTCTTTAAGTCAAAAGGCATGACTTTGTAACAATAGAGCCCCTGCTCAGTGACGAAGGCCATTTTGTCTTGGTCTGGTTGGTACATAAGGATCTGGTTATACCCCGAGTATGCGTCCATGAAGGTTAGCAACTCATACCCTGACGTCGCATCAACGAGCTAATCGATTCTTGGCAAAGGAAAGCTGTCCGTTGGACGAGCCTTGTTCAAGTTCGAGAAGTCGATGCAGATCCGTCATTTGCCATTTTTCTTTTTTACCATCACTATGTTGGACACCTAGTCCGGGTAATTTGCTTTTTGGATAAATTTGGCAGTGACTAGCTTGTTGACCTCTGCCCGGATGGCAGCCTACCACACTTAGTCGGTGCACTATGACCTCTGGGCTGATTCTTGGCATGTCTGCGACGGACCAAACAAAAAGATCCTGCTTCGTCCGGAGGAGGGAGAGTAAAGGTTCTTTGAGGGTCTTCTAAAGATTGGAACCAATTTGGATGGCTTGAGAGCTATCATCGCCGAGGGGTACAACAATTAATTCTTCTACCGGCTAGCCTTGCAAGTTGCTTCCTTCTTCTCTAAGGTCATCCAACTCCAATGTGAGGGCCTTCGCCTTTTTACCTTCTCTCACCGCACTGAGGTAGTAGGTCCTAGAGATCTGCTGGTCTTCTCTGACTTCGCCAACCCCTCATTCCGTGGGGAATTTGACTTTCAGGTGGTATATGAAGACGACCACTCGGAGCTTATTAAGAGTAGGTCTACCAAGTATCATGTTGTAGGACGAGGGTCCGAACAATCAGGAAGGTAGTCTATACGGTGGTCGCTTGTGGGGCTATTCTTGCTATCACTGGGAGGGTTATGCTGCCCTCTGCAAACATCGAACCTCCCGAGAAGCCATAGAGTAGGGTGAAGACTGGTTCCAACCGGGAGTCTCCTAGTTGCATATGTTGGAAAGCATCATAGAACAGGATATCGACCGAGCTTCCATTATCGACCAGGACTAATTTGACCTTGTGGTTAGCCACGAGAAGAGAGATGACCATGGCATCATCATGCGGGGTCTAGACTACTTCCAGGTCCTCGTCCGAAAAAAAAATGGTCATGTTTGCCTTTTGTCACTTGCAAGGTTCGGAGATAGAAGCTACTGACCAGGCATAAGACTTTTCGCGGTTTTCGGACGTACCCCCAGCCATAGGCCCCTTCGTAGATGGTTTTGATGATTTTTTTCGTGGTAGTCTTTAGTTTCTTCTGGCTGGGCTCCCCATGACTCGGCCCAGGACTCTTTCGGATAGGTTGCGTCGGCTTATTTCGTTCGAATGGGCGCTCAGGACTTCTTTGGGGTTGCTCCATGAATTTCTCCATCAGTCTTCCGATAAACTCTTTTAGTTAACCTCGGTTGATGAGGGCCTTGATCTGGTTCTTTAGTGTCTGGCACTCTTCTGTGTCGTGACTGTGGTTCTTGTGGAACCTATACCATTTACCTCGGTCCTGGTTGAGGTACAATGGTCTAGGGGGCCACTGCAAGATTGCCTTGTCCCGGAGTTGTATTAGGACATTGGTCATAAATGTATTAAGTAGGGTGAAGTTCCAAGGGGGCCTAGGGGCCCTGGGTCCGCTCTCGAAGGGCCTGGGGGCCTGAGGTCTATCCTCGACAATCTTGAGAGCCCTCAACCTATCTTCGCGGAAGAGTCGTTTGATGGGTTCCCGACACAGGCTGGCAGGGCCCCTTTTTCTCCTTTCTGCATCCCCTTCTCTCTCCCTTCGGAATGCCTTGTCATCTTCCGCCAGCATATACTTCTCAGCTCGGGCTAAGATTTCGCTTATGTCAACGGGCGGGTGCCTAGTGATTTTTGAACTGAAGATCCCAGATCTTAACCCATTTTTGAAAGCCAACATCTGGACATTGGGGTTGAGGTCGGGGATTTCCCAAGCAGCAGAATTGAACCTCGAAATATAGGCCAGGAGCTTCTCCCCTTTAACTGGACAATGTTGAATAGAGACTCCGAGGTTTTCTTTGGCCTTTTGTTGCTGAGGAAGTGCGAGGTGAATGCATAACTTTGCTCTCTGAACGTATGGATACCTCCTGGTTCTAAACGGGAATACCACGTCCCGATCGTTTTTTTGAGCGTTAGGGGAAAAGCTCGGCACATCACAAGATCAGAGTGTCTATAGAGCGTCATCATGGTTTTGTAGTGTTGAAGATGATCCATGGGGTCTGTAGATCCGTCATAGGGTTTAATTTGAGGCATTCAGAAGTTCGATGGGAGGAGGGCCTCGAGGACCTCTTAAGCGAAAGGAGGGTCCTATACATCGAGCTCGTCCATGACACTGTGAGTACGACCCTTAAATGCTTCATTGATCCGCCCTTCTATATCCTTTATTCGCTTGCCGAGATCTTCACTGCTCCTGGACGAGGGAGGCCTCTGAGGACGCTCAGTCGCTCTTATCAACACGAGGGCACGGTAAAATGGTGCGTACTAGTTAGTATAGTGGATTTGTGAAGAATGAAGAGAGTATCTTGGATCGCGTACCTTAGGCTTTTTATAGTCTTCTGAGGTAAGGTTGACCACGTGGGAGGGATGGCTCCGTTCCTGTGATCACGTGCCTCTGCAGTGAAATCTCACTCGCGTGCTTAGATGATCACATGCCTAGACGATCGCGTGTTCAGGGTTGGATTAGTCCATTAATCGCGCTTCGAAGTGGCAATTGCGTGACCCGCTTGTTCCACATGCCTTGAGACAGAAACTGGACATGTGTTAGCGGCCCATTGGCGACAAGTGACACCGTTTGTCGACGGTCCATTGGCTGCAAATGATTCCACGTGTCGATGGTCTATTGGTTCCACGTGTCGATGGCTGTTATTGGCTCCATCACACCTATTACCAAAATTAAGCAGAATAAGAAGATTGCACACATGCCACTCTCTACTGTTTGTCTTAGAGTCTTAAACAATGGTCAATCTTCTTCATCCCCCAAGAGCATTATAACCTTAAACTTTAGATTTTAGGACTACCGACATTAATTTTTTTAAAATTCAATTTAACTATATGTGTGTGGAATTAAGAGTTATTTATTTTAGTATTATTTTGTAAGTCGAGCTTATGATCTAATTGTTTTCTAATAGACAAAATAGAATGGGAGAGTAACATATCAATAGACACTACCACCAACATAAATTCGATAGATAACTGCCTGCTGCATAATCATATTCTTCTAGCATAAACCGATCAGATTGCTTTTCTAATGTTCAGTTATCTCCATTAGATTCAATAACTCTCGTTGCGAAAGCTGGACTTACGATAATACCTTCTTTCTATAGGTAACATGTTCATCAGAAATTGATTAAAGTTTTGAGAGATAAGAAATGGGAACTACTAAGTCTATGCTTTTTTCTTCAATTATTTTCCCTTTTCCCACTTGTTCTTCTGCTTGATGAGAACGGTCTTGATCCCGCCCTTCGCAAGGGTCCTGACTACCGTGCCGCCTAGGGCGAGGTTAACTTGTTGATCGCGGCCATACGGAGATCGAATAAGTTAAAAAGAAAAATCTAAGCTACTAGTTGGTTATAATGAGTAAATGACATTAAAAAATAAAAATTGGAACAAAATATAATAAATTTAAAGAAGCAAAGAGAGCTAACTGACTAGAGAAACAAAGGGTGGGTAAAGGAAGAAAACTGAGGAAAAAATGAAGATTGGAACTCCATGGTCATTTTCATGCGTGAGTTGGCATGAGAAAATTTTTAAAAAAAATGAAGAAAAAAAAGGGAAAGGAAACGGGGGGCAAGACAGACATTTTAAAATTTTTTGGCACTTGACGTCAGCTGTCAGCTTTTTTGCACGTCATCAAAGGAACCCAACGGTTATCAAACGGCAATAAAGTACACGTTGGTCTTTGTCATATATGAAAATATACAATAATAATGTTCATTAAACGGTTAAAAATCGATTAACTGATTGTTTCGAATCAATTAGTTGGTCGTTCGAACTGATTCAATTAAAACAATTTGGTTAATCGGTATAAAATATGTTAACTAAAAAAGATATATCGGTTAATTGGTTAGTCGATGGTTAAATTTTTTTAACTGTTTCATATTATTTTAATCGATTAAAAAATTAATTAATATTAATAATATGTTAAATATAAATATAATATATAAAAATCTCAAGTATAAATTGAATATATAATATATAATGAATTTTAAAAAATAATTATATAAACAATATCAATTAACCGATCATACAGACTAAAATCAATTTGATCGATTAATGTTAAAATATTTAGATTAATTTAATCAAAACAGTTAAAAAATTTAACCGATCAAATCAACCATTTGTACACATTTAAAACACTCAATATTGAATTGACTCATTAAACTAAATGAGTTTATATTCTAACCCGAGCTTGACTCGAAGTTCAGACGAGAAGAGCTCATCTAAGTGTTATTTCCTCGTTGAATAATCTCTTTTTGATAATATACCCATCTAAGTGTTCTAACTGCTTCATATGACAAGTGCTTTTTTTCATTTTTTATTTTTTAATAAAAAAATGCAACTTAAGGTTTTTTTTCTTAATGTTTGCTATGTTGTTCCAATGTAAAAATGACACGGAGGAAAATAAGAAGGTTAATTTTTTAATGTATGGCTTTGCATATATTTAATTATATTGACACATGTTTTGTACCTTTTTAATTAGAGTATATGATAATTTTTGATAGAATAAGATAAATGCATATTAAAAATTCTTTTCATATATTGTAACTTATATTGTGATTTAGAGAATGATTTTTCTTTTAAAAAAAATTACGTTCTTGATCAATTGCTTGGTGTATGTATGTCTATTTTTCATTCAGGGCAAGATTGTTTGTAAAAAAATATTTATCATATGGGACTTAACTATATTCATATTATTTGCGTTGATACCAAAAATATGTTTTGTTGAGTTGGAGATCGAGCCTCAGAGATATCTGCACAAGGAAGGAAGTGTGAACTAGAGGGTCGTCGGAGAGGGTGTCTCCGAGGATGCTCTGAAGCTTTTGTTAGTATGTGGTAAGGTACACAGGAGTAATGGTGTTTTCTTTTTAGATCTAAATTTTTTTTTTTTCAAACTGCTTACCTGAGTCTTTTTATAGGGCTTTGAGGTGCTATTTTCATCTAGGACGGTGGTAACGTGGAGCTACAGTTGGCTTAGCAATGATGGCCTGAAGAGCGATCATGACTTTGAGACCCAACTGTCCGAACTTAAGTCTTTCGCGTGTCTCCTTACAACTTAACTTTAAGATGATTCACGTGTCATCTTTTTATTAGATGTGTGTATTTTAACAGTATCAATTTGTTTTAGCAATTGACAGTGACTTGAAGGAAAGGAAATAAAAGAACAAAATAAAGAGATCAATGCTTTATTTTTACTTTTAAAATTTAATCTGGGGTCGGGAATATATCAACGAACTCACAGTTGGAATTTTAATGGATTCGACCATCTTACGAGAACTTGACCAAGACTAAGTAAACAATCTTTCCAATTTTGTCTTGGTAAATGGTCCACAGCCCGTAGTGTGGGGGATACAAGTGTTGATCTTTTATTCACATTCAGTTATAAATGTGTAATATGTGTAACACGATTTGGTGCAACCAATCTAATCCCCTATTTCAACTTTGATTAATCTCATGGCTGCACCAATTTTCTTTATTGTTCTGTCTCTGCTCTTATCTTCTCCAATTTCATTTTCAACAGAATCAACAACATATAGTTTAAGTAAAGGTTCATCTCTCTCTGTGGAGGCTACAGGGGATGTTTTATCATCACCAAGTGGCATTTTCTCTGCTGGTTTCTTTCCTGTTGGCGATAACGCTTATTGCTTTGCCATATGGTTTAGTGAGCCATCCTGCGTTAACAATTGCACTGTTGTTTGGATGGCAAACCGTGATCAGCCGGTTAACGGTAGACACTCAAAGCTCTCCTTGCTTGAATCGGGTAATCTTATTTTAACCGATGCTTATCGTTTCACAGTTTGGTCCACTAACACTGCTTCCTTATCCTTTACGCATTTGAATCTCTATGATTCGGGTAATTTAGTCCTGCATAATTCAGAGGGTGTTATGCTTTGGCAAAGCTTTGATTCTCCTACAGATACCTTGCTTCCTGAACAACCACTCACCAGATATATGAAGCTTGTCTCGTCAAGAAGCCAAAGCAACTATTCATCAGGGTTTTATAAGCTTTCTTTGACGCTGATAATGTTATTCGTTTTCTTTATGATGGTCCTAAGGCTGCAAGCATCTTTTGGCCAGCACCATGGCTTTTGGCCCGGGAAGTTGGAAGATCTGCATACAACGATAGTAGAATTGCCATACTGGATTCTTTTGGCCGTTTAATTTCATCTGATAATTTCACTATATTGTCAGCTGATTACGGCACACGGCTCCTGAGAAGATTGATAATTGATTACGATGGCAATCTCTGATTGTACAGTCGAGGGGAAAGGAGAGGAACATGGGTTGTTTCGTGGCAAGCCATGCCTCAACAATGCGTGATTCATGGAGCTTGTGGACCCAACAGTATGTGTACCAATATTCCAGGTTCTTATAGGAAGTGTTCTTGCATACCAGGGCATAAGATGATAAATCATACTGACTGGTCTTCAGGCTGCGAACCAGAATTCAATGTTCCATGTGCTGATGGTGAGGCCAGCTTTGTCAAATTCCCTCATGTTGAGTTTTATGGCTATGATTATGGTTTCTATGAAAATTACAGTATACAGATGTGTGAAGACATATGCTTGAAGTTATGTGATTGCAAAGGTTTTCACATAAGATGATAAATCATACTGACTGGTCTTCAGGCTGCGAACCAGAATTCAATGTTCCATGTGCTGATGGTGAGGCCAGCTTTGTCAAATTCCCTCATGTTGAGTTTTATGGCTATGATTATGGTTTCTATGAAAATTACAGTATACAGATGGGTGAAGACATATGCTTGAAGTTATGTGATTGCAAAGGTTTTCAGTTGAAAACCGCAAAGCACAATCATCCAAATGGTGTACCGTATTGTTACCCCAAGACGCAATTGCTGAATGGGCAACGCACGCCCAATTTTGAGGGAGATTTCTACTTGAAAGTACCCAAAGCTAGCGTCTTATTCAACGAATCTGTTTAAGAATTCAGCTTAGAGTGCTCCAATGAAGTTAAGCAGCTGGACAGATCATACACACGAAACAAAGAAAATGAGTCACTAAAGTTCCTACTGTGGTCTGCCTGTGCAATCGGAGGAGTTGAAGTCCTTAGCATCTTTTTTGTTTGGTGTTTCTTGTTTAGAACCCAAAAGAAATCAACACACGGTAACCATCTTGCTACAACAGGCATTAGAAAATTCACCTACTCAGAACTGAAAAAGTCGACAAAGAGTTTCAACAAAGAGATTGCGCGAGGTGCAGGAGGGGTCGTGTACAAAGGCGTGTTATCTGATCAACGGATTGCTGCAATCAAGCGCTTAAATGAAGCCAACCAGGGAGAAGCAGAGTTCCTAGCAGAGGTAAGCACCATTGGGAGACTTAACCACATGAACTTAATAGATATGTGGGGATATTGTGCAGAGGGAAAGCACCGGCTTTTGGTTTACGAGTACATGGAGCATGGATCGTTGGCAGACAATCTCTCTTCCAATACACTTGATTGGGAAACGAGGTTTGAAATCACTGTGGGAACTGCAAGAGGCCTTGCTTATTTACACGAGGAGTGCTTAGAATGGGTTCTGCACTGTGATGTAAAACCTCAAAACATACTATTGGACTCTAATTACCAACCAAAGGTGTCAGATTTTGGGCTGTCTCGTTTATTAAGTAGAGGTGACAAAAAAAATTCAAGCTTCTCAAGGATAAGAGGAACGAGAGGGTACATGGCTCCTGAGTGGGTTTCCAATCAGCAAATCACTTCCAGAGTTGATGTCTATAGCTATGGCATAGTCTTGTTGGAGATGGTGACTGGAAATAGAAATCAAGAGTTAACAGTACGGATGAAAGAACAGGAACAGAGAAGTTTGGTCTCATGGGTCAGAGAGAAGATGAATGAAGCTACTGCAATTACTTCATGGATGGAAGAGATAATAGACCCAATGTTGATAGGAAAATATGATAAGGCTATGATGGAAACACTGATTGCAGTGGCCATGCAATGTTTTGAGAACGATAAAGATGCAAGACCCACCATGAGCCAAGTAGTTGAGATGCTTCTTCGCCATGAAAATCAAGCTGAGCAATAATGCAAATTACTATCTGTTCGACTAGCCTGCAGAATAATCGTTATTCTGCCAGGCATCAGTTGGTATCAGAGCTTCAGCATCTTCCTGGGGTGAGATTTCATCAGTTTCCATGGCTGATGATCGTGGTCGTGGTCATCGCGGGTAGGTTCCGAACGAGGAAGCCCCACGCCGTGATCGTAACGTTCAGGATGTGATGATTGAGGATTTACAGAGGCAGGTTGCAAAGTTAACCCAGCGTCTAACGGCACAGAATTTCGGTGATTGTGAGATGAAAGATCATGATTCCGATTCCAGTTTCGAAAACCCGTATTTCAATCATGCTCGATTCGGGAAACACTGTGGTCGGGAGGATCATTATGGAGATCTCGGTTTCAGAGTGGATTTGCTGCTGTTAGCAGAGTTTTCTGACCTGATACTAGAGGATCTTCTTTCTGGGATGCCGCCTGAGGTCTTTAATGTGAAACACTTGAGTCCTTGTTTTGAGGATTCCGATGTGACTATTGTGAACTCGAGGACGAGTTCTTTCCAACCTGGGGCGACTGATGCAGGAGGATCCGAGTCAGATGATGCTGAGTTGTCAGATGGCAAGTGGGCTACCTAAACCGGTTTACATCGTTTAGCGGACCATGGGCTCGAATTAGGCCCCGAAGACCCTAGTCTGATTGGAAACGAGATTTCGGGAAAAATTTAGTAATTTATACTAAGCCTTATAGTTTTTAAGCCAAAAACCAAAGTTTAGACCTTCAAATTGGCAGTTTTTAGTTTTTAGGAAACTTTTTATTTTAGTTATTTTAATTTCAGCCTTAATTTTATTTTCCTATTTCGTTTCGACCTTATAAATAAGGTCTTAGGGTTTCGTAATATTATTATTATATTTTTGGAATAAATTAAAATAAAGCATCAGAGTAGTTTCTCTGTATTGTTTTAGGGTTTTTCTTGTGTTACTCCCTGTGAACTATCTGTTCGACTAGCCTGCAGAATAATCGCTATTCTACCCGGTGTCAGTAATTGATGCAGGAGGATCCAAGTCAGATGATGCTGAGCTATCAGATGGCAAGTGGGCTACCCGGTTTACATCATTTAGCGGGCCACAAGTTCGGATTGGGCCCCGAAGACCCTAGTCTGATTGGAAACGAACTTCCGGGAAAAACTTAGTATAATATACTAAGCCTTATCGTTTTTAAGCCAAAAAACGAAGTTTAGATCTTCAAATTGGTAGTTTTTAGTTTTTAGGAAACCTTTTATTTTATTTAATTTAAATTCGGCCTTAATTTAATTTTCCTATTTTAGCTCCGACCTTATAAATAAGGTCACAGGGTTTCATAATATTATTATTGTATTTTTGGAATAAATTAAAATAAAGCATCAGAGTAGTTTCTCTGTATTGTTTTAGGGTTTTTCTTGTGTTACTCCATGTGAACTATTTGTTCGACTAGCCTGCAGAATAATAGCTATTCTTCCCGGCGTCAGTTGGTATCAGAGCTTCAGCATCTTCCAGGGCTGAGATTTCATCAGTTTTCATGGCTGGTGATTGTGGTCGTGGTCGTCGCGGGAAGTTTTCGAACGAGGAAGCCCCACATCGTGATCGTAACGTTCAGGATGTGATGATTGAGGATTTACAGAGGCAGGTTGCAAAGTTAACCCAGCGTCTAACGGCGCAGAATTTTGGTGATCGTGAGATGAAAGATCATGATTCCGATTTCAATTTCAAAAACCCGTATTACAATCCTGCTCGATTCGGGGAACACCGTGGTCAGGAGGATCGTTATGGAGATCTCAGTTTCAGAGTGGATTTACCGCTATTAGCAAAGTTTTCTGACCTGATACCAGAGGATCTTCCTCCTGGGTTGCCGCCTGAGTCTTTAATGTGAAACACTTGAGTCCTTATTTTTGGGATTCAGATGTGGCTATTGTGAACTCGAGGATGAGTTCTTTCCAACCCGGGGCGACTGATGCAGGAGGATCCAAGTCAGATGATGCTGAACTATCAGATGGCAAGTGGGCTACCTAAGCCGGTTTACATCGTTTAGCAGGCCACAGGTTCGGATTGAGCCCCGAAAACCCTAGTCTGATTGGAAACGAGCTTTCGGGAAAAACTTAGTATTATGCTAAGCCTTATCGTTTTTAAGCCAAAAAATGAAGTTTAGACCTTCAAATTGGTAGTTTTTAGTTTTTAGGAAACATTTTATTTTATTTAATTTAAATTCGGCCTTAATTTAATTTTTCTATTTTAGCTTCGACCTTATAAATAAGGTATTAGGGTTTCATAATATTATTATTGTATTTTTGGAATAAATTAAAATAAAGCATCTGAGTAGTTTCTCTGTATTGTTTTAGGGTTTTTCTTGTATTACTCCCTGTGAACTATCTGTTTGACTAGCCTGTTATTCTGCCTGGCGTCAGTTGGTATCAGATCGACCTTGTTCTAGGGTCCAGTTTGCCTAATCGACCAGCGTATCGACACAGCCCCAAGGAATCTGAAGAGTTGCAGCGACAGGTGGTAGAGTTATTGGAGAGAGGTTACGTCCGTGAGAGTATGAGCCCATGTGTGGTTCCTTCCCTACTAGTGCCGAAGAAGGATAGTTCTTGGCGTATGTGTGTTGATAGCAGAGCCATCAATATGATCACAGTGAAATACCGGTACCCAATTCCCTGCCTGGATGATATGTTAGACCAGCTATCCGGTTCTAGGGTCTTCTCCAAAATTGACCTTAGAAGTGGTTACCACCAGATCGGAATAAGGCCTGGAGATGAGTGGAAGACAGCATTTAAGACGCAGCATGGGCTGTATGAGTGGATGGTCATGCCTTTTGGGCTGTCTAATGCGCCCAACACATTTATGAGGTTCATGGATCAGGTTTTACGGCCTTTCATGAGGAAGTTTATTGTAGTTTACTTCAATGACATCCTCATTTATAGTCCGACGTGGGAGTCACATTTTGAGCATCTCCGTGCTGTTTTTAATTTGTTAAGGATAGAGCGCCTGTATGTCAATCAGAAGAAGTGTTCTTTCTTCACTACTTCTGTTACTTTTCTGGGTTTTGTTGTATCTACTGATGGTGTTCAAGCAGATCAGTCGAAGGTAGATGTGGTCTTGGAATGGCCCACACCGAGAACCTTGCACGATGTAAGAAGTTTCCATGGATTGGCTTCCTTCTACCGCCGGTTCATTAGAAATTTCAGCACTTTGATTGCTCCTATCACAGAATGCCTTAAGGGGCGTGATTTTCAATGGTCCGAGGAGGCAGAAACCAGCTTTCAACTGGTCAAACAGAAGATGATAGAGGCACCAGTTTTAGCACTTCCTGATTTCGAAAAGGTGTTTGAGGTAAATTGTGATGCATCTGGAGTGGGTATTGGTGGTGTTCTAAGTCAAGAAGGGCGACCAGTAGCTTTTTTCAGTGAGAAGTTATCAGGATCAAAAAAGAATTACTCCACCTATGATCTGGAATTCTATGCCATAGTTCAGTCCCTGAAACATTGGCGTCACTACCTAGTGCAGAGGGAATTTATTCTTATCACTGATCATGAGGCCCTGAAATACATCAATGGCCAACACAAGCTAAGTAGGCGGTATGCCAAGTGGGTGGCGTACTTGCAGGAATTCACGTTTGCACTGAGGCACCAAGCAGGAAGTCTGAACCGTGTTGCAGATGCACTGAGCCGTCGTACATTACTTCTCACCACCATGAGCACCAGAATTGTGGGATTTGAGGTCTTCTTAGATATGTATGCTGTAGATCCTTCATTCGGGAGGATAATTCAGGAGGTAACTACTGGTCAACGACATGATTTTATTTTGCATAATGGTTATCTATTTTGTGGATTGCAGTTGTGCGTTCCAGATTGTTCACTAAGGCAGCAGATTATTAGTGAACTTCATAATGAAGATCACTTTGGGTGAGACAAGACATTAGCCCTGATTTCCTCTAACTATTATTGGCCCAAATTGACCAGTGACATGGCTCATCATGTGGAGCGTTGTTATGTGTGCCAGCGGTCCAAGGGAGTTCTCACTAATGCGGGTCTGTACACACCCTTACCTGTACCTAGAGCCCCTTGGTTTGATGTTAGTATGGACTTTGTGTTGGGCTTACCCCGTACCCAACGAGGCTCGGATTCTATTTTGGTTGTGGTTGACAGATTTTCCAAGATGGCCCATTTCATACCTTGTAGAAAGACAATGGATGCTACCAGGATCGCTCATCTTTACTTCAAAGAGATTGTGCGTTTGCATGGTGTTCCCCGATCCATCACTTCAGATCGTGACATCAACTTCATGAGTCAGTTTTGGAAGAGTTTATGGGAGAAGCTAGGGACAAAGTTAAATTTTAGCAGCGCCTATCATCCTCAAATAGATGGTCAGACCGAGGTGGTGAACCGAAGTTTGGGAAACCTTTTGAGGAGCTTAGCAGGAACTAAACCAAAGCAGTGGGATCTCGCATTACCTCAAGCAGAATTTGCCTATAACAGGTCGAAAAACAGAACCACAGGAATAAGCCCATTTGAGATTGTGTATGGTCAGAATCCATCCGGAGTGCTTGACTTAGCCCCTATTCCACGAGTGGGTCGATTAAATCCCAAGGCAGATGAGATGGCAGAACATCTTCGGGATATCCATGAGCAGGTGAAGCTAGCCATTCACGATAGTAATGCCAAGTACAAGGCTCAGAGCGACAGTCACCGTTGTCAGGTACTTTTTGATGTTGGTGATTTTGTTTGGGCAGTATTAACTCGTGATCGTTTTCCCATGGGAGAGTATAATAAGCTTAAGGAGCGAAAGATTGGACCCTGTGAGATCTTGCAGAAGATCAATGATAACGCCTACAGACTACACCTACCTAGTCATCTGAAGACTTCTGATGTATTTAATGTGAAACACCTGAGTCATTGTTTTGAGGATCCCGATGAAGCTATTGTGAACTCGAGGACGAGTTCTTTCCAACCCGAGGCGACTGACGCAGGAGGATCCAAGTCAGATGATGCAGAGTTGGCAGATCAGCGCAGAACTGACAGGTGGACTGCCTAGAACGGGCCACGGGCTCAGATCAGGCCCGAAAGACCCTAGTCTAATTGGAAACGGGCCAATGAACAAAACCTGAATCTTTTGTAATCAGCCTCGACGTTTTAAAGCCAAAAAACGATGTTTAGGCCCTCAAATTGGCAGTTTAATGTTTTCAGGAAACTTTTTATTTTAGTTATTTTAATTTCAGCCTTAATTTAATTTTTCCTATTTTGTTTCGGCCTTATAAATAAGGTCTTAGGGTTTCGTAAACATTATTATTGAATTTGCATAATTTTAAATAAACATTATAGCTGTTTCTCTGCATTGTTTTTTAGGGTTTTTCTTGTGTTACTCCCTGTGAACGATCTGTTCGACTAGCCTGCAGAATAATCGTTATTCTGCCCGGCGTCATTATGTTAGTTCATCCGAGGACAGTTGATCAGTATTGACTGAGTTTGTCCAAATTACTGCATCATTTATTTGTAAAATATTGTTAGAAATTCTGTAAACAATTTACCTAATTTTACTCTGTGCATATGACACAGTTTACCTAATTTTATTTTTTAGTTTAACATTATAAACAATTTAGTTGTTTACCTATTCCAGAAAAATAGGTGCGATGAGGATCAGTTTAGGGTTCTTTTCAGTAAGTTGTGACTTGCAACCGCAATTACTTCTTGTTTCAGTCTCTGTGAGCCACTTGCATAGATCCTTCTTGAATCATTTTCATAGTGGCTGGAGGAAACAGTGGCAAATACACTGAGAATGTTCACCATAACGTTTTTGTTAATGCTCTGACTTCTTTTCATTTTTTAAAGTTTGACATTGTCTGGGTGTGTACTCGAATAAGATCTTCTAATTTTGTTACTTAAAGGGAGTTTCAAGCATTGATCAGCATTTCTATTCAGCGCCTTTTGAGAAAAATATACCTGTAAGTTCTGCAATGACATAATTTAACAAAGTTGTGGTTTTGTGTTACCAATTGGAACTAAGTAGAGTCAGAGATAATCTGCCAATGGTGCTCCTGCGCTTGTATTTTTTTCCAGAATAAGCATTACATTGTTCGACTTATTTACTATTCTCCCTATTTGGATCATTTTTTTACTCCATTGACTTTAAGGTTTCATTGTTCTGCACCTACTATGTACATATTATTATTTTTAATTTGATCATCCCAAATGCTTTTTGGCTTGGTATCATGGATGTGCTTTATGAGATAATTGAAGTCATGTTTGATGATTTCTATTGGTGCTTCAGGTGGTTTTAGGTTTGTTAAGTGTGTGGAATGTTTCATTTCTTCGATATCCAGTAAGAATGAGTATCTCTCCTCCAGACTGTGATCAAACTGCCACTTATTTTGCTTTCTCCAATATTTCCTGTTTACTGGCCATCCCATAACACCTGTTAGCCTTCCTCCAGGCAATCTTACCTTACTCCCAAGCCCTGGAGAAATTTGCCCCACACATTCAACAGGCATGTTTGCAGGAGCTCATTTTTTCTGGTTTCCTATGCTTAGTTTAGTTGAGTTTATTAATGGGTGTAACGTTTTAGGCATACACCTAATATATTTTGTAGTATAATAACAGAGCAGGTTGTGCATCATTGTTATTGGAATGTTTGACTGTAAATTTTGTCCACTTCTTTGAACTTTAGGCCTTAGAATATACTGTATAGTGAAAGAAAAGTAGTTTAGATGATCCAGATTGTTTGTGATAGAATATGATGCAGATTTTTTGTTAAGGATAGTTATGGCTTTTAATTAGAACCTTGTTATAATTTAGCATGCGTTGAGTCCTGCTATACAGTACAACCTAAGGTCACTTTGGAAGCCTTTTCTCTACTATTAAGCCACAGATCTTAGTTCATTTATGAGGCATGTAATTGTTAAATAAAATTAGAGGAGATTATGTGAAATGGTTCTAGTATAAATGAATAATGATTCCAGCTTTACAATTTTGTTGAGAAGTTTGGAAGCCTTTTCTCTACTTTGGAAGCCTTTTCTCTACTATTGTCTAGGGCAGAGTTTACCCTTGTGATCCTCAACAACTATTAAAAAAATATAAATACTAAAGAATTAGATTTTTATATGTAAATGTGTATTTATAAATACTCTGCATTGCTGAACCTGTTTGAGGCATCTATCATTCACAAAACTTTAATGGCATTGGCTAAGGCACTGAGATTTGTTTGGCATGCCTCAAACCCCAGATGCAATAAACACTTCGGTTTCTGTGTGTTTGTGAAAGAGAGAGAACCTTAAATTCTTCCTCAATTTTTATTTTATATGACTTTCTTTTTTTGCAGTATATACTGATGGAGAATGTGAAGGCAAGGTGTTTCTTTATCAAACAAAGTTGTGCCTGAAGTTTTGGAGCTGTTGTTCATTTCCATTGAAAGACTTCTTTTTTTTGCTTTACTGCTGCTTCTCTTCTTCTCAATCTTGTAAACAGCACAAGTTTGTGCAGCTTAATTCGCAGCTGATCTTCAAAGTACTCTTACAGGTAAGAAGATTCTTCTTTTTTCTTTGTCAACTTTTGTATGTGCATGCCATGAATTCTAGGATAGGGAATAAAGGGAGTGAAAAAGTACAGTTTGGTTATAGAGATTTGTTTAGGCTTTCTTTTCTTGTCATCTAATTCTTGTGATGCCTATGTGCTTTGTAATCTTTTGGAATTTAACAAAGTTGATCTCTATTGAACCATTTATCTTTTCATCACTTCATACATACTTTCATATATATATATATATATATATATATATATATATATACATATATATATATATATATATATATATATATATATATATATATGATAAAGACTTGCTTACAAATGAAAATGTAATACTCCAATACAATTCTTTTGTTAAATAAATCAACTTCTACCCGGCCTTCACATTTTGTAGGTTTCTTGACTGAGTTCTTCAGACTTTGATGATTGCTTTTGCTTCTTCATTTTCTTTTTGTTATTAAATTAATCTTACATTTTGGGTAGTGTTAATTTTATGAGAACTTGTGGATGGTAAAATAACTGTTTTGGTTATGGTGATGGTGATGGTGATGGTGATGGTGATGGGGAAAATGACAATGAAGAATTTAGTCGTTTTCCCAGGCAACACTGTATTTATAGACAGATTTGATATTCGTTCTTTGAACCTACTTATTTTTATCAGATCTTGAATCATTGATGATAGATCCTTGCGATTTCTTTGATAGAACTGATTCCAACTTGACAGACCAAGATTGATGATAGATCCTTGTGATTTATTTGATAGAACTTATTCCAATGTAAACATTAAATTTATTATCAAAAATTTGAGACAGGGATTACAAGATCCCTATAGGTTCGATACTCACAACTTGGGCTATTTGTTCGATTTCATATATATATATATATATATATATATATATATATCTTTGTTTAAAGAGAAGTCAATAGAACAAATAAAGACTCACGTTCGAATGGGACCAATTGTAATATATGGATTACTAACCTGTGATTATCAATTTGTGATTATGCCTTCTTTTGTCAAAAATATTTTAATTATAAGATTCTTAACATTGTTTTAGGAAAGTCTATTGGCGTCATCTTAAAATGGATAAAAGTTGGATGGATAAACCGAGGTCGAGTAAAGCCTATATGGATGGTGTTGCAAACTTCATTATATTTGCATGTCAGAAAGCTTGTGGTCATGACAGTATTGTTTATCCATGTAGGAGATGTTGTAATTGTTATTCATTCAAACCAGAAATTGTTCAGGAGCATCTATTGTATAATGAGTTTAGTCTAGGTTATACCGATTGGGTTTTTCATGGGGAGAAAGTCTCTCATATAGACCACACTCACACTAGTTTACAACCCACTAGTGTTCCAGTTGGCTTCATGGGACTAGATGACGTGTTGGGTTTGCTCCGAGGTGCCTTCGAGGTAACTTGTGAAAACCCAAACTATGAACCGTTAAGTTTAGGAATCGTAGTGGGATCTTCAAACAAGCATGTTGAAGAGCAACAGGCTCATGGTGGGTTTGAGTTCAATAATTGTGGTGATCCTTCACACGTCGAACACCCAGTTCGTTCTACTATTGATGAGACGACTCAATATCGCAATTTGATGAAAGATTACGATAATGAACTTTATCCAGGTTGTCAGAATTTCACAAAGTTAAGTTTTATGTTATATCTACTACATCTCAAATGTTTGAATGGGTTGTCTGGTAAATCTCTTACTATGTTGCTTGAGTTTATCAACATGGCATTTCCGATGTGTGCTCCATTGCAATCAAATTATTATAAAGCCATGAAGATTATTAAAGGATTGGGTCTAGGCTATGAGAAGATTCATGTTTTTCCTAATGATTGCACACTGTATTGGGGTGAGCATGTGAATGATGAATTTTTTCATGCGTGTGGTGTGCCACGGTGGGTTAAAAACAATGCTGTTGATGAGGATCCGTGAATGAGATGGATGGTCAATCTAAAAAGAAAAAGCCAGCTAAAGTATTGCGTTATTTTTCGTTAATACCGAGATTGAAGAGGATATATATGTCATCTAAAATGGCTTCGTTAATGAGATGGCATGATAAAGATCGGACAAAGGATGAGATTTTAAGACACCCGGCGGATGGATTAACCTAGAATGAATTTGATACTTTGTATCCCGATTTTGCAGCTGATCCTCAGAGTATTAGGCTTGGCCTTGCTAGTGACGGGTTCAATCCCTTTCGAACAATTAGTTCAACTTATAGCACATGGCCCATTCTTTTGGTCCCATACAACTTGCCACCGTGGCTTTGCATGAAGCAAACATCCTTCCTCATTTCAATGGTTATTCCTGGTGAGAAAAGCCCCAGTAATGATATTGATATCTTTTTGTAGCCTTTAATTGAAGAGTTAAAACAATTATGGGATGGTGTTGATGCGTTTGATCCACCAATCAAAGCTTTAAGCTGTGCGCTTCTCTTCTTTGGACCATTAATGATTTTCCAGCCTATGCAAACTTATCTGGTTGGAGCACCAAGGGGCAGGTTGCTTGTCCATGTTGTGGGGAATCTATGCATTATGTATGGTTAAAGCACAGGGGAAAGTTTTGCTATATGGATCATCGTCGATGGTTAGCAGAAAACCATGAGTTTCATTTTCAAAAGGATTAGTTTGATGGCACCATAGAGTTGGGATCTGCTCATGTTCCACTGTCTGGGCACGATGTTTTAAGACAACTAGAGGGTGGAAACTATAGCTATGGTAAAACCTTGAAGCCTTCTAAGAAGAGGGCAAAAGATGATGTTGGTACCTCTACGGGGCAAGTGCTAGTGGATGAAGTTGATAACCTTTTTGAGGGTGTGGACGATTTTCTTGAAAATGTTGATAATGAGGATATTCCCATGGATGAGGGAGTTGTAGATACGTTGTGGAAAAAAAGAAGCATTTTTTTTTAGTTACCATGTTGGAAAGACAATCTATTGCGTTATAATTTAGAAGTGATGCATATAGAGAAGAATGTATGTGATAATTTGATTGGAACAATATTGAATATAGATGGTAAGACTAAAGATAATAAAAAGGCACGTCGTGATCTCGAGGAAATTGGTATTAGGAAAAACATCCATTTAGTTGTTCTTCCTAATGGAAAAGATCACTCGCCTCCAACATGCTACACTATGTCCACGAAAGAGAAGTAGAATTTCTTGACATTTTTGGCAAATCTTAAAGTTCCTGATGGGTATGCATCAAACATTTCGAGATGTGTCAACCTAAAGGATCATAAGCTATTAAACTTAAAGAGTCATGATGGTCACATATTGATGCAAGAAATCATTCTGATTGCCTTAAGAGCATCTTTACCTAGACATGTTGTAGCAGTTGTGTCTGAGTTATCATCATTTTTCAAAGCTTTATGCTCTAAAGCCCTTGATCCCCACGAGCTTGACTTATTGGAGTCGCGTGTTGCTTTGACACTCTGCCATTTGGAGAAAATATTCCCCTCGGGTTTCTTTACCATTATGGTTCATCTTATTATTCACTTAGCCTCCGAGGCTAGACTTGGGGGTCCCGTACACTACAAGTGGATGTATCCTGTTGGGAGGTTAGATGCTCAAAGCTATTTTGTGCACTTTGTTTTTTTTTTTTGTTATATATTGGCTACTTAATTTATCTTTTATTTTTTGGCTTTGCAAGGTATTTAATGCGCTTGAAATCTTACGTATGTAATAGAATTCGACCCGATGGGTTAATTGCTGAAGGGTACAATAGGGAAGAGTGTCTAATATATTGCTCCCAATACTTCAAATGTGTAGAGACAAAATTCAACCACCCTTAAAGGAACAATGATACTGTAAATTATCCGGATGAATACATGTTTTCCTCTGGTGGACGGATAATGGGAAAGATTGTGAGTGTTGAGCTCGATGACATATCATTGGCTCAAGCACATCGTTATGTGTTGCTCTATAATGATAAACTTTCTGACCTTCGTAGGTTAGTATCAATAAAGGAACTTAATTAGTAATCATGTGTTTAAATTGAGTTTTTATTATATGTTGTTATCATTGTGATGGCTAACAGTTACATAAAAACATCGATTATTGCAGTGAATTTTTGGCTGCTCAAATACTAACCAACTGTTCCAATCGACCAATACAAAGTCTCGAACAAAAGTGGTTGGTTGAGAAATTTCCCTCATGGCTTATGAGACAGGTTAGGCATAATAATAACTGTCTTCGAATGTTATAAGTGTTTTCAATAAAACATTGAATGTTGTTGTCTCATATTAATTGTTGGAAAATGTTTAGATGCCATGGATGGTGGATAACAATTATTCAGATGAACTAATTGCCTTTACTTGAGGTCCAAATAATGTTGTTAGGAGATTCAATGGATTCAACATCAACAGCTTTAAATTCCACACAAAGGAACGTGAGAGGTGTAAACGATCTCAAAATTCGGGAGTTATGGTTGAAGCGGATGATAAAATGTATTATGGTGTGCTCAACGATATCATCGAGTTGGATTACTATGGGACGTTTAAGATTGTGTTGTTCCGTTGTGATTGAGTGGATATTAATTCACCCAGGGGTTTAAAGAAAGATGCAAGTGGGTGCATTCTCGTGAACTTGAATAGGTTAATACACACTGGTCAGTTATTAAAGGATGACCCGTTCGTACTTTCATCTCAAGCGAAACAAGTGTTTTATGTGCAAGACCAAACAAGAAAGGAATGGTATCATGTTGTGATCACAAAGCCAAGGGACCTATATGAAATGAGGGAAAAAAACGAAGGAAGAGGATGATGACACTTACAATCAATGCATGCCTTCTAATGTAGTGGTAGATGATCAATTACATTGTATCTCAACTTGGGCTAGGATGGACATTGACGAAGATACCAACTAGTTTTATATGCATTTCTGTGTAATTATATTTGAATGTGTATTTATGTGATGGACATGTGTGTCAACGAGTTTTGTAAGGTTTTATTGTAATCTATCGGGTTATTGTTGTTTTGTATCACACAGTTCAAGAGTCCTGAACTTTTTTGTGTACAGTTTGTCGAATGCTACTTTAGAATGTCATAAATTTCTGTTTTAGTTGTATCATTGATTATGGATTTTTCTTTAAATCCTATTTGAAGCACTTATTTGTTCATTTGTTCTCAGGTACTCTGAAGTTATTGATTGCTGCATTTGCTGCGACCCCTTGACCATTCCTATCTTTCAGGTGTGGTTCTTCTAATTCTTGTTAAATTTTAATGCATTCTTGATAGTGTGAGATATAATCATTTTAATGTTTTTATGTATACAGATTGTAAGATGTATAGGTAAAAAAATATCCCTCCCTCAGTTAGAGATAACATGTCAAACCAGTCTGCAGTTGAGTCTTCACACCATCAAGAAGATATTCACCATGAGCATGAGTATCACTTTGATGATGATCATGACTCACAAAATGATTCTGAGACCGAGCCAATAACAACGGGAAGTGGTCACAATGATAGTGAACAATACGAGATAATTGGTAATTTTTGTATTATAATACATTCTCTCTATAACTAGTTTGATACCACATTGTTATACTAATTATAAAATTTATGTTTTCAAGGTATAGATTCTGAAGGAAGGGTGAGGAAGCAAACACGTGTCCTGAGAACTCACAAGTGTGGTCCCTTGAACGTGGAGAAAAAATTGTGGTCCACTTCAATGCACGTCATCAACCTATTAAGAAAGGTGGCCAAATGTTAAGTAGCTGGTTGGGCAAGGTTGCAAAGAGAGGGAACCTTTGTCCGCTTAATTACACGGATTAGAAGAAGGTCCCTTCTAGCTACAAGAAGGACCTTGTTATATTGATTTGGGTAAGTAACAACTTAATAATCATTGATTGCCTCTAATTTTTTTTTTGTTTTTTTTTGTTTTCGTGGTGTTGTACATGCATAATCCCTAACACCAATAATGCTTATTTGACATCGATTTCCTTTCTTTATGGTAGAGGAAGTTCCATTACCCTATGATTGAGGCAATAGACAAAATTTTGTTGAGGATGATAGGGAAAAAATGGAGGGACTACCGATATGTGCTTAAAAGGGATCACGTGAGGAACAAAACAAAACAGCAAGTTTTGAGCAATGATGTTCCAAAAGGAGTAGATCAAGACCGGTGGAAGCAACAGGTAAACTACTGGTTCTCTGAGCAGAGTGAGGTTGTTTTAAGATAATTATGTTCATTTGGATTCTCATTGTTTCTATTTTTCTAATAATGACTAATTATTCAATTGGTTTATTATTGGTGTAGAAATATTCTACTATAGGGACAGCGGCACGTGAAAGACAACAATGTCCTCACACGTCGGGTTCAAAGAGTTTTGCTAGAAGACGGGATGAATATGTGAGTTAATTTGCTTCATTCATCTAATCTTTCATTTGAGATGTAGTGTATTGAGTCACAATTTGAACTCTTTTCATACATGGTAGGAGATGACACATGGGAATGAGCCCGGGCGCGTAGAGTTTTTTGCTGAAACTCATAAACGCAAGGATGAAACTTTTATTGATGATGCATCACGACAATTATGGTAAGTTCACTGTACATTTTTTGGTTGATCAAAGAAGAAAATTGTATTTATTTGTCATGGTTGCCAAATGTTAAGCTGAGTTTATCTTTTACTGTCCATTTCGAAGATAAATGATCAAACCCCAATCACATGAAGGATAAGGAATACATCTCATTATGTAGTTATTAATCTCATTTGAAGCATAAAAATAAAAACCTTGTAAAAAATATGATAATCAGTGCAATTATGTAGTTTTCAATGATTGTTGGGGTGATTTTCCTTGCAAATAAGTGCAATTATGGTTAAAACAGCATGCTGTTTTTTTATGAAAATTTGAACTGCCATCTAAGTTGGAACTCATTTAAGATTGTCTCTAGAGTTTTCCAGCATTCTTATAGTTACCAAAAATTGTTAATTTTGATTTCTAAAGATAAGGGAAAACAGAAAGAGATAAACTATCAACAATGCTTTCCTTTCTTTTGTATTTGGAATTTCCCTTGCAATAATTTTAGCACTAACAAATCAAATTTTACAAGTACTAAACAAACCAGGGTCGCACTGAAATGGGATTATCTGCTATGTTTAGAATAACGGGAAGATTAATTGCTGAACTAGCTATTTTCTTTCCTGTATTTGATGCTTGAACTTGCTACTACAATTTTTGATGAGTTTTTTTGGTAATCGGAAATGTCTTTTTGAAGTTACATGTGGTCATGGGTTCTTAACCAGAAAGCATATCCATTTTTATACTTATTGTTAATGATTGTGGGTTTTTATTTTTTTATTTTTTTTCTTTCTGAATTATGTTGGACAGCTTGAGGTCTAAATTATGGTAGTGGTATGATCTGCATTAGGGATCAAAACATGGTATCTGTTTTTGCTGGCTTTGGTATTTTCAAACGTGACCAAGGAGCTCTACTTTTTTTTTTGGACTGGACTTTATACTGTTCGAGATAAGTAGGCGGTCGGATGCAAAAATGAAACATTCATGTTTTTGTTAGTGAATATATACTACTACATATTTATATTTTATGTATTTGCAAATGTGATTAACTTAGTGTCATTTGTGAACGTCTTATGTATTTAGTGGCTCAGGTTATTCATTTGATGATTTGGATATGATTTGTGTGTTTCTAACGTGTTAGAACTGTGAATAACTTTGCTCACTTTTGGAGGTGTCTAGAGGTAAGTATATCTTAATCTTTTTTCTTTCCATTTAAGTGTATTTTTGGGTTCACTATTCTGTGGATAACTTGCTTGATTCTGTAACTTAATTGGTCTAGCTATTTTGTAATTTACAGGGGATTTAAGTTGAAAATTAGGAAAAAAAATATAATTTTAGAGATGGTAATTCAGCCATTGTATTTGAGCGACAAATAGTCATGACTTTTGCGTATGATTGTTAAAATGTATCAATTACACCGTTTCAATAATGTCTCCTTTTGTGCAAACCAAGCAATTCTCTTGATCATTTTGGTTCAAAGAGAGAGTATGTGTTGTAGCTACGAGTGCTAAACATACTGACAGTCTTCAGAGTTTTGACTTACATCTTTGTTTTGGGTTTTCAAGGCCAACATTTCTTCGCATATTCATCCACAACCAAGGTTATAGCAAGTTATAACTCTTGAGTAGAAAATCTCAGATTTCTATCAATGGAGCACCGATAAATCACTTTTCTCTGTTACATTTTCTGGAATTACTTTTTTGAGCAGTTTTTAGAGAATTTTATGTTACAGTTCTGCCTTGATTGGTTTTGATTATAGCTGGGTTGTTTCAGCTCTTCAATGTCTGTCTTTTACACGTCTTGTAGATCAGCAGAGATTACCACTTTGTTTGAATTTATACAAGAACTGGAAGCTTTCCAGGAGCATAAATCTTAAAAAATTATGTCTTGCTTTTATTTTTTAATTAATTTAGAGAGAGAACTCAAAATGGAATGATGCACTTTAATTATCATCGGCAATATAGATTAACTAGTAACTATATATCTTCACTAAAATAAAGATGTATATAAGAAAAAAAATCATCAACATGTTGTGTTGTGTGTATTCAGTTCCAATTATTATTTTGTGTTGTTTCTTAAATGTTGGCAACCTTCTCCATGGAAGTCTTTTATGATGTTTAAATGGAGGACAAACAGTTACTGATGCAACAGAATCTTTTTGCTGATTGTTTCATTGTTTCCATCCGTACCTAGGATGTCCATGAATTATGATCATAAGCTTGCAAGCTCAAAACCATAACTTGAACTGAGTTGTAATTGTTCACTAATCTGTCTTTTGTCAAAGAAACCAAATGATAGCTTGGCCGAATTGGCTGTCCCAGATTCGTCCCTTATCTGCTTGATTGAACAACTGGTTGGCATTTTAAGTTGGTTTAGGAATGCTACATGGGGCTTTTAAATGTTTTGCCAATATTTCTCATTTTATTTGTAAACGTGTATTATGAGAAACTTCGGCCTTCCATTCCTACAAATTTATAGAATAACATGTTTAATCCATATTTATATTGATCAGGCATGCTGTGTTTGCAATGTTATGATATCTTCTTGACCTGGAGTCTCTATCTGCTTGATAAGGCATGTTGTGTTTGCTTCCTTTGAAGTCTCTATATGCATCAAATGTGTACCAGATCACTTTTGAAATGATTCTCTTGATTATTTGTGTTGCCCATCACATTTTGTTTCGTTCAGACTTCAGGGTAATTGTCATTCCTAAGAATCATGTGCTACGCCTTTGGCATATGAGAGATTTCAATCTGCCTTTTAAATACCTTGTAACATGTGACGTGTTTATTCTATAGTGTTCTCTGTGTCAACTACTAATAAAATGTTTTTATTTTCTTCACTAATTAAGATATTCTAATGGTAGGCCATTCTCATCGCAGATCACCTAATATACATGTTGGTGTTGTTTGCGCTTTAATTATTTTGCTGCCATTTTCTTAGATATCTTTCTTGATTTTCCTTTCAAACCTAATTTTAACAATTTGAGCCGTTATTCACTAGTGGACACTTATTTACTCGTGACATGGGCTGTTCAATCTCTTCCAAGTAGCATAATTTTTTTTTTCACTTGAACTTATCTGTTATAAGCTTGTGGAGTTGTGATTCTCCCATTTTTTTCATTCTTTGTCAAAGTTTTTCCTCTTTCATATCACAAATCTTTTCCTAAATCTCGATATGCTGTTGTCGTGCTTGTGGTGCTAGGCTTTGTTTCTTGGGCATATACTTTTAGGTCATATTTCCTTGGTTGTATAATTGTTAAGTCTTTGTGCCTAAAAGTCGTCTGATTAAGTTTGTTATTTCAAGCGTAAGCGCTGCTTTACGTGACTGACACTAGCGCTTTTAGACAAAGTCACAGTTACATGGTACGTTAAGTAGTGCATGTCATGCATACTTATCCTAAAAAAAAGCAGTGCTTGTCATGCATATTTTTTTATCTTCTTTCCTTAGTGTTTTCTTTGTTTTTCTTTTTTTTCATTTCCTCTTTCCTCTTTCCTTTTAAAATCATTGGCATGCCTGCATATAAAGGTGGAACTAAATTAGAGAGAGTCTTTGTCCTATATCACTTTTTATCTATTCATCTATCAGTTTGTTTGTTTATATCCATTTCATAGAGTAATACATTGCTTAAACAATGTTGGGGTGTCTCAAGTCTCAACCTTGTCAGGAAGCAGTATTGGTCAAAGTCACAAGATCTAGAGTTATATGAATGATGCTATGGCTGTCTTCTGTTATTTGATTTCCGCAGTTATGGCTGAAAATTAATCTATATTATTGTTTGGATTGTATATTTGTTTTTCTTTTACAGGAGGTTTTATGGAAAAATAGGGGAAATTCTTCCAGTTTTTCTATAAAATATGATAAGCAACTTTTGTTTTATGTAAATTTCGTTGCAATTAGCTACTCAATATTTGGAGGAGTTTAATCTTTATTGTTTAGTAATTGTAGGTGACAACCGAAGCTCGTGTTGTTGAACTTGCTGCAGCTTCAGGATCCTCTGATGCTAGCAATAATTTAGCAATACAAAATGAAGTCTTCACCGAGCTTATGGGTGAAGAGAGTTTCGGTCGTGTCCGAGGTCAGGGTTTTGGAGTTACACCCTCTGCTGTGTTTGGACTTTCAGCTCAAATGAGGAATGATATGGGATACCATGGGGCTTATGCTAAAGAGATAAATAGTCTGAGAGCATAAATGGAGGAAAACAATCAACAGTATATGCATCAAATTGAATAGTATGCGCATCAGATTGAACAGCAGGTGCATCAGATTCAAGAAATAACAGCTAAGCACGATGATCAAATAAATAGTCTGCAATCCCAAATGGATGAGCTGAAGTCGTTACTACAACAATTGGTTAATAGAGGACCTCAAAATTGATGTTAAGTGTGATGGTAACTATGTTTTTTTTTGTACATGAGATGACTTTTGTACTGATTAAAAGAATTTTTATGAATGATGATACATTTTATATATTGAAGAACATTTTGAAATTTTATGGTACATTTTATATATTGAAGAACATTTGAAATTTTATGGTACATTTTATTTATTGAAGGGTTCATTTTATGGTACAATATTAAACCAAAATAATGTGAAAAACACAATTAAAGCACTTATATAGCGGCGCTTCTAAGTGCTGGTATATTTTGGAAAAGGGCCGAAATATACCGGCGCTTAGAAGCGCCACTATATAACCAAAATAATGTGAAAAACACACTTATATAGCGGCGCTTCTAAGTGCCGGTATATTTTGGAAAAGGGTTGAAATATACCTGCGCTTAGAAGCACCACTATATAAGTGCTATATTTTGGCACTTGTAAATGCCGATATAGCACCACAATATAAGTGCTATATTTCGGCGCTTGTAAGCGCCGGTATATACCGCCGTTTACAAGCGCCGAAAAAATATGCACATTGCAGCGCTTTATTTAAGCACTAGTATTTGCGCTCCGACACCACACATACCGGTACTTTATCCAGCGTTTGCGAAAAGCGGCGTAAATGCATATTCCGGTACTTTAAAGCGCCGCAATATGCAAAAAAAAGCACCGGCGATAATCTTTTATCTTGTAGTGGAATATAAGGCTGCACCAGCAGGTTCATTCAAGTATTGATTGTGTTTTAGCTAAGATTGTTGTTGTTGTAAAGGGATAGAATTATTAGTATTCAAAAGAGTAATGCTCTTCCCCTTGCAGTTAGTGTTGCTGGAAATTGGGGCTTAATAGCTGCTACTTAGGCTAGTTTGCCTTTTGTTTGTTGTGTGTTGATGTATGCTAGTTTAGTCATGTTGATTTTTGAAATGTAAGGATTTGTAACAGAATGAGTCATGTTTAGATAACAATTTTTTTATTTTCTGTTTTTTTAAAATTGTTTACGTAAATAAAAATTAAAAACAATTTTTTGAAGAAAACATGTTTAGATAACTGTAATTCAAAATCTGTTTCCAAAAACAAAAAACAGTGAAATGTTGTTTGGATAATCGAAAATAGAAAACTCTTTGGATACATTTTTTTTGTAATTGTTTTCAGTTTTGAGTTTAAATTTGAAATTTATTAATTTTATTTCTCATATGTACTAAATATATATTTTCTATCACACATTAATTACTTGAAAATAATTAATATTATTTTATTTTCAAAATTTAATATTTTATATATGTCATATAATAATTCTCTTGTAAAAATCATGATCAAACATGCTCATAGTTGTTGATGTACTATTTTCTCTTGATAAATAAAATTTATTTTTTATCCAAAAAAAAAACACATATATACCACTGCTAAGAACATAAAAGCATAGAATTTTTCATGTAGCTTGTGATATTCTGGTATTGCCTTCATAAACTAAAATCAAATGTTTCAAGTTTCAATTTGTTGATGCCAAAAACGTGTTTGCTGAGTTAGGGGTTGGGCCTTGAGGAGACCCGTATAAAAGAGAAGAGATAAGTTAGGGGGTCGCCGGAGGGAATGCCTCCGAGGATGCTCCGAAGCTTTTGTTGGTGTGAGGTTTCAAGAAATATATGAGTGATAGTGTTCCCATTTTTAGGTCAAGAAAATTTGATTTTGGACTGCGCACCTGAGTCTTTTTATAGGGTTTTGAGGCGGCCCTTTCGTCTAGGGTGGTGATTACGTGGAGGTCCAACTGGGTAGACAATGATGCTCAAAAGGCCTAGCTGTATCGGTTTAGGTCGTCCGTGTGTTTTGGCTTGCTGTCTTGGTTAGAAGCTGACCACATATGAGGCGGCCCTTGTGTCAAGGGTGGTGATGATGTGGAGGGTGGTGATGACATGGGGTCCAGCTAGGCGAACCTGAGTCATCAGCATGTTGCCCTGCTGTCTTAGCTTGGGGCGGTCCATGTGTCACGTCTTCAATGGGTGTGTGTTTTTGGTAGTATCAGAGACCCCTCACTTCCTTGAGTATATTTATGTGCTTAAGGAAGTTTTACAAGGCTTGGTCTTTCAATTTAGAAAAGGGGTAATGCGCCGAGTCTTGACAGTGCTGAGCTGTGTGTGCAGAGCTATCTCTCGGCTCGACCTTGGAGCTATTAGGCCGAGCATATATGGAGCGATTCGTATGCTCGGCCTTGAAGTACATGGTCTGAGCATGTGTGGAGCAATCCATATGCTCAGACTGGGAAAACATGGGTCCGAGCATGTGTGGAGCAATCTATCTGCTCAGACTTTGAGCTGGTGGGTCGAGCATGTGTGGATCAATCCATCTGCTCGGTCTGTGTAGAGCAATTTGTCTATTCGGACTTGGAGCTGGTGGGCCGAGCATGTATGGAGTAATCCATTTGCTTAGCCTTAGAGCTAGTGGGCCGAGCATGTATGGAACAATCCATCTACTCGGCCTTGGAGAATATGGGTCCGAGCATGTATAGAGCAAACCATCTGCTCGGACTTGGAGCTGATGTTTGAGTTTCCAGGGAGACTCTTGGGCTTCTTATATTTTGGGCCCATGGTGAAGGTTTCTTGAGTTTCTTGGGCTGCTGGGAAACCTGGTTTTTTTTATCTTTTGTAGGTTTTTGGGCTCTCCTGGGGCCCAGTTCCCTTGAGTTCTTTAGATTATATTGACACGTGGCAAGTGTCAACCCTCATTAAATGCTTCCAGCCGTTTTTGTGAGAGTGGCGGTGCTTTAATGATTGAACTCCTTGGGGAATGAAACGGTGCTTAGGTATTTGACACAGCCCCTAGGTCTTAGTTATGTGCCGTTAGTTTGTGGCGGCAGATTCCTTGGGGAGTGTGAAAATTGCCTTGAGATCCTGAAGCATCACTTCCTCATCCGTTTCCTCATTGAATGTCCTCGCTCGTTGTGCCCTATTTTTCCTATATAAGGAGGCCTTTGCTTCCATTTTTCCTCACTTAAACTTTCAGTGAGTTTTAGAGAGTTTTCTTTGAGAGCCTTCAACCTCGTTCCAAATTTCTAAGAGCTTTCGTCCTCGCCCCAAATATCTGGGAGCTTTCTTCCTCATCCCATATATCTGAGAGCTTTTTCATCCTAAATTTTGAGAGCTTTCGTCCTGAATTTTCAGAGTTCCGGTGCGTCGATACTCTCTAGTGGTTTAAGTTTGGTGAACGGTCTCTGGTCAATCTGTGGTGCGAGTGCTCGGTTGACGTGACATTTAAAGGGTCGCGGCGGAGGGATTTCTGAAGAGTTCGATTCGTAAAGGGAGTTTAGAGTCCGAATCCCTCAGACTTCGGTAAGTTACGTCCACCCTATCTTTTAAATATGCCTTCATTTGATACATACAAAGACTGGCCTAGTAATGATAGCGGTAATTGTAGGAGTAGTGGCAGTGATAGTGGTAGTGGTAGTACCGAAGAGACGGGGTCGTCCACGTCCTCCTCTAGGAGTGCGACCCCCAAAAGGGTTGTAGTTAAGGAAGGGCCCTTGGTAATAGTGCCATACGTCCATGTTGTGGAGGAGTATGAAGAGGACTCCTCCTCTGTGGACGAGATGGACGAGATCCTAGATGACATCAAGGGGGCCTCGGCCGTGGACGAAAGGGAAGAATGGGATTTTGCTGCCAACGAGGTCCCCAATCAGTTAAAGGAGGAATACCTAGAGGTAATCCGACAGTCGTACAACATTTCGTACTAGTACGCCCTCTGGCTGGCCAGGGTGGGGGAGAGGGCTTACGACACCCTTCCGAGCCGCGTACCCTACGAACTGTGCGTGTATGAACACCACATGAGGGCCAAGCTTCGATTCCTCCTTCACCCTTTTTTTTGTGTGTCGTTTTACGGTACTTTGATATTATACTATGTCAGTTAGTACTGAATTCGGTACGGTTGATAATGGACTTTATCAATGTTTGCTTGGAAGTGGGCGGGCTGATGAATATAGACGTGTTTAAGGCCCACTTCCAGATCAGCAAACATAGCCGGGTGGGTCGTCATCAGTACCCAGGCCAAGAGAAGATTACTAAAGCAGACTCCGTCCTCGATCAATAAGTAGAAGAAGAACTTCTTCTTCGTCCGGTCTGCAGAGAACTTCGGTCTTCCCCTCTCGTGGAGCTTAGACCAAGCGGGGAAGTTTAAGAAGCCGATTCTCCTCCCTCGCAAGTAGGAGACCATGGATGCCATGGTGGCCTCACCGTTGGACGTGGAGATCTTCTACGACAATGAGGAGCTAGAGAGGCGCGACCTTTGCCCCCATGCCCCGACTCCTCTCTCGAGAGTAGTAAAACTCGTGTACTTTATACTTATAGTTTTCCTTTTGTTTATGTTTTACTTTTTCCCTAGATTTGTACTTAAGTGTTTTCTTCTTTTTTGTACTGAGTAGAGATGGAGGCCACAACTCGTGCCAAAGATCAAGCGAGAAAACTTGCACTGGAGATGAGGAAAGCCACCGCGGTCGAGCAGCAACAGGCCTCAGGATAGGGGCCCAAGAAAAGGCCACGAGCCTCATCTCCTACCCTGATCGACTTAGAGAGCCCTCCACCCCGCTCTCCCCAATCGGAGCCCGTTCCAATCTCTTGCGCTGCCTCAGGGCCTTCAGCTTCTCTTGGCTCTTCCGTGGGTGCTGTCTCCGAGGTGCCGGTCTTTAAGCCCAACTAGGCCCTTAAGGTCAACGATTCCATCTTTGCGCATCCTCGAGTGGCTCGAGAGCATTTGATCATGGGGATCCCTCCCTGTGATCTTCAAGAGCTGTCAAAGAGGCCCACCGAGGCCCTTTACTCGACAGTAGAGACCGTCGCGTCTCAGGTAAGGTTTCCTCCCTCTTTTCCAAGTTAGTTTCCTTTTCCTTTATGTTTTCACATCGTTTAGCTAACTCCTATTCACCTGATCACAGGTGGGCATTCTCCTCGGCGTCACGTCCTGCCGATGTCTGGACATGGTCGAGCTGCTAGGCCGCACTCAAGGCTAACTGAAGGAGAAGATCGAGGTAGTCCAACAACTGTAGGCCTCGAAGGATACGACCAACCAAGCTAGGACCGAGGCAATCCGGGAGAGGGATACTGCTGCTCGAGCTATGCAACGCCTGGTGGAGGAGAGCAAAACTAGTACTCAGGCTGCTATCGAGGAGGCTCTGACGACCTTCCAGGACTCTGCAGCCTTTCGAAAGGCTGTGGACCTAGAGAGGGGGAGGCAGTTCCTCGAGGGCTTCCTGGAAGCTAAGAGAGAGTTCGAGGCCATGCATCCCGAGATTGACTATTCGGGTCTCGACCTTTTGGATCTTGAAGAGGAGGAGGCAGCAGCTGAGGAGGACAAGGCTAGAGGTCAAAACGAGGAGGAGGTGGCTGTTGTGCCTGAGGCTGATATCGAGCCATCTTTGGCCCTAAACTAGGTTTTTGTTTTTTTCCTTTTTGTATTCTAAGGCCGTTAGTGCCTTTTTTTACTTTTTGGAAACTATAATAGAATCTTCTTCTTTTTCAACCTTGTTGTTTATAACAATTTTTCGTTACAATTTCTATTCCAACCGAACTTTCTTTCAAAACTTGTGCATGGAGTATGAGTTTATTGATAGAAATATCAGAGATGTTCGGCATTCTAAGTACGTGGAATATGCTTTCCACTTAGGTCTTCGAGCTCGAAAGTGTTGGGGCGGCACACCCTTTTGATGCAATATAGGCCCTCTCAGCTAGGGATCAACTTCCCCGTTTCCCATAGATGAGATACTTCGTTCTTTTGTAGAACAAGATCATGGAGCTGGAAATGCCTTCCTCATACCCGAGAGTTGTAATACCCGGCGGTTTGCTGCTGATAGGCGACTAACCGGATTTGAGCTTTGTCTTGTGCCTCGTCGACAAGATCGACATTCGTACGAAGAGCCTCATCATTAGTATTATTCTCGAAGTTTTGAATTTGGAGTGAAGGCACCCCAAATTCCAAGGGAATGACGGCTTCAGAGCTGTAAGTCATAAAAAAAAGGGGTTTCGCCAGTGGGTACTTAGGCGGTGGTCCGATATGCCCAGAGTATATTTGGCAAGTGGTTTGTCCACAGTCGATCTGCCTCATCCAATCTCATTTTGATGCCTTGTAGGAGGGTTCTGTTAGTTACTTTGGCTTACCCATTAGCTTGTGGGTACCCGACAGAGGAGAAGCGATGCTCGATATGCAGCTCGTCACAGAATGTTTTGAACCGAGTGTTATCGAACTATTTGCCGTTGTCTGTCACTAATACTCGGGGTATGCCAAAACGGCATACTATTGACTTCGAGATGAAGCCCCTGGCCTGTTGGTTGGTGATACTGGCTATTGGTTCGGTTTCTACCCACTTCGTGAAATAATCTATCACCACAATGAGGTTCTTCTGTTGGCCGGACGCTCCAATGAAAGGCCCGAGGAGGTCCATCCCCCATACATCAAAGGGAAGTGAGCTAGTGACTGGAGTGAGAGGATTTACCGGTTGGTGGAAGATGGTAGCATACTGTTGGCAACTTTTGCACTTCTTCACCAGTTTTATGACTTCTTCTCGCATCCCGGGCCCGTAGTAACCTTGGAGAAGGATCTTAAAAGCAAGGGCTCGTCCTCCGAGATGGTTCCCACATATCCCTTTGTGAACTTCCCGATGAGCATAATTAGCCTCACTCAGGCATAGACATTTTAAATAAGGAGTTGTGAGACCCCTTTTGTATAGTTGATCGTTCAAAATTGAGTACCGCGCTGCTAAGAAGATGATCTTTTTAGCCTCGTTCTTTTCTTTTGGGAGATGCTTGTCTCGCAAATACATGAGGATAGGATCCATCCAAGTTTCCCCAGAGGCCACAGACAACATGGTTATTTCATTGATGCTGGGTACTGCCAGCATTTCCTGGTAGACCACTCGTGTGGACTCGAGCTATCGAGATGAAGCAAGCCGAGCTAGAGAATCAGCCTTTGAATTTTTGGCCCGAGGAACTTGGCTGATTCAAAACACTTCGAACTTGGTGACAAGTTCTTTGGCTTTCGCTAAGTAGCGGGTGATCTTCTCTCCTCGGGCCTCAAACTTTTCATCGACTTTGTTTACCACCAACTGTGAGTCGCTGTATGCGTTTAGGAATTCTACGGACAGCACCCTAGCTAGCTTTATCCCTGCCAGTAAAGCCTCGTACTTAGCTTCATTGTTTGAGGCTCTAAATCCGAACCTTAGGGCTTACTCGATGGTAAAGCTGCTCGGGTCACTTAGGATGAGCCTGGCGTCACTCCCGGTATCACTGGAGGATCTATCAACGTGGATCGTCCATTGAGGGACTACCTTGGTTTCGTCGTGATCCGGGGTAGAATCCTCCTGAATTGGGAGAGTGGTTTCCACAATAAAGTAGGCCAAGGCATGGGCTTTGATAGCTGTACGAGGCCGATAATGAATATCGAACTCCCCGAGTTCCACAGACCATTTGACCATTCTCTCAGAGATGTCTGGTTTGTGGAGCACTTGCCGAAGAGGCTAGTTGGTCAGTAGGACAATCATGTGTGCTTGAAAGTATGGCCGAACCTTGCGAGCCGTAATCAGGAGTGCATACACCATTTTCTCCATGGGAAGATATCTTGTTTCCGCATCGTGGAGAACCTTGCTGACATTGTACACGGGCTTTTCGACACTTGCCTCCTCTCGAATTAGGATGGAGGCCATCACCTCATGTCTCGCCGAGAGGTATAGAAAAAGCTCTTCACAGAGGTCGGGCTTGGTAAGTAAGGGGGCGAGCCCAAGTAATTCTTCAGTTCTCCAAACGCTTTTTGGAAATCCTCGGACCAGGCGAAGTCTTTGGTCTTCTTGATGGCTTTGAAGAAAGGGAGGCATTTTTCCACGGATTTTGACATGAATCGACTCAACGTTGCTATCCGCCCAGTGAGTCGCTAGACCTCCCTCACGGTCGGGGGTGATTTCATGCTGATGATGGCTTCTATTTTTTTTGGATTCACCTCTATGCCCTTTTCCGTCACCATGAAGCCGAGGAACTTTCCCCCTGTGACCCTGAATGCGCACTTAGAGGGATTTAGCTTCATTTGGTGGCGTCGAAGGACTTTGAAAGTTTTTCTCAAGTCATTTTCTTGACCCTAAGCTTCAACGCTTTTCACTAGCATATCATCAATGTAGACCTCCATGTTTCGGCCGATCTACTCTCAAAATATTTTGTTTACCAATCTATGATAGGTGGCTCTAGTGTTCTTCATACCAAATGGCATAACTTTATAGTAGTAGAGCCCTTGTCCCATGATGAAAACCGTTTTCTCCTGATCGGACCTGTACATAAGGATCTGGTTATACCCAGAGTAGGCGTCTATAAAAGTCAGCAGATCGTGCCCCGAGGTTGCATCGACGAGCTGGTCGATCCTCGGAAAAAGAAAGCTATCTTTCAGACAGGCTTTGTTTAGATCCGAAAAGTCGATGCAGATTCGCCATTTTCCATTGGCTTTTCTCACCATCACCATGTTGGATACCCAATTCGGGTAGTCTGCTTCACAAATGAAGTTAGCCTTTAGTAGTTTATCTACCTCGACCTGGACAGCAGCTTGCTGCTCGGGCGCGAACGATCTCTTTTTCTGAATGACTGGTTTATGGTTTGAGTCCACATTTAAGCTGATTTCGGGCATATCTACTGTTGACTAGGCAAAGAGGTCCTGGTTCTCTCGGAGGAGGGCGAGTAAGAGCCCCCTGATTATGCCCAAAGTATAACACGGTAGTTGTAGTACGGCTTTGGGGTGTCGATTCCACAGGAAAACAAGTTAAGTACAAAGGAAAATGTGTAAACCTTAAAATGAACGATAAAAGTTACACGAAAGATTTTTAGGTTTTGATGGTGAAATAATGTAAGAAAAATTGTGTAATTGTAAATGAAATATAAATGAGAAATAACAAGGTTCCGAGAATCCTCCTTAAGTTCGTTCCCTATTTCCACTCTTAATTCAATTGATTTTATCTCGATTGCAAGTTTCACATCCCAAACAAACAATCGGAATATATTCAATCAAGCACATTTATAACTCTGATATAATTGCTACAAATTACTCATTGATTTCGGTTAAAGCACACATGACCGATCTTAAAGATTATCAAGAAATGACAATATATCACAATGACAATATCGCAGTAATGGACAATCAGTAAAATAAATCTACCATAATCAATCACATCCAAACAACCTCAATGGAGGAGAAGGATGCAATCACCGGATTAAGAGAATCTAAAAGAAAAAGAATAAAAAGTGCATCTATCACATGAACTCAAATCCTTCTTACTTAATCAATGAATAATTCATAAAACAATATTCGACATTAAATCTGTACAACTGAATCAAGAAGGAAATAAGGAACAATAAATCCCTAAGGATTCATCCTTTTCCCTTGTGTGAAGACTAGTTGGCCATGGAAATCAAGGTGGAAGAATAATAAGGATGCTCTCTCCTTGATTTGACCATCGAGTTCAAGGTGGAAGAAAAATATGGATGCTCTCCCCCCTTGACTTTT
Source organism: Bretschneidera sinensis (assembly GCA_023935145.1). Taxonomy (NCBI): domain Eukaryota; kingdom Viridiplantae; phylum Streptophyta; class Magnoliopsida; order Brassicales; family Akaniaceae; genus Bretschneidera; species Bretschneidera sinensis. The sequence goes on from CM043697.1 coordinate 151,249,580, forward strand.
AGCCCTCAAGAAACTTAGAAATAAAATGGAAGAGTGCTGGATTTGGGATCCAAGATCTTCTCTGTTTTTCTCTCTTCCTTCCTTCCTTGCTTCCTTTCTCTCTTGAATTCTTTGAATGCCCGGCTGCACACTCTTTAAGGAGGTATTTATAGATTACAAGTAGTAACTAGGGGTATTTTGGTCTTAGAAAAATGATACTTGCTCTCCCTAATCAGGTCAAGAGGCGAGTGGGTCGTGCTGTGCGTCTGGGCCTGCTGTGCTGGCCTGAACTGTTTCCACTAAAACTGCCCTAACTTTCTCTAGAAAAATCATTTTTACGAACCGTGAAATTCTCCAAAAAATAGACTTCCGGATCTTTCTAAGAATATATGGTTCATCTCCTGGTTCTTCCTACATAAATACTGTTTAATCTGAAAAGGTGATTGATCTGTACGAGAAATTCTGGCAATTTAGTGTTAGCCTGTATGCAGAAGTGCACACACTAGTGTGCTTACCCTTAACTTGCTCCAAAGTGAAGCACACACTTGTGTGCAGTCTTTTGACTCACTTTAGTTTATTTCTCTAATCTTGGTTTAGACAAAAATTATCTTTAATTCATGTTTGGACATGTCTAAACCTTGAACAAATACCAACATCAACATGCAAGAACTTTTGGCGCTTTAAACATAGATTGCTTTATCATCTCTTTTGGACTCAAAGCACCTGAAAATGCATCAAAATAGATCAATGATCCAAAAAGGATACTTTAGAATTGTTAAGCAAAAATGAGTAATAAAACCCTAGATCAACCTTAGCATGCTAACAAATAAGCATTGTTTAGATGAATTTTATGGTTCTTATCACAACCCCCAACTAGCTTATTACTAGTCTCTAGCAATTCAAGCGAAAGACAAGAGATGAATTCTTTATTTAGAAATCAAAGCAAAATACAGAAATGCTAGTGTTAACTAAGAGTGATTCAAAAATCTTTGTCTCAAAAATCATGCATAACATACAACACATAGAATCATTAAACATCACTCAAGTCCAAGAATAATCCAAATGTCAATCTTAGAATCGTTATCGACTTTTAACATCCATCTTAGCACAATACATTAGTCCGAACACTCGGATGATTTTATGCACAACGTAGGATGAATAGAAGTCTTGACCTCTAAAAACATATTAAATTGTGTGACATCAATCACAAATCAAGCTCCATAAGCTCACTTTTCAAATCACCCTCCGCTATGTAGAAAAATCACACTACATCGGATCAATAGGTCTTTAATAAGCTTGCAACGTTAGGCTAGGTTAAAGGTCAAGAAAGAACGGGAAAGTTTAAACAAATGAAAGAACTAAGTCTCTTAATTTAAATGCAACCACTTTAAGCACAAGATAACCTTACTTCAACACCCAACTCTTTCAACCATTTTTCGAGCATTTCTCGCAATAAATCACTATTTTTTTTTCTTTTCTTCTTTCTTTGCCATAATTCATTTTTTTATTATTATTTTGGAATAAGACCATTCACCTTCTCTTTCATTCTTTTCTTTTCTTTTCCACAACCCCCAACTTATCTCTTTTAATGTATTTGGGTATGGTAGTGATATTTTCTCATATTTCCACCCTTACTCCTTTTAAGTGCTTCTCACAACATGTGTATAACTAAGTTCTTTTAAAAGAAAGGTAAGGATAAAATATTTTTAGGCTCATAAAGGTAAGTAAATGGTTTATCGAAAGAAACAATGCTCAATTTTTCTTTTCAAGAAAAAGGTTCAAATAGGTGACTAGCGATAAATATAACAATGGTAAGTTTAAAAAGGCTCAAACGGTCCAAAAATGGCCTACATCATATCCTAAGTAGTGTGCATTCTATGATTTTCGCCTCAAATGATTATCAAATAAGTTCTAGAGCTTGTAGAGACCGCAAAAGTATTCACACAAAACAATCGCACATAAAACTTCTCCAAATGCTTTAGACTAATCATACAATCTTACCACAAACCAGAGTCTCAAACCAAAGAAAAATTGACACTTAATTTATTCTCAAAGCGAAGTAAGATTTAACTTCTTCTACACGCTATATGCTATCTCAATTAGGCTCATATCATCGACATGTGAAAAAACTCCAAGGCTAACAGAAAGTATGCTAAAAACAATCAAAAAGGTAAAATGACAGCAAGTAGTTCAATGAAAAACATGAAAAACAGGAATATGTTTCCTCCACCCCCAACTTAAAGAGACTTTGTCCTCAATGTTAAAGTAAAAGATAAGGAAACTCCATTTTTAGCCAAAAGTGCACAAAAGCTGAAAATTGTGCACCACCATTTGAACAGCTTCGTATATTTGTCCCTGAAAAAGAAATACGAAAGTAAAATTGGAAAACAACAAAATACTAATAATAAACAAGAAAAAAATTATGAAAAACAATAACAATAAAAATAAAAGGATATGCTATGGGGTGCCTCCCATGAGCGCTAAGTTTTACGTCTTCAGCCAGACACTCTTATTCCCTCCTAGACAAAGATGAGTTGAATGCACCAGCAATTGCTTTACTGTTAAATTTGCTGCTTATGTGCTTTGGAGAGACTTTAAAGATGTCATCAGTAACATCTGCAGATTTTGGCTCGATATATGCTCTTTTGAAGCCATGGGTGAGGGTATATACTTGGTGGTTCTCGTCCACATCCTCTGATTTGTTCGGTGTTAGGATGCGTAATGACTTACCACTAAGTGTCTCAATGGCATTCACCTTCTCTTTCTTCTGTTGCGTTTGGTGCTGACCGTATAATGTGGACTGAGCTTGAGAAGGGAACTTATCTCGCTCAGTCACACTCAAGTAGCTCGTCAGCTTGGACACTTGGCTCTTTATTTCTTTATGTTCTTCAACAACCTGCATAATTAAAGATTCAAGCCTTTGATTAGTCTTACCAGGTACCTCAATAAAAGCATGCAAAGTGTCTTCTAAAGGATTCTTAGAAGATACAGGTGCATGATATGGTGCAGGGGGTTGTGCAAGCTGCTGGTTTTCAGACTTCCAGCTGAAATTGGGGTGATTTCGCCATCCCGGATTATATGTATTAGAGAAGGGTGCAGAAGGCTTCGTGTACATGCCTAAGGCATTACATTGTTCCTTATATATCCCTCTCATCTCAACAAATGTGGGGCACTCTTTGGCAAGATGGTCTACCCTGCCACACACAAAACATGGTTCAAAATTTTTTTCATGATTGACCACGTGTGTTGGCTTTAAGCTCTTAGTCTTAAATACCTCTAGTTCTCTAGTGAGCATCTCGATCTTGGCTTTAAGGTTATCCTCTTCCTTAAGATGGTAAATTCCACCACCATTCGGGTTCTCTATAGGTCGTGACCTATTTGTGCTCTCAGTAGCACTAGGTCCAGTCCAAGTGTGAGCTTTTTCAGCAAGCTCATTGAGGTACTCTATGGCCTCATCAGGATCTTTCTCCAAGAACTCACCATTACACATCACCTCTACAAATTGGCGTTTTCTATAAGTAAGACCCTCATAGAAATAGCTCACTAAATGCCAATTTTTATACCCATGGTGAGGGCACATACTCAATAACTCTTTAAATCTCTCCCAAGACTGATACAATGTCTCGCTGTCCTTTTGTGCAAAGGTGGAGATTTGTCTTTTGAAAGCATTGGTCTTGTGTTGGGGAAAGTATTTATTAAAGAAAATTCGAGTCATCTCAGTCCACGACCCAATGGATCGTGGTCTTAGTGAGCATAGCCAACTTTTAGCTCTATCCTTCAAAGCGAAAGGAAAGAACTTAAGCCTAACAATGTCATCGGTTTCATCTTGACTATGAAAAGTCGCGACTACTTCCTCAAACTCTTTAATGTGCACATATGGGTTTTCATTATCCAAGCCATGAAAAGTAGGGAGTAATTGAATCATCCCCGGTTTAAAATTTAGTTGGCAAGTATTGGCTGGAAACATGATACATGATGGTGTGGCTGTGCGTGTAGGGTGGAGGTAATCCTGAAGTGTTCTAGCAACATTTTCATTAGGATTATCGGCCATGTTAACAAAATCCTCTAAATTTTCATGTGAGGGTGCACTATGGTTTGATCTAGACGAGGTTTCACCAATGGAGGTGGAATGAGAGGGTAACTCTAATTCGGGTCCTCTAATGAATCTACCTTGAATTTTTTGGTCTAAGCATGCACCAATTAATTTAGAGGGAGAATAAATAAATAAAACAGAGTAATAAATAAATAAACAAAATAATAAACAAATAAATAAAACAGAATAATAAACAAATAAATAAAACAGAGTAATAAACAGATAAATAAAAACAGAATAATAAACAAATAAATAAAACAGAATAATAAACAAATAAATAAAACGGAATAATAAACAAATAAATAAAAACATAATAATAAATAGATAAACAAAACAGAATAATAAACAGATAAATAAAAACAGAATAATAAACAAATAAATAAAAACAGAATAATAAAAGAAAATTAGAAAATCAAAACAAAGGTAAAGGAACAATATTATCGTATTTACAAACTGCTGAAAATAAAAATATTTACAATTCTTCTACCATCACACTCAAAGTTGACAAGTTTCTTTGTACTTAAGCGCGTTTCTCCAGCAATGGCGCCAAAATTTGATTACGCCCAAAGTATAACACGGTAGTTGTAGTGCAACTTTGGGGTGTCAATTTCCACAAGGAAACAAGTTAAGTACAAAGGAAAATGTGTAAACCTTAAAATGAACGATAAAAGTTACACGAAAGATTTTTGGGTTTTGATGGTGAAATAATGTAAGAAAAATTGTGTAATTGTAAATGAAATATAAATGAGAAATAACAAGGTTCCGGGAATCCTCCTTAGGTTCGTTCCCTATTTTCACTCTTGATTCAATTGATTTTATCTCGATTGCAAGTTTCACATCCCAAACAAACAATCGGAATATATTCAATCAAGCACATTTATAACTCTAATATAATTGCTACAAATTACTCATTGATTTCAGTTCAAGCACACATGACCAATCTTAAAGATTATCAAGAAATAACAATATCGCAGTAATGGACAATCAGTAAAATAAATCTACTGAAATCAATCACATCCAAACAACCTCAATGGAGGAGAAGGATTCAATCACCGGATTAAGAGAATCTAAAAGAAGAAGAATAAAAAGTGCATCTATCACATGAACTCAAATCCTTCTTACTTAATCAATGAATAATTCATAAAACAATATTCGACATTAAATCCGTACAACTGAATCAAGAAGGAAATAAGGAACAATAAATCCCTAAGGATTCATCCTTTTCCCTTGTGTGAAGACTAGTTGGCCATGGAAATCAGGGTGGAAGAACAATAACGATGCTCTTTCCTTGATTTGGCCATGGATTTCAAGGTGGAAGAACAATATAGATGCTCTCCCCCCTTGATTTCTAGCCCTCAAGAAACTTAGAAATAAAATGGAAGAGTGCTAGATTTGGGATCCAAGATCCTCTCTGTTTTTCTCTTTTCCTTGCTTCCTTTCTCTCTTGAATTCTTTGAATACCTGGCTGCACACTCCTTAAAGAGGTATTTATAGATTACAAGTAGTAGCTAGGGGTATTTTGGTCTTGGAAAAATGGCACTTGCTCGCTCTAATCAGGTCAAGAGGCGAGTGGGCCGTGCTGTGCATCTAGGCCTGCTGTGCGTCTGGGCCTGTTGTGCTGGCCTGAACTGTTTCCACTAAAATTGCCCTAACTTTCTCTAGAAAAATCATTTTTATGAACCATAAAATTCTCCAAAAAATAGACTTCCAGATCTTTCTAAGAATATATGGTCCATCTCCTGGTTCTTCCTACATCAATACTGTTTAATCTAAAAAGGTGATTGATCTGTACAAGAAATTCTAGCAATTTAGTGTCAGCTTGTATGTAGAAGTGCACACACTAGTGTGCCTACCCTTAACTTGCTCCAAAGTGATGCACACACTTATGTGCAGTCTTTTGACTCACTTTAATTTATTTCTCCAATTTGGTTTAGACGAAAATCATCTTTAAATCATGTTTGGACATGTCTAAACCTTGAACAAATACCAACATCAACATGCAAGAACTTTTGGCGCTTTAAACATAGATTGCTTTATCATCTCTTTTGGACTCAAAGCACCTGAAAATACACCAAAATAGATCAATGATCCAAAAAGGATACTGTAGAATTGTTAAGGCAAAAACGAGTAATAAAACCCTAGATCAACCTTAGCATGCTAACAAATAAGCATTGTTTAGATGCATTTTATGGTTCTTATCACCCCCTAAGGTCCTTGGAGAGATTGGAGCCAATCTAGATGGTTCATGAAACATCATCTTCGAGGGGTATCGTGGTCAACTCTTTCATCGACCGGCCTTATGGGTTATTCTCTTCGTCTTTAAGGTCATCCAACTCAAGTGGGAGAGCTTCCGTCCTCTTGTCTTCTCTCACTGAGTTAAGATAGCAAGACCTGGAGATCTGCTGGTCTCCCTTAACCTCATCCACTCCATCTTCAGTCAGAAATTTCACTTTTAAATGATATGTAGAGACGACCACTCGGAGCCTGTTCAGGGTGAGTCGGCCTAGGATCATGTTGTAGGATGAATACTATCGGACGATTAGGAAAATAACTTGTATGGTGGTTGCCTGTGGAGTTGTTCCTGCGGTTACTAAGAGAACTATGCTGTCCTTTGCAAACACCGAGCCCCCTAAAAGTCGTAGAGCGGGGTGGAGACCGACTCCAGCCGAGAGTCTCTAGTTGCATATGTTGGAAAGCATCGTAGAATAGAATGTCGATCAAACTCCCGTTGTCGACAAGGACGAGCCTGACCTCATGGTTGGCCACGAGAAGAGAGATGACCACGATGTCGTCATGCAGGGTCTGGACTCCCTCCAGGTCCTCGTCCGCTAAAGTGATGGTCGTATCCATCTTTCATCTTTTGTGGGGTCCGGTGATCAGGCATAAGTTTTTTAGCGGATCCTGAAAGTGCCCTTTGCTACAGGACCCCCACAGATGGTTTTAATGATCTTGGCCACAGTGACCTCTAGTTTTTTCTAGCTGGGCTCTCCGTGGCTTGGTCTAGGACTCTTCTAAGTTGATCGGACTGCCCTATCCTAATCGGAAGGGTGCTTGGGACTTTTTTGGGGCCATTTCGTGAATTTCTCTACTCGAGGCCCAATGAACTCCTTTCAACTTCCCTCGATTGATGAGGGCTTCTACTTATGCTTTAGTGCCTGACAATCTTCTGTGTCGTGCCCTGGTTCCTATGGAACCGACACTATTTACCCCAGTCCTCATTGAGGCGCAATAGTTTTAGAGGCCACTGCAAGATCTCCTTGTCTTGGATAAGCATCAAGACTTCGGTTCTAGATGCGCTGAGAGAGGTAAAGTTCCCGAAGGGCCTAGGAACCCTGGGTCTGTCCTTGCGAAAGGGTTGCTTGACGGGTTCCCGACGCAGACCGACATGGCCCTTTTTTTTTCTTTCTGCGTCCCTTTCCCCTCTCTCTTTGAAAGGCCTGGTCATCCTCTACCAACATGTATTTCTTGGCTCGGGCCAAGATCTCATTCATGTCGCTGGGTGACCGCCTGGTGAGTTTTGAGCTGAAGATCCCAAATCTCAACTTGTTCTTAAACGCCAGCATCTGGACGCTGGGGTCGAGGTCGGGGATCTCCCAGGCCGCTGAATTGAACCTTGATATATAGGCTCAGAGTTTTTCTTTTCTTAACAATGTTAAACAGGGACTTTGAGGTCTTTTTGGGACCTTTGCTGCTAAGAAAGTGTAAGGCGAAGGCATAACTTAGCTCTTTGAAAGTGCGGATACCCCCTGGTTTCAAACGAGAATACCATGTCCCAGCCACCTTCTCAAGCATCAGGGGGAAAGCTCGACACATTACTAGATCGGAATGCCTGTGGAGCGTCATCATGGTTTTGTAGTGCTGGAGATGGTCCAAGGAGTCCGTGGATTCGTCGTAAGGCTTGATTTGAGGCATTCGAAAGTTTGGTGGGAGGGTGGCCTCAAGGATCTCCAGAATGAAGGGAGAGTCTTAGACGTTGAGCTCATCCATGACATTATGGTTGCCGCTCTTGAGTGCTTCGTTGATCCATCCTTCTATGTCCTCTATTCGCTTACCGAGGTCCTCACTGCTCCTGGATGAATGACTTTTTCTAGGCTTGGCCACCGGGGGGGGGGGGAGGACTCCTCCGTGGAACAGCTTTCGACAGGGAGCCTACGACTTACTGAACTGGTGAGGCTAGGGTCTGATTGTGACGGTGTGGGAGAAGACTAGCGAGCCCCTCTATGAACCTCGGCAGTCAGATTGGCCACTAATCGTGAGAGCTCTACAAGTTGTGCTTGGAACGTAACCATGCTGGGGTATGTGTCGAATTCGACTGAGGAACTTGGTCCGGACCGATGGGTGTGGGTACTAGCCCTCACTACTCCTTTACCGGTGTCTTTGGCGGTGTGTTTAGGTGGCATGACAACAAATGAGTTCTTCAAACTTCTTCATTTTACTGTTTAGCGAGAGATAGTGGTTTCCCACGGACGGTGCCAATCCGTTGATGCCAAAAACGTGTTTACTGAGTTAGGGGCCAAGCCTTGAGGAGACCTGTATAAGAGAGAAGAGATAAGCTAGGGGGTCACCGGAGGGAATGCCTCTGAGGGTACTCCAAAGGTTTTGTTAGTGTGAGGTTTCAAGATATATAGGAGTGACAGTGTTCTCATTTTTAGGTCAAGAAGAATCTGATTTTGGACTGCACACCTGAGTCTTTTTATAGGGTTTTAAGGAGGCCCTTTCGTCCAGGGTGGTGATGACGTGGAGGTCCAGCTGGGTAGGTAATGATGCCTAGGAGGCCTAGCTGTATCGCCTTAGGTCATCCGCGTGTTTTGCCTTGCTGTCTTGGTTAGGAGTTGACCATGTATGAGGCGGCCCGTGTGCCAAGGGCTGTGATGACGTGGAAGGCGTTAATGACCTGGGGTCCAGCTAGACAAACCTGAGTCATTAGTGCAATGCCTCGCTGCCTTAGCTTGGGGCGTTTGAAGTGTCATATCTTCATTGGGTGTGTTCGTTTGTAGCTCGAGGTTTCAACCCAAGAGGGGGGGTGAATTGGGTTTTTAAAAACTTTTCGCGGAATTAATATAAGTTTATAAAAACTAACAAGCAACAGATAATAAATACAAGTAATGAGCTGTAAATAAAGAGTTTAAGGAAAGAGGATGCAAACACAGTTATAGTGGTTCGGCAATATCGGATTCGTTCCGACCCTACGTCCACTCTCTTCAAGGAACACCTTGAAGTAATCCACTAAGAAAACTTAGTCGCACAACTTAACCGGGTGTTGCACAAACCGTACACAAGCAAATTACAGGAATTGCTTAAACCGAAAAATCTCCTTCCTTTCGGAAGTTTCCCCTTCCTCTCGGAAGTAATCCCTTTACAAAGATGGTGTAAAGTAAAAGGTAGAAAAACAGCAAATGAAAACTTATTACAACAGAAATGTCTCTCTTTCAAAGTAAAGCTTGAAGAAATGGCTCAATAAGATTATTTCAAAGCTTTTTGTGTTTCAAGAGTATAAAAACTTGATTATGTGAGATCAACTCTTTTTGAATATGTACAACTTGTTATTGAATGCTTAACTGAATGGGTTTATATAGCAATCAATTAATATGGCCGTTTAGGGCTTTAATTTGAAAAAGATTTACTTTAAAACGTTCAGATTTGGAGTCCAACGGTCATATTTTTGAATTACCAGTCGATTGGGTCGAGATACCAGTCGACTGGATTCACTTGAAAAATAGTTGTTTTCAGACCTTTTAGGTATCCAGTCGACTGGTATATATCATCCAGTCGACTGGGGACTTTCTGTCCATTTTACCAGTTGACTGGGTTGTTTCATCCAGTTGACTGGAGACTTACTAGTCAAAGTACCAGTCGACTGGGTTAATTCATCCAGTCGACTGGGTACCTTCTGACCCATATACCAGTTGACTGGTATATGTACCCAGTCGACTGGGTTGTCTTCCAACCCAGTTTTCCTTATTTTTTCATAAAAAACATTTTAAAAATAATGGTTTTAGAAAAACCTTTTGTGTTTGAGCCTTTGAACAAGCTAATACAATGTATGAGTGAGACTCACATTGGTTCTAAACCTTAAGACCTATTCTAGATCTTCAGATTTCACTTGGTACTTGATTTGGTTCGAGTTTTTGCACTTTGTTCCTTGGTTGAATGTGTTTGATCCTTAATAAAACTTAGTTTAAACATATTAGTTAAATAACAGTTGTGTTTTGCCATCATTAAAATATGGGCGAGGGTCAACAATCTCCCCCTTTTTGATGATGACAAAACTAATAATGTAAAAACAGTTTTAAAAACTAAGTGATAGGATTTTACAAAAATTTGGACAGAGTCTCCTCTGTTTTTCGAGTAAAACCACCCTGTAAACAAGCAAACACAGTTTATATTTCTTTCAACCAATCCAGAATCAAACTCAACCAATCAATAAACATTTTAACAAAGTTATGGAGCAATGCTCCCCCTAAATCTATGCATTGGTTGTGTTTTACTTAGATTTTCTCGTTTTTCTCATTTTTCTCCCCCGTTTTGACAACAGCAACCAAAGGGAGTATAACATAAAAAATAAGCTACTTAGCCAATATAGTCAAATAGATTATAAGAAAACAAAGTTGTACGCGAAGATTTGGCTTCATTCGAATCTCGGAAGCCTTCCCGAGAAGAACCAGAAGTTTTCAAGCGTATAAGCATTTTATAGCAGTTTTAGTGACCAAACAAAGTTTTAAAACAGTGCTAACATATTAAAAATAGCATAAATAAATGCAAGAAATATGGCTAATAGAATACATCATCATAGAGAAAAAGTCAATACAGGCAGGGCTTCATAGAGCCATAACTAAGAAAAAAAGTACATGAGATGTCCGTGCTATATGATAAAAACTAGAAAAGCACTAAGTACAGATAAAAGATAGAGACTCATGGTGCGGGAGAGTCCGAGCTGTCATGAAGAAGTTCCCTAATCTCAGCTAGGGAACCCTCGGTGTGCTCTCGATGTAACTCGAAGTCGTCCCGTAGGTGGTCTATGGAGGAGCTCAGCCTCTGGTAATCAGACTGCATGGACTGAAAACCGGACTCCATCGTCATCTGAAGACTCGTGATAGCTCGTAGGATGTCACCATAACCAGTCTGACCGGTACTCGAGTCACCAATGAGAGGTGCTCGGGTATCTGTCTCCATCTCAGCAGCCGTATCAGCATCCTCATCACTGTCACTCGCATTCTCTCAGATCCTTAGGCGCTTTCTGGCCTTCGGATAGAGGAACCCTTCACGAACAGTACATCCCATCTTTTTCAGAGATGAGATGTTGATGATGTCTGTCAATCCGATATCCTGAGCCTCAGAGGCAGCCAAAGGTACCCGAAAGTGCTGGAGGATGAGCGTAATGAGCATCCCATAAGGAAGACACCCGGAGTCATTTGCTTCGCCGTTTATCATGTTGGTGAGCAGAAGAGGATATATATTGAAGTGGTGCCCAGATTTTAGGCATCAAATCAATACCGTATCTATTTTAGATAAATACCCCCGACTCCCGAGTCTCGGGTGGATGGTCCAACTGACAATCAACTGAAACATCTTTGAGTCGAGGGACAAGTCACTACATGTGTGAAATGTAGTGGGTCTGTACACATAGTTAGGGTCGCCCCTGACTATCCGACAGGCCTCTTCAACTTCAAAGTTGTCTGGCCATCCATCCAGACTCCATTGAACCCCCCTTATAGGGATTCTCAGAATGCTCATCAAGAGGTCAGTGTTGACCTCAAACTCCACACTGCTAACTCTGGTTCTGAATCTCAGAGCCAGAGGACTGGGTTTCACCAAGTTCGCATAGAACTGGTGAATCAGTCGCGGGTAATACTTTTCATGAATTCTGACCAGTGGGGTCAGATTTATTGCCTCAAAGGCTGGTAGAATATCGAAATTACCATGACGAATAGAGTCAAAATCAATGACTCTACCCGTCATGATTTTCTTGTGACGGATTATTGAATTATTCCTCTTATGAGCCGCTGGGCTATAAAACAAAGTCTGCTCCAGCTCTGTTCTGGGCTCCTTGCCGGATGACCCTGCTGCTCCATTCCTTTTCGACTCCGAAGCCGAAGGTTTTGAAGACCTTGGCTTTTTAGGCGCATTAGGTCCACTTGTTGTGAGTTTAATATGGATTTTGTCACTCATTTTGGAGAAATCTGGAATTTTTTTTTTTAAAAAAAAGGATTTTGGTAAAAATGAGAGATTTTAACCGTAGAAAGTTAAAAATCTCTTTAGGAATGTGTAGATCGGTGTGTTTAGAAGGGATTTGGATGGTTTTTGGATCACAATGATGAATTTTTCTAGAGAGAGAAAGCTTGGGCTCTTTGAAAATGGCGTAAAAATGGCGAAAATGAACAGTCCCTTTTATAGAATCGCGATACCAGTCGACTGGGGTCGATATACCAGTCGACTGGGTCCCTTTGAAAAGATGAACAGTTTCTTTACCAGTCGACTGGGTAAACGTACCAGTCGATTGGGTAAACTGGCAGTGAGTTACCAGTCGACTGGGCTAACTTTACCAGTCGACTGGAGGACAATGGTTTTTCAAAAAATTGGCTCCAAATAGGATTTGATCTTATAGATGACTGGAGAAGACTTACCAGTCGCCTGGAATATTTGGCAGAGAATTACCAGTCGACTGGGTCAAAATTACCAGTCGACTGAAAGATCAGGCAGAGACTTACCAGTCGACTGAAAGATCAGGCAGAGACTTACCAGTCGACTGGAGCACATTTACCAGTCGACTGGATTTTGAGTAAAATTTACAGTCCTGAATTTTTTAGCACGATTTTGTTTATCTATGACATTTTTGAGTGAGGGGAATAATTAAACATGAATTAATACTCTATCACTTAATGTCAAACATGCAAATGATGAAATGAGATGCAATCAAACATTTAGTTTATCAAAATCAAGCAATCCCATCAACATTCTAATATTACAAAAACTAGCTTCACTTAAGGGTTTCGTAAGAATATCAGTAATTTGATCTTCTGAAGGTATGAATTCTAATCTTATATCACATTTTTGAGCATGATCTCTTAGGAAATGATGTCTAATCTCTATATGTTTGGTTCTAGAGTGCTGAATAGGATTTTTGGTTAGGTTGATGGCACTAGTATTATCACAAAATATAGGAATATTTTTGAGACTCATGCCATAGTCTTCTAGTTTTTGTTTCATCCATAGTACTTGGACACAACAACTGCCAGCTGCTACATATTCCGCCTCAGCGGTTGATAGTGCAACTGAATTCTGTTTCTTGGAGAACCAAGAAGTTAACATAGCACCTAAGAATTGGCATGTTCCACTTGTGCTTTTTCTATCTAACCTACATCCAGCAAAATCAGCATCTGAATATCCTACTAGCTCAAAAGATGATTCTCTAAAGTACCATAATCCTATGGTCTGGGTCCCTTGTAGATATCTAAGAATTCTTTTTACTGCAACTACATGTGATTCCTTAGGATTAGACTGAAATCTAGCACACATGCATACACTGAACATTATATCAAGTCTACTTGCAGTCAAATATAGTAAAACACCTATCATGCTTCTATAATATTTAGAATTTATAGTTTTACCTTCTTCATCAAGATTAAGTTTGGTGGTTGTGCTCATAGGCGTTCCAATTGGCTTTGAGCTTTCCATCCCGAACCTTTTTAGTAGATCTTTGATGTACTTTTGTTGATTGATGAAGATACCTCTTTTTAGTTGCTTGATTTGCAGTCCAAGGAAATAGGTAAGTTCTCCCATCATGCTCATTTCAAATTCACCTTGCATGCACTTTGCAAACTCTTGACACATAGATTCATTAGTAGCACCAAATATAATATCATCAACATATATTTGAACTATCAAAGTGTCATTCTTGTGAGTTTTTGTGAAGAGAGTTGTGTCTATTTTACCTCTTACAAAATCATTGTTAATCAAAAATTTACTTAATGTTTCATACCATGCTCTTGGAGCTTGCTTCAACCCATATAGAGCTTTAGAAAGTTTATAGACATGATTTGGAAGACTAAGATTTTCAAATCCAAGAGGTTGTTCAACATAAACCCCTTCTTCTATAAAGCCATTTAAAAAGGCACTTTTCACATCCATTTGAAATAGCTTGAATTTATTAAAGCATGCAAAGGCTAATAACATTCGAATAGCTTCTAATCTAGCTACAGGAGCATAGGTTTCATCAAAATCTATTCCTTCCTCTTGGTTATATCCCTTAGCAACTAGTCTAGCCTTATTTCTAGTTACTATACCATTTTCATCCATTTTATTTCTATATACCCATTTAGTTCCAATAATTGAATGATCTTTAGGTCTTGGAACTAGTTTCCAAACATCGTTTCTCTCAAATTGATTTATCTCTTCCTGCATTGCAATTATCCAATCATTATCTTTTTCAGCTTCTATAAATGTCTTAGGTTCTACTTGAGACAAAGAAGCTACAAAATTGTAAATATTTCTAATGGAAGAGCGAGTTCTTACCCCTTGTGAAGGATCACCAATTACTTGATCAATTGGATGATGATTTACATACCTCCAATCCTTGGGTAGATTTTCCTCTTGTTAACTTGAGGATGGTTGGTCCAAATTGGGAGTTGTCATCCCTTCATTTGTTTGAGAAGAACTCACTTTAGGGTCAACAATGGGAGTAGGAGTTCCCATTCTTGGAATAAAATCTGCATCATCTTTAAAGGAAACTTCTCCACTACTCATTGGGTTAGATTCATCATTAGTTACATGCACAGATTCTTCTACTACTAGAGTTCTCTTATTGAAAACTCTATAAGCCTTACTAGTGGTTAAATATCCTAAAAATATCCCTTCATCGGTCTTGGAATCAAATTTACCCAAGTTAGTTTTATTGTTATTTAAGATGAAGCACTTACTACCAAAGGCACGAAAATAGGAAATATTGGGCTTTCTCCATTTTCATAGTTCATGTGGTGTTTTATCAAGCAAGGGCCTTATCAAAATTCTATTTAAAATATAGCAAGAAGTATTCACGGCTTCAGCCCAAAAATATTTTGGTAAATTATTTTCACAAAGCATTGTTCTTGAAAATTCTTCTAGAACTCTATTTTTCCTCTCAACAACTCCATTTTGTTGAGGAGTTCTAGGAGCTGAAAAGTTGTGATTAATTCCATTTTCATCACAAAATTTTGAAAAGCTTTGATTTTCAAATTCTTTGCCATGATCACATCTTATGCTTGAAATACAAATTCCTTTTTCATTTTGTACCTTTTTGCAAAACTTTTCAAATCCTTTGAAAGCTTCATCCTTATAAGCAATAAAAATAATAAAGGTATATCTTGAATAGTCATCAACAATAACAAGAGCATATTGATGGCCACCTAGACTAATGGTACTAATTGGACTAAATAAGTCCATATGCAAAAGTTCCAAAGGTCTAGTAGTTGAGACTACATTTTTTGCTTTAAAAGATATCCTAGATTGTTTTCCCATTTGACAAGCATTGCAAATTTTGTCTTTCTCAAAATTGATTTTAGGAAGTCCAATAACTAAATCTTTTCTTGAAACAATTTTTAGCAAGTTCATGTTTACATGACCAAGCCTTGTATGCCATAGCCATTGATTTTCACTAAAAGCAGGAAAACATTTTTCATTATCGGAATGCAAAGATTTCAAATCAACTATATAGACATTTTCATGTCTATGGCCAATGAATTTGATCTTGTTGCTCTTGATATCTATAACTAGACAATGAGAGGTCTCAAATGTGACTTTATATCCTTTGTCACATAATTGACTAATGCTAAGTAAATTTGGCTTAAGGCCTTGTACTAGCAATACATTATCTAAGGTTGAGAAATCATTACCGACTTTTCTATGCCCGATGATATTTATTTTAGTATTATCTCCAATGGTCACAAGTCCACCATCTCTTAGAGTTAGCTCATTGAATACGCTTTTATCACCGGTCATATGCTTCGAGCAACCGCTATCAAGGTACCAACAGTTACCTTTCTCCTTGGTGTGAAGACAAATCTAAATCACACAAGGATATACGATAGCACTTTTAGGTACCCAAAATTTCTTGGGTCCTTTGGGGTTAGTCCTGGAAAATACGGTTCCTTTTGGGACCCATACTTTCTTAATATGAGGTGCTTTATGAACAAGTTGATGATGCACAGTCCTAGCATGATAGTCATAGAAATTTCTAGGATGTCTTACATGTGAATTCCTATAAACCTTAGGATAATAGTTCCTAGGATACATGTTTCTATGGTAAAGAGTATGAAAATTCATGTCATTTCTATAAAGAGTATGATGATGCATTCTAGGATACCCATGATGATAATTCCTAGGATGAGCACGAGCAGAATGCATTCTTTGATTATACACATTGTTCCTAGAATGAGCATGATAATTATTTCTAGGATGTGTATGAGCATTTCTAGAATGAGCATACATATAAGCATGAGTATTTTTAGAATGCTTCAATTTAGTATGATCATTTAAGTTTCTAGACTTCCTAGCATTTATCGAGAGAGTGCTTTTAACAATGCTAGGAGCTTTTGAAGTAGAAGCTCCATCTACACAAGAGGCTTTCATGAATAAGCTCTCTTTGTTTTTTGTTTTCCCAATGGAGAATATCCTACACCAGATTTTCCTCCACTTAATCTTTGGGAAGAAAGCACTTCATCAAGTTTTTTTTTACCAAGCATAAGTCTAGATATAGTGCTGTTTAATTCAGAAATTTTATTTTTCAAATTCTCATTTTCATCTTTAAGAAAATCTTGAGACGAATCATTCAGTAAAGATGATAATTTTTCTTTTTCTTTTCTAAGAATTATCATTTCTTTAGAAAGAGATGATACTTCTTTCTTAAGAACAGAATTTCTAGAATCAAAATTTTTTAATTCTTCATGTATTTCATTTATGACTTCTAGCAGTTCTTCACTACTAGTAACAATATTATTTTTTGAAGAGGGAGAAGATGTTACCTCACTTTCATCATCGATTGCCATCAAACAAAGGTTGGCAATTTCCTCGTATCCGATTTCTTTATCGATGACTCATCTTCTTCGTCATCGCTCCAGGTAGTTGCTACCATAGCTTTCTTCTTGAAGCCCTTGTATGGTTTGTTTGAAACCGGACAATCAGCTTTTATATGTCCTGGCTTTTTGCAGCCATAGCACATAAGTGGTTCCCTTTTTGAGGTGAGATCCTTTGAGTAAGGTTTCTTGCTTTTCTTCAAGAACCTATGGAATCGTTTGGTGATTAAAGCCATTTCACCATCCTCTTCACTGCTCTCTGCTTCTTGTTCTAATTCCTTTTCTTTGTTGCTCGTAGAAGCTTTGAGAGCAATTTGCTTTTTCTTCTTCTCATCATCATTGATGATGGGAGTCATTTCTTCCATCTCGTATGTTAATAATGACCCAAGCAGCGTCTCAACATCAAGCTTGTCAAGATTTTTGGCCTCCTGAATGGCTGTCCTCTTTGGTTTCCATTCTGGTGGCAGAGATCTTAAGATTTTTCTGGTTAGTTCAACTTCCTTAATATTCTTGTCAAGCAATTTTAAACCATTTATAATAGTAATGAATCGTGAGTGCATTTCGGAAATGGTTTCGTTAGGAGACATCTTAAAAGATTCATACTCAGAAATTAGCATGTAAATTTTAGACTTTTTTACTTCACTTGTTCCTTCATATGTGACTTGCAATTTGTCCCATATTTCTTTAGCAGAAACGCATGCAGATATTTTGTTATATTCAGAAATATCTAATGCACAATATAGCATGCTTGTTGCTCTACTATTGAGAGACATCGTTCTACAATCCTCGTCAGTAAACTCAGTTTTGAGTTTAGGCATTGTATGAAGAGTCTCTCCAATAACTATTTCTTTTGAAGGAATTTTAGGTCCTTCTTCTATAATTCTCCATAGATTTTAATCTTGTCCTTCGACGAAGATTTTCATTATATTTTTCCAATAGTTATAATTTGAGCCATTGAACAATGGTGGTCTAGTATAAGAGTGTCCCTCAGAGTAACTATTTGCTGCCATTGGATCAACTCTAGGATTTCAACTCTAGGATTTTAAGCCTAATAAAGAGAACGAGGCTCTGATACCAATTGTAGCTCGAGGTTTCAACCCAAGAGGGGGGTGAATTGGGTTTTTAAAAACTTTTCGCGGAATTAATATAAGTTTATAAAAACTAACAAGCAACAAATAATAAATACAAGTAATGAGCTGTAAATAGAGAGTTTAAGGAAAGAGGATGCAAACACAGTTATAGTGGTTCGGCAATATCGGATTCGTTCCAACCCTACGTCCACTCTCTTCAAAGAACACCTTGAAGTAATCCACTAAGAAAACTTAGTCGCACAACTTAGCTGGGTGTTGCACAAACCATACACAAGCAAATTACAGGAATTGCTTAAACCAAAAAATCTCCTTCCTTTCGGAAGTTTCCCCTTCCTCTCGGAAGTAATCCCTTTACAAAGATGGTGTAAAGTAAAAGGTAGAGAAACAGCAAATGAAAACTTATTACAACAGAAATGTCTCTCTTTCAAAGTAAAGCTTGAAGAAATGGCTCAATAAGATTATTTCAAAGCTTTTTGTGTTTCAAGAGTATAAAAACTTGATTATGTGAGATCAACTCTTTTTGAATATGTGCAGCTTGTTATTGAATGCTTAACTGAATGGGTTTATATAGCAATCAATTAATATGGCCGTTTAGGACTTTAATTTGAAAAAGATTTACTTTAAAACGTTCAGATTTGGAGTCCAACGGTTATATTTTTGAATTACCAGTCGACTGGGTCGAGATACCAGTCGACTGGGTTCACTTGAAAAATACTCGTTTTCAGACCTTCTGGGTATCCAGTCGACTGGTATATATCATCCAGTCGACTGGGGACTTTCTGTCCATTTTACCAGTCGACTGGGTTGTTTCATCCAGTCGACTGGAGACTTACTGGTCAAAGTACCAGTCGACTGGGTTAATTCATCCAGTCGACTGGGTACCTTCTGACCCATATACCAGTCGACTGGTATATGTACCCAGTCGACTGGGTTGTCTTCCAACCTAGTTTTTCTTCTGTTTTTCATAAAAAAAACATTTTAAAAATAACGGTTTTAGAAAAACCTTTTGTGTTTGAGCCTTTGAACAAGCTAATACAATGTATGAGTGAGACTTACATTGGTTCTAAACCTTAAGACCTATTCTAGATCTTCAGACTTCACTTGATACTTGATTTGGTTCGAGTTTTTGCACTTTGTTCCGTGGTTGAATTTGTTTGATCCTTAATACAACTTAGTTTAAACATGTTAGTTAAATAATAGTTGTGTTTTGCCATCATTAAAATACGGGCGAGGGTCAACAGTTTGGTAGTACGACATCGACTATGAAGAGGTTTTTGCACCAATTGCAAGACTTGACACAGTGAGATTGTTGATCGCACTTACAACTCATCACAATTGGAAGATATATCAACTTAATGTCAAGTCAGCCTTTCTAAATGGATTTCTTGAAGAAGAAGTGTACATACAACAACCGGAAGGCTTCATAAAGGAAGGAGAAGAAAGCAAGGTATACTTCCTGAAAAAGGCGTTATATGGCTTGAAGTAGGCACCGAAAGCTTGGAATGCACACATCGATAGTTACCTTCATCAAAATGACTTCACCAAATGTCCATATGAGCATGCTGTCTACATAAAGAGAAATCAATGTGGTGAATTTCTAATCATTTGCTTATATGTTGATGATCTGTTATACACAAGAAATAGTAATGACATGTTCAAGGAATTCAAGCAATCAATGTTTAAGGAGTTTGAGATGACAAACAATGGGCTGATGTCCTACTTTCTTGGTCTTGAAGTGAAGCAACAAGGTGATGGTATTTTCATATTCCAAAAGAAGTACATGATGGGGATTTTAGAGAAATTCAAGATGGATAGCTGCAACTCTGTGAATATCTCAGTTGCAATAAGCACAACGTTGTCAAAAAAATGAGATGGACGAGTTATTGAACCAACTCTCTATAAGAGTTTGGTTGGAAGTCTTAGGTATTTGACAATCACAAGGCCAGATATTGTCTATGGAGTTGGACTTATGAGTCGATACATGGAGACTCATTGGATAGCTGCAAAAAAGGATCCTAAGGTATATCAAAGGTACTCTGAATCTTGGCTTATTCTATACCTTCAGTGATTAAGTAAAATTGGTTGGTTATTCAGATAGTGATTGGGGAGGTGAACAAGATGAGAGGAAAAGTACTAGTTGCTATGTGTTCTATCTTGGTTCTACAACATTTTCTTGGACATCCAAAAAACAAGGAATTGTAGCCTTGTCTACCAGTGAGGCAGAGTATCTGGCAGCTTCATCTACTGTATGTGAAGCTATATGGCTAAGGAATCTCTTGAAGGAACTGGAACATCCATAAGAAGAATCCACAATGATTTATGTGGATAATAAATCAGCTATAAAGCTAGCAAAAATTCCAGTGCAGCATGGGAGGAGCAAACATATTGATACTAGGTTCCACTTTCTTAGAGACCATGTAAAGTAGAAGACAATCGAGCTTCAGTATTGCCACATAACTGAACAAATAGTAGATATATTTACTAAGCCATTATCAGGTGAAATTTTCATGAAGCTGAGAGACATGCTTAGCATGAGAACGGTTTTGATTTGAGGGGGTGTGTTGGAAACTGAACAAATCAAAACGTATGAAGAAGTCTTTATTGGGTCATTTGGTTTCTCAATTGAAGTCTTAAATTAGTGGAGTTTTATTTTGTTATTTATATAAAGAAAGAGAAGAATGAGTCATGTATTTTTCTCTTGTGTGCTTATGTAGGCTTTTTGTATTGTCTGAAGGGTAAGAGCAAAAAAAAAAAAAAAAAATTGAAAGAAAAGAGAGTAAGTTTACAAACTAAAAGACAGAGAGCATGAGACGAGTGGAGGAATTCTCTCTCTCTCTCTCTCTCTCTCTCTCTCTCTCTCTCTCTCTCTCTCTCTCTATATATATATATATATATATATATTATTAGTTAGTATACTAACCTCACCAATTCCTGAAGATTCCCCAGTGATAAGCACTACCTTTCCAGCAACATTCTCGATGCATATCTTTTTATAAAACTAAGAAATTTGAATAAGCAATATCCAATAAGAAACTACTACCACTTCTATTAGAATAAACAACAATAAAATATGAAACCATTTTTTCCAAACCAATTAAAAGTTCAACTTGTGCTATATCGTTTGACTGAGGAAATTTGTTTTAAGGAAATTGTATAGCAATGGATTTATTTTTTAAAATTTATAAAAATAATTTAATCAAATCATATCGATTTTTTTTTTAAATCTCAGTAAACAATAATTAAAATTAAAATTAATAAATGATTAGATTTTATTTAATCAAAGTTTTTTATAAATTTTAAAAAATAAACATCAATTTAAAGTTAATTTTAAACACAACTAAACGAATCTTTTGTAATTTAAATAGTTAAAGTTTATCAATACAATAAAAAAAAAATAGAGAGTCTAGAAAACAAAAAATTGTCAACAAATTATTATATCAATACATGGAGCACGCAAGTGTGGAGTACGTATGATTATGGGTGACCTTGAGGATAATCATGCATATATATGCACCAAAAGGCCCTAGATTAACAACATGTCATTTCAACACTAATCATATTTTTTTGTGAGAGTGAACAGAATAAAAATATTTAGTTAGATCGAGTCTAAAATTAACATTTTAGATTTATTTAAAATTTTATTGATAATTTTTTAAAAAAATTATTAATAATGTTAATATAAACATAAAACTTAAAAATATTGTTATTAATAAAATTATTTAAAATTATAAATAAAAATTTGAACGGATATTAATTTTAAATTTTTTAGATCTGATTTAATCAAGCATTCCTCCAAATGAGAGGTTGGTGAGAAAGTGAAGGGTACAGGATGGCAGAAGTCTTCATTAGAAATGAAGACCCGAATTCTTCAACCCAACAGAACTAAGTTTAAAGGAAAGTTTATTTTCACGTAGAGCAAGACGTTGACGATAAACATCTCATACGGATTTGTGGATGAGATGTTATATTTTCTTTTATTAATATTTTAATGTAACATATTTATTATTATTTTAAGTGTAATTGGTTTTTAAAAACAAATTAAGTTAATAAATAATCTCATGTTTTTTTTTTTATAGAAATCCCCCAGTTTGTAAACAGAGACCTAAGTCCCCGAAAATTTCTGTCAGGGACGAGAACAAAGAAAAAAAGACAAAAGTTCCGTCATGGACGGGACGAAGATAACTTAAGAAAACAAAGATGGAGACGGAGCATTTGTTTCCCCCTTAATTACAGTACCCACGTGTTGGAGTTTATCGTCAACATGAGTAGTAGATTGAACCCATCTTGTCAATGGTCAGCATGATTCCATAAGCCGTAAGTATGATTTACTTAAGGGAAAATTATAAAACTAATATTAGTGGAAGTTACAATTATATTCTTTTATATTAAAAATATATTAATACATTTTTAAACACCAAACATATAGTTAGCTTAAATTAATAAAAAAATCTCATAAAAGTTACCAGAGAAAAGTATAATAGTCCGTTAATTTAATTCTTAACACCTAAACGATATGTAATTTTTTTGTATCAATTTAAATTAATTGTAATTAGGATTTAAAAATATATTGATATATTTTTAATATTAAATAATATAATTATAATTTACACTAAACTATATAAGTGTTTATGTAATTTTCTTTTTATTTATCAACTTATCTTTTTATTTATCCTGTAAACATGGAGTATGCATGATTATAGGTGACCTTTAAGATAATCATGCGTATATATGAACCAAAAGACCTTAGACTAACAACATATCATTTCAGCATTAATCATTTTTTTTTTTTTTTGTGAGAGCAAAAAGAGTAAAAATAATTGATTTGATCGAGTCTAAAACATTATCCAAAATTTTACTGATAATTTTAAAAAATTTCATTGATAATGTTAATATAAATGTGATATTTAAAAAATATTATTATCATTAGAATTCTATAAAATTACAAATAATTTTTTTAGATATATTGAACTATTATATCAATAACAAGCATTATTTATCAGTTTACAATAAAGTAATCATGCAAAATGAGGTCTTCCGTATAAGTTTTTTAAAACCAATTTATTATTGTGATCTTAACCAAATGTTACATTTCCCTTTTGTGAAGGTATACAAAAGTAATATCTCTAGTTTGATTTGAATTGTTATCATAATTTTTTTTTGAAACGCAAAATGAGAATTTTATTAATAATGAATACAAGATAAGAACCTTTCAAAAACAATATCAGATAAGCTCTGAAAGTAATCAAAGCCATAACCAAATACAACAATACACCAAAAAGATACAAGCCCAGAAAGGAGGAAGCAGTATCATGCACCAAGAACAGCCATACAATCAAGCAGAAATAACTTATTTGCTAAGGCCTGATGATTTTTGCTTCAGACCTTGCTACTCATTTTTATTTGAACTAGTAGGCTTATCGATAAAAAGGAAACGGCTGGTCCACTCTAATAGTTGAGGACACAGCATATCCACCAACAACAATGACTTAACCCAAGATGGCTCTGTCAAGTACCTCTCGCCGCGGCATGCACTGTTCACTATCGCTCTGCCACACCTTTCTGCTGACTGAGATGGGACTAAACCCAATCGAATCTGGCCATATATTATATCCCAAAATATTTATAAAAAAAAAGAAATAAGCAGCAGTTTTCTTTCGATATAAATAGTTATTGGAAAAATGGTCATTGACTGAGATAGAGAGAATATATTAACATGTATAAAGTACACTTTTTTTGTTATATTAACATGCATTTCTACCACCTTTATTAATAATACGAAAAAAATAATATTTAAGACTTAAACCTATAAATCAAAAGTTCAATCTTAATTAATGAAGAATTATCGAAAATCCAAAAATTTTAAGGCAGATGGAAATGTACCAAAAGAAAGAAAAAATTTATAGTAATAATTAATCACTGTTCCCTTACCTTTGATATAAATTCAGCGGTGGTTATTTCTGACTCGATCACTCCAGGAGTGACAATTGTTATTCCAATATCAGAGCCAAATTCAATCCTCAATGTTTCATATAACCTTATCAATGCTGCTTTGCTTGCCTGAACATATTTTCAAAACTACAACTGATCAGCTACATGAAAGGCCATATATATATATATATATATATATATATATATAAAGGGGATTTCTTACGCTGTAGATGCTCATTCTTGGCACGGAGAGCCACCCAGCTATCGAAGCAATCACAATGATTTTTCCTTTGCTCTTTTTGAGGTGTGAAACTGCAAAACGGGTGCTATAGACTGAACCCCAAAAATTTGTCTTCTACAAAGACATCAAACAAAAAATCATTAAATTTTTCACCACCAGTGCATTTTTGAGTGTCAAATTCAATTGAAAATGGGTAGGTGTTGTAAAGAAACCAACTTAAGGGAATATTTTTGTAAAATTTTGCTTATACATGGATTATAAATTATACCAATTATGTTTTACTATTTAAAAAAAAATAATATAACCCATCATTGATTTAGGGAAGAGTTTATGTAAAAATTGCTGTCAACCTAAGTGAGTTAATATTCCCCTATCACAATTTTCAGTCTTTTATTTATTTATTACGAAGACTATACATCTTTTCAAGGAGGCACTCCTTTTCAATTTATTTCATTTTAATCAATGCAATTAATGTAACAACGTACCATAATAGGATCCAAGTCACCGATTTGGGTGGAATCTTCAAACATACAAGGTAGGGCAACGCCAGCATTAATCACTAGGTGATCCACTGTTATCACGAAATTAGATCATAAATAAATAATGTGTATTGTATATTTGCCCCCTTGAGGTTTGATTAATACATTTAATCGTTTGTCCAAAGAGAGTTATTGCGTATATTAATAATTGATAAACATAGAAATGTTGTTTGAGTAACCCAAAGATGTTGGGTATTTCGAAAATTGGTATGCATTCAATTGTTAGTTTCTTGTAGGAAATCCTAAATGTGTATTACATTTTCTGTCCAAATGGGAGTGTGTAATGATACGTTTGAGATCTTGTTGTTTTACTACTTAAATTCATTATCATGATTGCCTTATATTTTTTCCTTATTAATTTCATTTGCTGCTAGCAATGATAATGTTATAATTAAGATTTTGATTGGATCAAATTATAAGAAATGGAAACAAGATATCGAGTTTGCTATGAGAATTGTGTACAATGGTGATATGTTTTTTGGCATATTGATATTGGGGCTATGCTTGATGATCCTTTGACAAAGGGTTTTGGGCCTTCAAATTTTGTCAAACACGTAGACATAATGAGTATTGTTAATTCTTTTGATGTATTTTATTAGTGAGAGTATAACTTTTATATTGAGACTTTTATACCAATTTATATATTGTTTCTTTTGGACATTATTATTGTTGATATCATACTATGAATATTTTGTGCATATTTTATATATGACATGTCAAGATGTATTAAAATTCTAAGACTTGGTGTTGTCTTAATAATGACTTTTATATCATTATTGAGTATGTCTCGTAACACCATGTTGCAAACTTGAGTCTTATTGACTGAGACATACAGGCTTCTAGGTGAAGCCGCGGGATTGCTCAAGCTTCTAGGTGAAGCCCTAGGTTTTTTTAGCTTATGGGTGAAGCAGATTAATAGAAGAACCTGTGATTTCTCTAGCTTCTGAGTGAAGTAGATAATAGAGCCACATATTTAAAATCAGTCATTCAATCTGAGAGTTGTTTTCTAAAATGTTTTTTAAGACATCTAAAAACTACAACTAATGTTTGCCCTAATGAGAGAATGTTAGAATATATAAAATGTTCTAATATTACTGATAGACTTCCATTAGTTTGTAGGGATTTGTATTTATAAAACAGACTGGACTGAGTTTCTGAGATGGACTTTACGGGCCTGACATTCATTTGATCTCGTGGGTGGACCAGATACGCCCGATGGTTTTAGATATGATTGGGTAGTGGTGTGAGCTTGACAAATCTAATGGGCTATAATGAACGACCTATTGAGTTTATTATAAATATGAGTAGGTTTCCTCTCCTCTACTTAGGTAAGTTTTTCCCTTATAAAGTTACCGTACGGAGAAAGTAAAGAGGAGAAGAACTCTAGTTAGACGGTTTTGCACACGTTGGGGTTTTGAGATCAATATGGTGTTACCAGTATAACAATATATCGCAAACATCAAGTATCTGATATTAAATAGATTAAAGGTAATATTATAATGCATGTAGGATCTATGAACACTACCACCTTCGGACTTGGCAGAAATTTTTGGTTTTCTATTTACGAGACCGAGTTCAACTCCATCCCTAAGCAATATACCAAAAAAATTGTCATGGGAAACGAAAATATGAACATGATTATAAATTGATATATACTTACAGCGTTGGAAATGATTGAATGCTTGATCAACAAACCGCTTACAATCTTCAACCTTTGAAACATCGGCAGGGATCACGATAACGTTGGGTGAACCCAACTTCTGAGCTTTATCTGCAACTGCCCGGAGACGGTCTTCTCTTCTAGCAACAAGGGCTAAACACGCTCCTCTCCTACCGTACTCATACGTAAGATGCTGCAAATATCACAATTACCCAAAATTATAACTAGTTAACCAGTAATATGAGTATTAATTAATAATTAATGACCGGTTTAGTTAAATCTAAATATATAAACAGAAGAATTTTTGTTAACGTGGATTGAAGATTTAAGTAGATTTAAAAGGGATTAAATCAAAACTCAAACAATATATATGTTTTAATTTGTATACTAACCTCACCAATGCCTGAAGATGCCCCAGTGACAAGCACTACCTTTCCAGCGACATTCTCGCTGTATATGTATCTTTTTATAAAACTAAGAAATTTAAATAAAAGATAGAATGGGAAGAAGAACAAGAGCATAAGTAGAATCATAGGAGGCATAACAATGTTCAACATCTTGTGAATCAAATCCATTGCTTTATCAATTCACTACTGCTCGCTACAAATGGAGAAGAGAAAGAAAAGAGGGATGCTGAATTTGTACTTAAATTTTTGGGTACAGGTTAAGTACCTCGTGTTTACTTTTATACTAGCCTAAGTCTGTGTTTTGAAAAATACCCCTTAGGTACTTCATACTTATCTTTAACAGATGATACGTGGCTTGGAGAACCTGAAACACATTTTCAAAAAAAGAAGAAGAGAAAAGGACAAATTAAATAGAAAAAGACTAATTAGGATAAAAAAAATCAATCTATAATTTTATAAAAGTATAAAATAATAAAACTCAATAATTTAAAATTAAATATAAGAATATTTTTTTAATAAAAATTCAATATAAAAAATCCAATCAACATAATAATTAATTAATAAATTAACTTAAATTAGATATTTGATGAAATTATTAAATTTTAAAGTGTTAGATTAACTTAATTTATCCATTGACGATGTGGGACTTGGATCACCACGAGTTATGTGTGGTTGATTTTAATCTTGTGAGATCTTTTGCTTTCTGTAATTGCTCTGTCAAGTGATGCTTTGCTGTGTATTTTGATGGACTAAATAAAAGAATTTTATATTCTCAAAAAATAAATACAATATCTAAATTAGGCTTATTACAACCTCACAAGACCATAACACAGTCAGCATATGTGGCCAAATTGCAAAGTCATGTTTAATTGAGCTTGTCTGGACGGTGGAACTGGGCTCATAGAGGGTTAAGTTCTGTCTCATTTCTCTGTTGCTGTCCTAGCTTGTAAAGTATAGTCTTCCATTTTGTTGGAAGAGTCAATTCTCTCTTTGGCTGGTTGATGAGAAAACGCATTTAAAGGAAAGATATTAGAATTGAAATTTCAGATCTTTATTTCTTATTTGAAGCCCAAGCATCTGCTAATATGCATGTGCCCAAGAAGTAATTATTTGTGATCTTAGGGACCAAAAGTGACGTAGTTCAAGGAAACAACTTTATACTTGGGGAGGCTGATTATTCGTTCAAATATAGAGGGGGGGGGGGGGGGGGGGAGAGAAAACTAAGATTTTCCCTCACTTTCTCACCGTCCAAACACCATTTCCTTTCTAAATTCTTCCACTGAAATAAAAAAAACAACCTTATACTTGTTTTTGGCAAGATCCCTCTCTCTCAACAGGTGTTTTTGGAAAGATCTAAAGGGAAGCTAATTGATGGAGCCCACAATACCCTTGTCCAATAAGATGTCTACACGTGGAGTCTAGCATCACCAATAGGACGCTGACGCATGTCAAGCCTCTGCAGCATGACAATGCACTCATGGAACGGGTAAACCACACAATCGCCACTTCAAAGCGCGATTAGTGGGCCTAACCATCTCTGAACACACGACTTTCTGAGCACGCAACTGAAACCTGACTCTAGAAGCCCGGGATCACAGGGGTAAGGCCATCCCACCCCCTCGTGGGTGACCTCCACTCAGAATACTATAAATAGTCTAAGGTATGTAAGTTCAACACACGACTCTTTCACTTCAAAAACACACAAGAAACAATTTGCACTAATCTACTTTAAAATTAATCCTGGGTCTCTCTCAAACCATCGTCCTAACTAGAACGTCGGAACGCCCTCGAAGGTCTCTCCTCCCTTCCTTTCGAGGGTCTCCTAGTTCACCCATGTTCACTTGTGCAAATCCCGAAAAGTCGACCCCGGATCCCTGGAAGTCAACACCCGATCAGCAACATTCTTTCAGCATCAACAGATTAGCGCCATCCATGGGAAACCACCATTTCTCGCTAATAGCAAAAACAGAGAAGTATAAAAGAACTCATTTGTTGCAATGTCGCCCATAAACACCACCAAAAAGACCGACAAAGGAGCCCCAACAATTCAGGCCAAGATTCCCCGTGATCCCAAACGTGTGACCCCGGGGTCAAGTAGGCAGCCTCTCGTCAGAAAGCAGCGTCCTCACTGCTAGAGAACCGATTCCCATGATTCCAGAAGAGAGGCCATGGGCCACCTGAACTCCCCTGTAACCCAGGCTCAATTCCAGGAGCCCTCCCGACCGATAGCCGATTTAGCGGCCCAAGTCTGAGGTCGAGGCTGACAACCCTCTCCTCCTCCTCACCAAACTCCCTGGCAAGCATAATCCTTTGGCAGCGAAGACCCGACCTATAGCCGTTCCACTGCTAAGCCTTCGTTTCCCTCCAGCAAATCTAAAGAAAATTCCTCCTCCAAGAGCAACCTAAACCTAGACAGACGGATCGAAGAAATGGAAGAAAAAATCGGCAGAGCTCTAAAGCATAGAAGCCACATTATCTTGGATGAAGTTAGTGTCCAAGACCCTCTGTTCACAGAAGACATCCTCGAGACCCCGCTCCTTCACAACTTCAGAATGCCGCAAATCAAAATGTACGACGGTTCGACAGACCCACTGGACCATCTACAACACTACAAGACGACTATGACGCTGCATCGGCATTCTGACCCGATCATATGTCGCGCTTTTCCCCTAACACTTAAGAAAGCTGCGAGTACGTGGTATTCACATTGGAAGCCAGGAAGTATTGGCAACTTTAGAGAGCTTAGTTACACCTTTGCCTCTCACTTTCTCAGTAGTAAGGGGCCAAAGTAGACCTCGGAGAGCCTGTTCAATATTATCCAACGTCGTGGAGAGAGGCTTCGAGCCTACATATCCAGGTTCAATACAGTTGTGTGGGAGATCCCAGACCTCGACCCGAACGTTTAGATGCTAGCATTCAAGAATGGGCTGAGATCTGAGATATTTAGTTCCAAGCTCACCAGGCGCCCGCTAAAAGATATGAACGAGGTCCTAGCTCGGGCTAAGATATATATGTTGGCAGAAGATGATCAAGCCTTTGGGAGAGAAAAAGAAAGAGAAATAGAGAAGAAGAGGAAAGATCTCGACCTTAGAGAGGAGCGATCAAGAGGCCTCACTAAGAGAGCAGGTATAAGCCCCATCCCCGACTCGATAGCTTCACCCTCCTTAATGCGTCCAGAACTAATGTCTTGATGTAGCTTCAAGATAGATCAGTCCTCTAGTGGCTGCCCAAGACATCACACCTAGGTAGGGACCAGAGAAAGTGGTGTCGATTCCATAGGAACCATGGGCATGACACCGAAGAGTGCCATAGTCTGAAGATGCAAATTGAAGCCCTCATCAGCCGGGGGCACCTAAAGGAGTTCACAGGGTTTCGGGGAAGGGAGACACCCCCCCAGCCAAGGGGGGACTCTCGAAGAGACCCCAAGCCCTAGCAGGAAGGGACCAGTCAGAGGAGCCAAGAGGTGGAAACTACCACCAAGATCATCAAGACAATCTGCAGAGGCTCAGCGACCGAAGGTAGCTCAGGACAGTACAGTAAAGCATATGCCAGAACGGTTGCCTCCATTAGTGGTCCCCACAAGCGAAGAAAGTTTAGTATGGTGATCTCCATCACGGATGACGACTTGGAAAGAATGCAGACTCCACATGACAGCGCGGTTGTAGTCTCTCTCTTGGTGGCGAACCACAAAGTAAGACGTATCCTGGTTGACAACGAAAGTTCAGTGGACATCCTGTTCTATGGCGCTTTCCAAGGTATGGAACTAAAGGACGAGTGCTTAGAGCCGACCTTGGCCCCTCTCTACGATTTCGGTGGAACCCCTTTGTTCATAGAAGAAAGTATAGTCCTCCATGTTATTGCAGGAACAGCACTGCAAACAACCACCGCTAAAACCACCTTCTTGTTAGTCAAGCAACCATCTCTTACAACATGATCCTCGGTCAACCCACCCTCAACAAACTAAAGGTAGTTGTCTCCACTTATCATTTGAAAGTCAAGTTCCCCACTAATAAAGGATTAGGGGTGGTCAGAGGAGACCAGCGAGCCTCTCAATCCTGCTACTTAAACGTCATCAAAGGAAGAAAGAAGATTGAAGCCTTGCTTCTCGAGGTGGAAGACCTCAAAGATGAGGTAAAGACTCCAAGGGGATGACCCTTCAGTCCCCCTCAGAGAGGACCCTTCCCGGACTATTCAAATTTGATCCAATCTCTCAGAAAGCCATCGGAAGGTGCTCCTCTCCCTCCTTAAGAAGAATCAGGACTTGTTCGCCTGGTCCGCGTCAGATATGCCCGAAATCGACCCGAGAACTATCGAGCATAATTTGAATGTAGATCCGAAGTACAAGCACATCGTTCAGAAGAAGAGAACTTTTACCTCGGAACGGCAAGTCTCCATCAAGATCGAAGTGGACAAGTTGCTTGAGGCCGGCTTCATCCAAGAAGCGAAGTACCCCGACTGGGTGTTCAACGTGGTGATGGTCCGAAAGGCCAACGGCAAGTGGTGGATCTGCATCGACTTTACCAATCTGAACAAAGCTTATCCAAATAACAATTTTCCCCTGCCTCGAATTAACCAGCTGGTAGACACTACCTCGGGGCATGAACTCCTCTCCTTTATGGATGCATATTTCGGCTACAACCAGATCTTTATGTATGAGCCCGACCAGGATAAGACCTCCTTTGTCACTAATCAGGGGCTGTATTACTACAAAGTCATGCCCTTCGGGCTCAAAAACGTCTGCGCAACCTATCAAAGATTGGTAAACTAGATCTTCAGGGAACAGATCACTCGAAACATGGAAGTCTACATGGACGACATGTTAGTAAAAAATGCTTAGGTGCGAAACCATGGCTCCAACTTAGAAGAGGCATTTCGGGTGTTACGTAGGCACAAGGTCAAGTTGAACACGATGAAGTGTGTATTTGGGGTAACTGGAGGGAAGTTCTTAGGCTTCATGGTTACTCAAAGAGGAATAGAAGCTAACTCGAAAAAGATAAATGCCATCCTTGATATGGCCCTTCCTAAGACCATGAAAGAAGTACAACGGCTCACCGGACAAATAGCTGCCCTAAACAGATTCATGTCCAAATCCGTGGAGAGATGCCTTCCTTTCTTCAAAGCCATCAGAAATGCTAGAGATTTTGCCTGGACAGAGGACTATCAGGAAGCGTTTGAGGAGCTAAAAAAGTACCTAAGCTCGCCCCCGCTATTAACCAAGCTGCTCCCAAGTGAGGAATTATTCTTGTACTTATCGGTAGGACAAAACGTCGTAGCTTCCATCTTGATTCGAGAAGAAGAGGGCATTTAAAAGTCCATCTATTACATCAGCAAAACCCTCCACGAAGCAGAAGTGAGGTATCCTCCGATAGAGAAGGTAGCTTTCGTCCTCATAGTAGTTGCAAGGAAATTTCAGCCGTATTTCCAAGCCCTCATAGTAACTCTTTTCTTTCTTAAAGGATTTAGCATGGTGTATACTAAATTATTCTTTAAGAGAGTATAAGTTATGTGAAAATCAACAAACACACAAGACCTAGGGCATGTTATATTCTCCCAGTTCTTATGTTGATTAACTTAAGAATCCGATGTGCATTTCTTTTGTTACTCTTGTCAGACCCATGACTCGGTCATCCAAATTGATCTAACTAACTAATCTATACCACATGCATATGTTGATCAGGCAAACACATATGAAGATTTCAATAAAATATGCATTAATCAATTAAAGCATCATAATACAGCTATTGCAAAGGCAACAATACTCATATACGAAAAAGCATAATTAGGGCTTCAATCGAGCCCTATTAGTAAGTTAGTTACATATGGTGGTGATGTTACACATCTTCATAATGTAAACTAAAGAGAAAGGAATAAACCCGAAAAATACTATCGAGAAGAGTCATCAATTCGTCTCTAAAGCTGGAAACTAAAAAAAAGATTAAAAATGTTGTTTCTTTGTTTTACAAGCCTATTTATAAGGTTCTAAGGACATCTCAAAACCCTAATTTTCAAAACAAGACCCGGATTATTCTTTCTAAAACTGGCTCTGCTGTTTTACTACACGTGTGCGCTTAATCTCATGCTTTTGTGCTCGAGCGCAAGGTTGCACTTGAGCCTTCTATATGTGCGCACGAGTGCTTGTGCGCTCGATCACACTCTTCTGTGTTCAATCGCACATGGTTGCTTCCAGGTCTTCCAGATTTCTTCTTTTGAGTTCCAAAATGCCATTTTTTTTTCTCCAATAACCTATAAAAACATAGAAAACACAAAAATAAAGTAAAATAGAATAAAATACGTAAACAAAGAGCTTAATAAATGTAAATTAAGGGGCTTAAATATGAATATTTAAGAACTTATCACAACACTCCCCATAGATCCAAGCGAAAGAACAGGATAAGTGTTAGACAAGCTACCTTCGAGGTGGACCCTCCATGTAAACGGATCCTTGAACACTGTGAAAAGTAAAGAAAGGCTCATCCTTTGTAGCCCAGATGGCTTCATAGTCTAGTACGCCTTGAGATTTGAATTCAAAACCTTCAACAACGAGGCAGAGTACGAAGCCCTGCTTGTAGGTTTAAAATTAGCAAAAGTATTGGTCGCCGAGCTTCTGGATGTGTATAGTGACTCATAACTGGTGGTAAGTTAAGTGACAGGGGAATTTGAGGCCAGAAGAGAAAAAATCACCCGGTACCTTAAGAAGGTAAGGGAGTTCCCCACTAGGTTCAAGACGTTCTGAATAACTCACGTCCCACGAGCGAAAAACTAAAAAACAGATGCCTTGGCCCGACTGGCCTTAACCTGACACCTCGAGCAAACTCAAGCCGTATACATAGAGACCCTCTCAATCCTAAGCATAGATGAAACATCGTTCCTACCAGTAATGGAGGAAGAGACATGGATAGACCCGATCCTCTGGTACTTGAAAAGTGGGGAAGGCCCTGAGCAGAAGAACGAAGCAAGAAAGCTAACCTCCCGTACATCTTAGTACACAGTCATAGATGAACAGCTATATAAAAAGGCTCTGACCATGCCTTACTTAAGGTGCCTCAACTTAGTCGAAGCTGACTACGCTCTCCGAGAAGTCCACGAGGGGATATGTGGAAATCACTTGGGGGCTCGAGCACTAGCCTTCAAAGTTCTCCGGCAGGGGTATTACTAGCCCACAATGAAAAAAAATGAGGCAGATTTGGTAAAGAGATGCAAGAACTACCAGCGGTACTCTCCCATACCCCACCAACCGGTTAACCTCCTCACTTCGATCACTAGTCCTCTCCCTTTCGTCATATGGGGATGGATATACTTAGCCCATTCACTGTAACCTCTGGGCAAAGAAAGAATCTCATCATGGCTATCGATTACTTCACCAAATGGTGGGTCAAAGCAGAGCCACTGGCAAGCATAATAGATCACCAGACTTGGAACTTTATTTGGAAATCCATCGTTTGTTAGTTCGGCATACCACGAGTACTGATCACCGACAACGCCAAACAATTTGATAGTTTTTGATTCAAAACGTTCTGTGAAGATCTCCATATCGAACATCGATTCTCATTCATAGGATATCCATAGGCTAATGGAAAAGTCGAAGTGACCAACAGAACGCTTCTCCAAGGTATCAAGAAAAGACTCGATGAAGCAGACAAGCGATGGGCTGAACAACTCTCCAATATCCATTGGGCATATCAAATGACCGTTCGTACTCCAATAAGGGAAATCCTATTCTTCATGACATACGGCTCGGAAGCCGTCATCCATCTTGAAGTTGAAATACCATCGATGTACGTGCAATAGTTCGAATAAAGTAACAACGAAGAGGGCTTATGGATGAACACTGATGAAGCCCGAGACAAATCCCAGGTTCACTTAGCTGCATATCAGCTTAAGACCGCCCGATATTATAATTCACGAGTTCAAAACAGGAACTTCAAATTGTAAGACCTCGTTCTCCGAAAAAGCAAAGTATCTCATCCTTGGGAAACGACGAAACTTGTTCCAAACTGGAAAGACCCGTATAGGATCCAAAAAGTATGCCGAGTAGGTACCTTCGAACTTGAAGAGTTAGATGGCAAGCCTGTTCCCCGCACTTGGAAAGAAAAAAATCTCTGTAAATTCTATCAATAATGAGAAATGTAAAAACAAGAAATAAAGAAAAGAAAAACTCGAGTTCATAAAGGATTGATTTCATTTAAATAAGTTCAAGTTACAAAAACGAGCGCTACCGGCCCTTATATACAAGAAAAAGAAAAAGAAAAAGAAACAAAGCTATGCTAATCCTCTTGAGGAGCCTCGCCTTCGGGGTCCTCCTGAGGCTTGGCTCCAGTTGTGCCCTCGACATCCTCGCCAGCGGTAGCAACTCCCTCCTTCGAGGAGTGATGACTCTAAAAAATCATGTTATTACACTACTTTTAGGCATGTATTTTGGTGTTGATCTTGAGCATTAGATTTGTGTTTCATGTGTTTTTAGAAATTTTTTAGTTTAGTTTATTTTATTCTACTATTAGTTTATTTTAGTTAATTTGAATGTTTAGTGTGAATGTTGAATTTTGGGAATTTACTGTGCAGAAACTCAGCGCTGTAGCTCTGGACATTGAGCACTACAGTGCTGGAAGAGCGATATTTGTGAAGAGATGACAGAAACTCAAAGCTACAGCGTGGGTTCAAGGGCACTGCAGCACTGGAATAGTGCTGAGAGGGCGATATATGTGAAGAGAAGACAGAAACTCAAAGCTGCAGCGCTGGTTCAAGGGAGCTGCAGCGCTGGTTCAAGGGCGCTGCAGCACTGGAATAGTGCTGGAAGGGTGATATTTATGAAGAGAGGATAGAAACTCAAAGCTGCAGTGTTGGTTCAAAGGCGCTGCAGCACTGGAAATCGGCAGGGACTCAACGCTACAGAGCTGTCCACGGGGCGCTGCAGCTCTGGTTAGAGTATGATATGTGCTTAGAGCTGCAGCACTGGGAAGTCAGCGCTGTAGTGCTAGCCGACAGATTTAGAAAAATATAAATAATAACCCTAGCTGAACAAAATGAGGGTGGCGGTTGTTGAAAAGAGAAATAGAATTTAAAGGAGACGAGATGCAAAAAGAGAGTTTTAGACCTTGGTGGAGGCTTCTCTGAAGCTTTTAATCATTCCTCTCTGGTTTTGCTTTATTTTGATTTGGTTATGTTGATGTTCTATGATATGAACTTGGTTTATTTGGATATTATTATGGAGTAGGTATTTTTGTGTTAAGGATAGATGAATCCTAAACCTATGTCTTGAGTTGTTGTTTGGACAAGTTGGAATTTAATTTTTTTCAAAGAGTGTGCTTTATTGTTCTTAATGCTTTTTGTTATTTTAATTTCTTCTTTAAGCATGGTGATGTGTCGAATAGAGAAGCTATGTTTTTATGAATGGTTGAATTAATGAATATGATGTTGGGTTGTTGTCTATGCAAAAGCCAGGGTAAAACATGCCATGAATGAAATAGAAATAACCGAATAGGATTCTAGGAAATTCATGTGGTCCATTTAAATCGTAACCGAATAGGGAGTTTTAACTGAAAAGAATTTCACTGAACTTAATGCTCTTTAACTTGAATTAATTTTGAAAAGACCTGGAATATGGATATTTGAAATTAATGATTCTCGAGATTATGGTTAGACCTGAAATAAGGATAACTAACTTATTGGGAATTTTACCATCTTGAAAAATGTATTAAACAAAACTTGTTCATTCGAAACTCTTGGCAATAATGGTTTAGGTGAAGTCGAGTCCTTAGCACGTTAGTTTATAAGAATCTTTTCCCAAAGTGTGCAATTTTTCCTTTTATTTACCATTGTCATCTATTTTTCCCTTAGTTAATTTTTTAGTAAATTCTTCTCCTTCAATTATTCATTTACTCAAATAATGTTAAGAGTTGAGTCATGCTTACTGTATATTCTATTCAGTCCTCGTTGGGAATGATATTCACTCATCATTTTATTACTTGAACGATTAGTGCACTTGCTAGTGTTAATTTTATCCCATCCAGTTTTTGGTGTCGTTGCAGGGGATTGAAATAAAATATTATATTTATTGTGATTCTACTAGTTAATTTGAGAGTTTGTTAATTTGGTTTTTAATTCTATTTTTTTATGGTTTTCGTGTCTAGTGCATGACACGTACT
Source organism: Bretschneidera sinensis (assembly GCA_023935145.1). Classification (NCBI taxonomy): domain Eukaryota; kingdom Viridiplantae; phylum Streptophyta; class Magnoliopsida; order Brassicales; family Akaniaceae; genus Bretschneidera; species Bretschneidera sinensis. Next base: position 151,286,706 of record CM043697.1, read on the forward strand.
AGTGGGATAATACTTGCAGAATTTAATCCAGAAATTGAGCGTACTTTTCATGCTTTGAGAAGAGCAACGTCAGTAACAGTCAATATAATGGCAAAAGGAAACAATGCAGAGGTGCAACGTTCACTTTGGAATTATGCTATGCCAAAGATGGATGGTGTTGAATCTAGCATTCGATGACCACCTATACAAGCGAACAATTTTGAACTTAAGCCCGCCATCATTCAGATGATTCAACATTTAGTATAATTTGGAGACCTATCGCAAGAAGATCCAAATGTTCACTTGGCGAATTTCCTTGAAATTTGTGACACATTTAAGCATAACGGAGTATCGAATGATGCAATTCACTTAATGATTTTTCCATTTTCACTGAGAGATAAAGTAAAAAACTGGTTGACTTCTTTGCCAGCAGGATCCATAACGACATGGACAGAATTGGCACAAAAGTTTTTTGGGCAATACTTTCCTCTTGTAAAAACTGCAAAGTTATGTAATGAAATTACTATGTTTTTACAGGTCGATAAGGAGTCACTCAATGAGGCATGGGAACGTTTTAAAGACCTTTTGAGAAAGATATCCTCATCACAAGTTGCCCATTTGGATGCAGGTACAAACTTTTTATAACGGTTTAACCAGTACAACTCGATATATGATTGATGCAGCTGTAGGTGGCACTATCATGAGAAAAACTCCAGAAGAAGATATTGAATTGCTAGAAGAGATGGCCACAAATTCTTATCAATGGCCAATTGAAAGGTTACTTGTTAACAGAGCCTCAGGATTGCACAATATAGATGCTGTCATAGCTTTAGCGGCACAAATGGAGGCTATTGATGAGAGTCATAAAATACATCTTAACAGTACTTAATTGTTATCATTTTAGGGTTGATCTAGGTTTTAATTGCACTTTTATACGTTAACAACTCTAAAGTATCATTTTTGGATCAACTCTAAAGTAAAAACTCTGGAGTGAAGGAATGCTTCCGGAAAGATAAGATGAAGGGCTTAAAAGAGCAACAGCTGTTGCCTGCACTGGAAAGAAGTTTCACTAAATTACCAGAATTGCCCGTACAAATCAATAATCTTCGCAAATTAAAATGTATTGATACAAGAAGAACCAGGAGATGAGCCATATATGCATAGAAAGATCCAGAAGTATATTTTCTGGAGAATTTTACGGTTCATAAAAATGATTTTTCTAGAGAAAGTTATGACAGTTTAAGTAGACAAAGGTTAGACTGTGCGGGATTTCAGCGTGAAGGGCATGTGAAGGCCTAATCTCACATCCCACATCAGATTGGAAACATATTGCACTTATGGTATTTGCCTATATAAGACCCACTCCACTTCAGCTTTAAGGACCATCGGAGAATCTTAGATCATTTAAGATCATCATAAAGTGAATCCAGAGGGCCTTTAGGAGCAATCCAGAGGGCCCTTAGGAGCAATCCAAAGTACTTTTGGAGGGCAAGCGGAGGAATCACCGAAGCTTTTGCTACCAAGGGGGAGATGATCGTTGAGAGGCCGGAGGCAACTCGAGGAAGCATGAGTCCCATGGCCAGCTAGTCTCCAAGCAAGGCGAAGGGATGAATCCCTAGGTCTAGTTGTTCTTATTTTCCTTTATTTGATTCAGTTGTAGTTTGGTATTATTTTCATTAAACATTTTTATGTTTTATTCATAAATTTAATTAGTAGATTTCTTATTAGTCCGGTAATTGCATGCTTATTTTCCATATAAGTCTAGTCATGCTCTTCTTATGTGTATTTGTTTGGGTGTGATTGAGTCCGGTAGATCTCTTTTATAGATTTGTCTATTACTGTGGTATTGTCATTTAGATATATCGTTGTCTTTTGATAATTTATAAGTTAGGTCATGTGTGCTTGAAAGTAAATAATAATTCATATCAATTACATTAGGGTTTATACATGCACTTTAATTGAATATTTGCCGATTGCCTGTTTGGGATGTGAAACTTGCAATCGAGATAAAAACAACTGAATCAAGTTAGAATTAGGGCAACGAACCTAGAGAGGATTTCCAGAACCTTGTTTTTTATTTATTATATTATCCATCAATTATTTACACAATTTTCACACAACCAACAATTCAGATTTTGTCACTTTAACTTTTATCGTTTGTGTTGAGGTTTACACTTTCTTTTGTAATTAGTTTGTTTCCTTGTGGAATCGATACCCCAAAGTTATACTATAATACCACGTTATATTTTGGATGTAATCAAATTTTGGCACTGTTTCCGGGGAAACACGTTTAAATACAAAGAGGATTGTCAACTTTTGACATGACGGTAGAAGAACTGTAAATAGTTTTTTCATCAGCTGTAAAGGTGGTAACTTCGTTCATTCTTTTATCTTGCTGAATTAATTTTTTTTATTTTATTTTTTTATTTGTTTTTTTATATAATATTTTTATTATTTTGTGATCTTGCATGCCCAGATATAGAGACACTTTGGGTAGATTTGCTTGTAGGCCTGTGCTAGAGTCAGGATTACACTTTTTAAACCTTTTATTTGATAATCCATCACCTTCCGAGTCTAATGGTGAAACCTCGCCTAGATCAACCTATAGTGGAAACCCAAGTGAGAATTTAGAGGATTTTGTTAACATGGCCAATAACCTTAATGAGAATGTTGCTAGGACACTTCAGGATTACCTTCACCCTACACGCACAGCCACACCATCATGCATAATGTTTCCAGCCAATACTCGCAAATTATATCTTAAACCAGGGATGATTCAATTACTCCCTACATTTCATGGCTTGGATAATAAAAACCCATATGTTCACATTAGAGAGTTTGAGGAAGTAGTCGTAACTTTTCATAGTCAAGATGAAACCGATGACATTATGAGGCTTAAGTTATTTCCTTTCGCTTTGAAGGATAGAGCTAAGAGTTGGCTATACTCACTAAGACCATGATCTATTGGGTCGTGGACTGAGATGACTCAGGCTTTCTTTAACAAATACTTTTCCCAACATAAGACCAACGCTTTGAAAAGGCAAATCTCCACCTTTGTACAAAAGGATAGTGAGATTTTATATTAGTCTTGGGAGAGATTTAAGGAGTTATTGAGTATGTGCCCTCACCATGGGTATGAGAACTGGCGCTTGGTGAGCTATTTTTATGAGGGACTTACATATAGAGAGCGTCAATTCGTAGAGATGATGTGTAATGGTGAATCTTTGGAGAAAGATCCTAATGAGGCCATAGAGTACCTCAATAAGCTTGCTGAAAAAGCTCACACTTGGACTGGACCTAGTGCTACTGAAAGCACAAATAGGTCACGACCTATAGGGAACCCAAATGGTGGTGGAATTTACCATCTTAGGGAAGAAGATAACCTTAAGACCAAGGTCGAGATGCTCACTAGGGAACTAGAGGTGTTAAAGACTAAGAGTTTAAAGCTAACACACGTAGCCAATCATGCAAAATCTTTTGAACCATGTTTTGTGTGTGGTAGGGTAGATCATCTAGCCCAAGAAGGCCCCATATTTGCTTAGATTAGAGGGATGTATAAGGAACAATGTAATGCCTTAGGCATGTACAAGAAGCCTTTGGCACCATTCTCTGATAACTATAATCTGGGATGGAGAAAACAACTGAAAGTCTGAAAACCAGCAGCTTGCACAACCCTCTGCACCATATCTTGAACCATATCATGCACTTGTATCTTCTAGGAGTTCTTTAGAAGACACTTTACATGCTTTTATTGAGGCACAGGGTAAGACTAATCAAAGATTTGAATCTTTAATTACGCAGGCTGTTGAAGAAAATAAAGAGATAAAAAGCCAAGTGTCCAAGTTGATGAGCTACTTGAGTATGACTGAGCGAGGTAAGTTCCCTTCTCAAGCTCATTCCACACCCCATGGTCAAGACCTAGCACAACAGAATATAAAAGAGGTGAATACCATTACGACACTAAGTGGTAAGTTATTACACATCCCAACAACGAAAAATAACAGAGGATGTGGACGAAACCCACCAAGCATACATGATTGACTCATTCATGGAAAAGGTCTAGCACCTTAATCCATTAGAGTCCACCCTCGCCTATGGCTTAACAAGAGCATATATCAAGCAAGAATTTGTGGATGTTACTAATGACATCCTTGAGGCCTCTTCAAAGCATACAAGCACCCAATTTGACAGTGAAGTAGTTGTTGGTGCATTTAGTTCACGTTTGTCTAGGAGGGAATAAGAGCGTCTGGCTGAAGACGTAAAACTTAGTGCTCATGGGAGGCACCCCACAGCATATCCTTTTACTTTTATTGTTTTCATATTTCTTTTTCTTGTTTATTATTCATATTTTTTTTTTGTTTTCCAATATTAACTTAGTATTTCTTTTTCAAGGACAAATATACGAAGCAGTTCAAATGGTGGAGCACAATTTTCAGCTTCTATGCACCTTTGGCTACAAAGGGAGTTTCTTTTACTCTTTCTTTTACATTGAGGTCAATGCAATTTTTAAATTGGGGGTGGAGGAAATGCATCTCTTTGTTTCCATATTCTTTATTTCCATACATTTTTTTCCATTGAACTGCTTGGAGTCGTTATCCCTTTTTGTTTGTTTTTAGCATGCTTTATGTTAAGCCTTAGAGTTTATTCACATGTCAATGATATGAGCCTAAATTGAGATAACATATAGCATTTAGAAGAAGTTAAATCTTGCTTCAGTTTGAAATTAATTTAAGCATCAATCTTCATTTGGTTAGAGACTTTAGTGTGTGGTAAGATAATATGATTAGTCTTAAACATTTAGAAAAGTTTTATGTGTGATTATTTTGTGAATATTTTTGCGGTTTTGACAAGCTCTAGAACTTACTTGATAACTACTTGAGGCGAATTCCTAGAATGCTGATTACTTAGGATATGATATAGGCCATTTTTGGACCGTTTGAGCCTGTTAAACCTACCATTGCTATATTTACCACTAATCACCTATTTGAGCCTTTTCTTGAAAAAGAAGTGAGCCTTGTTTATTTCAATAGCCCATTTACTCACCTTTATGAGCCTAAAGAGAATATTTTATCCTTACCTTTCTCTTAAAAGAACTTAACTATACACATTTGTTGAGAAACACTTAAAAGGAGTAAGGATGGAAATATGAGAAAATATCACTACCATAACCCAAGTACATTAAAGGAGATTAGTTGGGGGTTATGTAAAAGAAAAGAAAAATAAAAAAGGAGGTGAATGGTCTTATGCCAAAATACAAAAGAAAAGTGAATTACGGCAAAGAAAGAAGAAAAGAAAAGAAAAGTGGTGATTTTGAAAAAAAAAATGAAAAATGCTCGAAAAATGGTCGAAAAAGTTGGGTGTTGAAGTAAAGTTATCTAGCACTTAAAAGTGATTGTGTTTAAAGCTAAGAGATTGAGTTCTTTTTCTCATGAATCCTTCTCATTTTTTCTGAACCTTTACCTCAGCCTAACGTTACAAGCCTATTAAAGACCTATTGATCCAATGTAATGTGATTTTTCTACAATAGTGGAGAGTGGTTTGAAATGTAAGCATATGGAGCTCGTTTTTGTGATTAACGTCACGAAATTTATCATGTTTTAGAGGCCAAGACTTGTATTCATGAATGTTATGCATAAAATCATCCGGGTGTTCAGATTAATGGTTTGTGGTAAGATGGATGTTAAGAGTCAATAACGATTTTAAGATTGATGTTTGGATTACTTTTGGATTTGGGTGAAATTTAATGATTCTTTGTGCCGTGTGTTATGTGAAATTTTTGAGACAAAATGTGAATTACTCTTGGTTAACACTAATATTGCTTTTCATTTACTTTTATTCCCACCGTAGAATTCATCTCTTGTTTTCGCTTGAATTGTTAGGGACTAGCAATAAGCTAGTTGGGGGTTGTGATGAGAGTCATAAAATGCATCTTAACAGTACTTAATTGTTATCATTTTAGGGTTGATCTAGGTTTTAATTGCACTTTTATACGTTAACAACTCTAAAGTATCATTCTTGGATCATTGATCTATTTCGGTGCATTTTCAGATACTTTAAGCGTAAAAGAAGAGGAAAAGTTATCATTGCTTGAAGTATAAAGACTCTAGGCATACTGGAGTGAAAGAATGCTTCCGGAAGGACAAGATGGAGGGCTTAAAAGAGCAACTGCTGCTGCCCGCACTGGAAAGGAGTTTCACTAATTTGCCATAATTGCCCGTACAGATCAATCATCTTTGCAAATTAAACTGTATTGATACAAGAAGAACCAGGAGATGAGCTATATATTCTTAGAAAGATCTGGAAGTATATTTTCTGAAGAATTTTACGGTTCGTAAAAATGATTTTTCTAGAGAAAGTTATGGTAGTTTAAGTAGACAAAGGTCAGGCTGTGCGGGCTATGCGGGATTTCAGTGTGAAGGGCATGTGAAGGCTTAAATCCCACATCCCACATTTAGAAACATATTTCTATATCCCACATCCCACATCAGATTGGAAACACATTGCACTTGTGGTATTTGCCTATATAAGACCCACTCCACTTCAGCTTTAAGGACCATCAGAGAATCTTAGATCATCAGAAAGTGAATCTAGGGGGCCTTTATGAGCAATCCAGAGGGTTCTTAGGAGGAATCCGAAGTACTTTTGGAGGGTAAGCTGAGGAATCGCTGGAGCTTTCACTACTAAGGGGCAGATGATCGTTGAGAGGCCGGAGGCAACTTGAGGAAACATGACCCCATGGCTAGCTAGTCTCCAAGCAAGGCGAAGGGATGAATCCCTAGGTGCAGGTGTTCTTATTTTCCTTTATTTGATTCAGTTGTAGTTTTGGTATTATTTTCATTAAACATTGTTATGTTTTATTCTTTAATTTAATTAGTAGATTTCTTATTAGTCCTGTAATTGCATGCTTCCTTTCCATAAAAGTCTAGTCATGCTTTTATTATGTGTATTTGTTTGGGTGTGATTGAGTCCGGTAGATCTCTTTTATAGATTTGTCTATTACTGCGGTATTTTCATTTAGATATATCGTCATCTTTTGATAATTTATAAGTTAGGTCATGTGTGCATGAAAGTAAAGAATAATTCATATCAATTACATTAGGGTTTATACATGCGCTTTAATTGAATATTTGCCGATTGCCTGCTTGGGATGTGAAACTTGCAATCGAGATAAAAACAACTGAATCAAGTTAGGATTAGGGCAACGAACCTAGGGAGGATTTCCAAAACCTTGTTGTTTCTTTATTATATTATCCATCAATTATTTACACAATTTTCACACAATCAACAATTCAGATTTTGTCACTTTAACTTTTATCGTTTGTGTTGAGGTTTACACAATCTTTTGTAATTAGTTTGTTTCCCTGTGGAATCGACACCCCAAAGCTGTACTACAATACCGCGTTATGTTTTGGGTGTAATTAGCTCTCACCAAGAAGATAGATGGACTTCATCCTACTACACATGTTATATGTGAATTGTGTGGTTGTAGTGGCCACCATAGCAGTAACTGTCAGGCAGGTAATCAATTTGCATCTAATTCATTTGCTGAACAAGCTAACCTTATTTCAAATTTTCCCAAGCAAAACAATCCATATAGCAATACATATAATCCAGGATGGAGGAATCACCCAAATTTGTCTTGGAATCAAAACAATGCGAAACAACCTCCTTTTGAATACCCACCTCAAGAAAAAAAGTCCAACTTGGAGGACATGATGGACAAATTCTTAAATTCAACAGAAACTAAGTTCCAAAATCAAGAAGTGTCCATCAGAAATTTGGAAGTTCAGGTGGGCCAACTAGCAACTATAGTTTCTGGACGTGCACAAGGCTCTTTTCCTAGCAACACAGGAAAAAAATCCTAAGGAAGATGTCAAGGCCATAACACTAAGGAGTGGCACACAATTGGAAAATCTAAAGAAATCACTAATCAAGAAGGCGAGAAAGAAGAGACCACGCAAGAGGAGAAGCTTGTTTCAGAAAAGAAGTTTACTGGTAAAGGTTTGATCGATTCTAACTTTGAAACTAAATATATGCCATCTCTTCCCTATCTTTAGAAATTTAAGAAAGAAAAATTAGATAAGCAATTCTCAAAATTTTTAGAGATTTTTAAGAAATTGAATATTAACATTCCATTTGTAGAGGCTTTATCACAGATGTCTAGTTACACTAAATTTTTGAAGGAAATTTTTTCTAATAAATGGAAGCTTGAGGAACATGGAACAGTGATGTTAATTGAAGAGTGCAGCGCCATACTGCAAAACAAGCTACCTCCAAAATTGAAAGATCCAGAGAGTTTTACTATACCCTGCACTTTGGGAAGTTCATTCTTTGAGAAAGCTTTATATAACCTTGGTGCAAGTATCAATCTTATACCTCTTTCAATTTTTAGGAAACTTGGATTAAGAGAAGTCAAAACAACGACAGTGTCGTTGCAATTAGCCGATCGATCGATTAAGAGACCACAGGGAATTATAGAAGATGTACTGGTAAAGGTTGATAAATTTATATTCCCTGTAGACTTCATTGTTCTCGACATAGAAAAGGATCGTGAGGTACCTCTTATACTTGGATGTCCATTCCTTGCTATAGGGATAACCCTAATTGATGTACAACAAAGGAAATTGATTTTAAGAGTCAATGATGAGCAAGTAGTTTTTGATATGTATAAAATTATAAAATATTCTTTTGACTTATCTACTTCTTCTTGTTTTCAAGTGGATATTGTTGATAACCTCATTAAGGAGTTTCAGGAGAAAACATTAAATGAAGATACTTTGGAGAGATGCATCATGGAATCAAGAACTATTACCACTGAAGAACTTGTCATCCAAGAAGAAGCAAGGAACTTGGAGTCTGAAATGGGAAAAGAAGTGCCAGAAGAACCAATAATAACAATTGAATTGAAAACTTTACCTGCTCATTTAAAATATACTTATTTAGAGAAAAATATTTTCCCTATTATAATATCTTCTTCGTTGACAGGTAAAATGGAAGAACGGTTTTTGAAAGTCTTAAGAAGGTACAAAAAGGCTTTGGGGTGGACAATAGCGGATATCAAGGGATTAGCCCTTCTATTTGAACCCACAAAATTTTCATGGAGGAGAACTTCAAGCCTACTGTTCAACCACAGAAACACTTGAATCCGACAATGCAAGAGGTTGTTAAGAAAGAAGTAGTAAAGTTGCTTGATGCAGGTATTATTTATCCCATTTTCGATAGTGCTTGGACTAGCCCGGTACAAGTGGTACCAACGAAAGGTGGGATCACCGTTGTAAAAAATAATAATAATGAATTGATCCCCGCTAGAACTGTGACAGGTTGTCGTGTTTGCATTGACTATAGAAAATTAAATGATGCCACAAGAAAAGATCACTTTCCTTTACCTTTTATTGATCAAATGTTGGAAAGATTAGCAGGTTACAGGTTCTACTGTCTACTTGATGGTTATTCAAGATATAACCAGATTCTCATAGCACCCGAGGATCAAGAAAAGATGACATTTACATGTCCTTATAGCACGTTTACATATAGGAGGATGCCCTTTGGTCTCTGTAACGCACCCATAACTTTTCAATGTTACATGATGGCAATTTTTTCTGATATGACCAAAATTTTTTAAGAGATCTTCATGGATGATTTTACACTATTTGGTCTAACCTTCGACAATTGCCTTCATAATCTATCTTTGGTCTTGCAGTGATGCGAAGAGACGGACCTTGCATTAAATTGGGAGAAATACCATTTCATGGTTCATGAAGGGATAGTGTTGAGGCATAAAATATCATCTAAGGGTATTGAAGTTGACAAGGCAAAGGTGGATGTAATAGAAAAACTCCTACCTCCCACTTCAGTCAAAACCATAAGAAGTTTTTTGGGGCATGTAGGATTTTACAGGAGATTCATTAAGGATTTTTTAAAAATCTTTAAACCTCTTTCTAATCTTCTTGTAAAAGATATGAAGTTTAACTTCTTTGACGATTGTTTGCAGGCATTTGCTACATTAAAGGATAAGTTGGTGACCGCCCCTATTGTGGTAGCACCAAATTGGAGCCTTCCGTTTGAATTAATGTGTGATGCCAGTAATACCGCAGTTGGGGCAGTGCTTGGTCAGAGAATAGATAAGGTTTTCAGGATAATTTATTATGCAAGCCACACTCTTACTGGACCCCAACTGAACTACGCTACTACTGAAAAAGAACTTTTAGCTATTGTACTTGCATTTGATAAGTTTCGATCCTATCTTATTGGATCGAAAGTTATTGTTTATACTGACCATGTAGCTTTGAAGTATCTTTTAGCGAAGAAGGACGTAAAACCAAGACTGTTGAGATGGATTCTCCTTCTTCAAGAGTTTGATTTAGAAATCAAAGATAAGAAGGGGACCAACAATCAAGTGACAGACCATTTATCAAGGCTCGAAAGATCGGAAGAGACTTATATTAGCATAAACGAAGAATTTTCTGATGAGAAAATATTTTCTATTTCTTCGTTTAATTCTGTTTTATCTGTATCTGAGACACCATAGTTCGCTGATTTTGCCAATTACCTTGTAGGAAACTGGATCCCAGGTCACTACAGATATCAACAGAAAAAAAAAAGATTTTTTTTCGATGTGAAGCATTATTTTTGGGAGGATCCACATTTATACAAATTGTGTGCAGACCAGGTGATTCGCATATACGTGCCGGAGAATGAATTTAATAGTATCTCGTATTACTGCCATGAAAGAGAAGCTGAGGGACATTTCGGTGCAAACCGAACAGCGGTAAAGGTATTACAATCAGGATTCTATTGGCCGACTCTATTTAAGGATATCCAGGCTTACGTTGCTTCATGTGATAGGTGTCAACGAATCAGTAACATCTCTAAACGAAATGAAATGCCTTTAAACAATATTATTGTTTATGAAATATTTGATGTTTGGGGTATTGATTTCATGGGACCCTATCCAGCATCGTTGTCAAATCAGTATATTCTAGTTGTAGTAGATTATGTGTCTAAATGGGTAGAAGCAATAGCAACCCGCACTAATGATGCTAAAGTGGTTCTCCAATTTCTCAAGAAAAACATCTTTACCCGGTTTGTAACTTCTAGGACAATAATTAGTGATCGGGGTAAACACTTTGACAATCGTCAATTTAGAACCTTGTTAGGAAAATATGGAGTGACTCACAAACTCGGCACCTCATACCGTGCACAAACAAGCGGTCAGGTAGAAGTTTCAAATAGGGAGGTGAAAAGAATTTTAGAAAAAAACAGTGAATACTTATAGGAAAGATTAGGCATTCAAATTAGATGATGCTTTGTGGGCATATAGAACAGCTTTCAAACACCCATAGGAATGTCACCATATAGGCTGATTTTTGGAAAAGCATGTCATCTTCCTGTCGAACTCGAGCATAAAGGCTATTGGGCTACAAAATTCTTGAATTTTGATATGACAGTTGTAGGACAAAAGTGTTTATTGCAAGTTGAAGAATTAAAAGAACTTTGGCTAGGAGTATATGAGAATGCAAAGCTATACAAAGAAAAAACAAAAAAATGGCATGATCAACACATTTCAAGGAAAGAATTTATTCCAGGACAACAAGTTCTTCTGTATAATAGCTGACTTCGTCTATTTTCGGGAAATTTGAAATCTCGATGGACTAGACCATACACCGTGATAAGTGTGTCACCGTTTGGTGTCGTTGAAATACGACCTGAGAAAAACAAGGAGACGTTCGAGGTCAACGGGCACAGATTGAAGCACTACATCATGGGGACGTTTGACCCTCAATCGTCCACAACTATTCTCCAAGAGCCATAAATCGAAAAGTCAAGCTAAAGACTATAAATTAGAACTAATATTTTGTTTTTAATTTTTTTTGTGGACTTTAAATCGTCTTGTGTGTTTATTTTCATTATATTTACCTTTAGTTAAGTTTCTATTGTTTTAACTTAGTTATTTTCTTGTTTTCAGGTTGTATTGGAGTCAGGCCCGAGAACCAGAGCTGCAGCACTAAGTCGCATACTATGTTTTAAAAACACTCTCCTCGCACTTTCAGGTTGTATAAGTTTTATAATTTTCATCGCCTCTCTCTCTCCCAATCACTAAATTTTGACCTTCATCCCTCATCATACCACCAAATCATTAGTTTTTTTCATCTTTCAACGCGGATTTCCCCAGTTCTTCACAAAAATTTTACATCTCCAGTGTTTTTGGGTGATTTTCTCTCTTCTAATCAAGTAAGGTTTCTTCATCTTAAGACACCAAAGTTGGAATTAGTGAGTAAAATCATTTTTTTTTGTTTTCATTAGTTTACATTACAATACATTGTGATTTGATGCATTGTTGAAAAATTTAGAAGAAGATAAAGTGAAAAAAAATTGTGATTTATTTGGATTTTAATTAAAGAGGCTGTTAATTCTGCGAAATGTGTGATTGTGGCTGCGTGAAATTCAGTTGATAGTGGGTTGATTATTTACTATTATGTGTTGGGTCATTTACGATTCACCGGTTGGAAATATAAAAAAAAAAATTGTTAACAAATTCTTTTGGAATCTCTGTGTGTGGAAGAGTGTGTTGTTCTTGGGTGTTTTCTGCAAATTTGGGCTTGTTTATTTACAAAAAAGATGTCTTGATCTAATGGCCCCTCCCAAACGCACGAGACCCGTCTCTATAAGTTACAATTCTGAGTTATTTGTTTCAAAGGAAGCAGAACAAAGGTTTGAGCGTTCCCAACTCAAGAAAGTCCCAATCCCTGAAAGGGGATTTAATATCACCAAGGAACACTTTCCACTCATTCACAGGATCATCGCTGCCCGAAAATGGGAAACATTCTGCACAACGCCAGAAGCTGGAATTGTTCCGGTCGTGCGCGAATTTTATGCGAATGCTGCCGAGCACACGAATTTGAAGGTGAAAGTTAGAGGGAAATTGGTGGCATTCGACAAAGGCACGATTAACAAACTGTTCGCTACTCCCAACATCCCAATTGATGAGTACAATGCCTATGCCAGTGCGCCTGATCTTGACGAGGTAATCCGAGATCTCTGCAAACATGAGACACAATGGAAATTATTATGTGATGAGCGGATTTCATTTCCATCGAGTGCAATGGACAGGGCAGTGAAAGCTTGGCATTACTTTGTGGGCGTTCGTTTGCTTCCAGTGACCCATTTCAGCGATGTCACAAAATGAAGGGCAATCCTGTTATTTGCCATCTATCAAGGAATGAGTATCGATGTGGGAAGTATAATCCAAAACACCATTTTATACAGCGCGAATTCGACCAGTTCGGGATTATATTTCTCATCTTTGATAACAGCCCTTTGTGGCTCGTTTGGTGTTACTTGGACTGCTGGGGAACAAATAAAACAACCAATGCACCCTCTGGATCTCAAGACTATCTATAGGATCAAGGATATAGATCAAGCACCAAGCCAAGGAGCGTCCTCCTCACAGCTTCAGCCAGCACGACAACAACGAAATATATCACTTTCCGATCGTTTGACAGCGGTTAAGACGGAGCTTCATGAGCTTCGGCAGTCAGTAGCAGGCATCCTATGTTGCAGGTTATTTTCAAACCAATGACTAGATGATGAGGATTTTTGCCACTCATTTGGGAATTGTCACACAGCAGCTCCCTTCGCTACCACCATATCCCAGTAATAGCAATGACCAGGAGAATGAGGATAATGAAAAAGACAAGTGATTCGGGTTCCGACTAATCAGGGAAGTTCCTTTCTCTTACTTTATGCTAAATGTTTATACATTGTGGACACTATATCATTTTAGTTTGGGGGTGGGGAAAAGTATATGAGTTTGTGTTGTGTGCTGTTCATGTTTTTAGTTACTTTTCTGTTTGTTTTATCTTGGTGCTTTATTTTGTTTGATTTTGCCGATGACGAGAAATAGATTGACTTGATTGTAGCCCTTGAAAATTTGAAAAATGTTGTGTTTGTCTGTGTGCTTGAGTTTTTTTATTGGATTTATGTTACATCAAACTCTTTGAACACAGTGAGCACTTACACCTAAGCACTTTGTTGTCTTGACCGTTTCAAAGAATGTTTATGTGAGCAATGTAGTTTCTTGTGATCTCATGGACTCTAGAACTTGTTTGAAGACCACTCGAGGCGAAATCCTAGGTAGTATAGTACCAAAGAGATGATTCAGGCCATGTTTGGAACGTTTGAGCCTTTTTAGCCAACCCTTAATAGGTGATTATCCTTCGTTTTCCCCGTTTAAGCTTGAATATCTGTTGTTTTGTCAACCGATCATCTAACCTATTTTAAAAAAGAATGCTATAAATCTACCTTTCACCTATAAGCACATCGATTAGTGTAATTGCTGGCAAGAATTGTGAAATATGCAAGAAAGATATAGGTGTGAATCATTCAATTTGTGAAAAAAAAAACAAAAAAAAAAAAAGAAAGAAGGAGAAAAAAAAAGGAAAAAAAGAAGAAGAGAATAATGTGAAAACAGCAAATATTGGGAAAAAAAAAAGTATTAAAGTATTACATGATAATTAAAGGAAAGTTTGAAAGAAAATTGTTATTGGTTGATGTTCTTAAGGTGATGTGAGCCACATTTGATCCTATACCATACTTTAGCCTTAGCCAAAGTTATAAGCTGAATAAAGTCCTGATGATCTCTGGTATTGTCATAGCCTACATTAGTAGAGAGTGGTGTGAAGAGCAAGCTTATGGACTCTGAGAGATTGGCATTATCCTACTTGCGTGCATAAGCCAATCAGAGTGGCGAAGCGATTAAGTTTATAAAGGTGTTACACACACACACGTTTAAAGAATTTGATGTAGGATAAGGCTGGCAATGAATTTGAAATTCTAGACATTAGTAGTATTTTGAAACTTTTCTTGCATTATGATCTATATGCAATCTTTGAGGCATGTTGTTATCAAATCGAATCAAACCATCACTCACTCTTAGGATGTGTGTTTTAGGATTTTGCTTTAGTTTGCTCGAGGACTAGAAAAAACGTAAGTTTGGGGGTGTGATAACTCTAAAAAATCATGTTATTATACTACTTTTAGGCACTTATTTTGGTGTTGATGTTGAGCATTAGATTTCTGTTTCATGTGTTTTTAGCAATTTTTTAGTTTAGTTTATTTTATTCTACTATTAGTTTGTTTTAGTTAATTTGAATGTTTAGTGTGAATGGTGAGTCTTGGGAATTTACTGTGCAGAAGCTCAGTGCTGTAGCTCTGGACATTGAGTACTACAGCGCTAGAAGGGCAATATTTGTGAAGAGAGGATAGAAACTCAAAGCTGCAGCATGGGTTCAAGGGCGCTGCAGCACTGGAATAGTACTGGAAGGGCGATAAATGTGAAGAGAAGACAGAAACTCAAAGCTGCAGTGCTGGTTCAAGGGCGCTGCCGCACTAGAATAGTGCTGGAAGGGCGATATTTGTGAAGAGAGGACAGAAACTCAAAGTTGCAGCCCTAGTTCAAGGGCGCTGTAGCACTGGAATTCGGCAAAGACTCAAAGCTGCAGCGCTGGTCCACGGGGAGCTGCAGCTCTTGTTAGATACGATATGTGCCTAGAGCTGCGGCACTGGGAGGTCAGCGCTGTAGCGCTGGCCGATAGATTTAGAAAAATATAAATAATAACCCTAGCTGAACAAAAAAGGGGTGGTGGTTGTTGAAAAGAGAAATAGATTTTGGAGGAGACGAGACGCAAAAGGAGAGTTTAGACTTTGGTGGAGGCTTCTCTGAAGCTTTTAATCATTCCTATCTGGTTTTGCTTTATTTTGATTTGGTTATGTTGATGTTCTATGATATGAACTTGGTTTATTTGGATATTATTATAGAGTAGGTATTTATGTGTTAAGGATAGATGAATCCTAAACCTATGTCTTGAGTTGTTGTTTGGACAAGTTGAAATTTAATATTTTTTTCAAAGAGTGTGCTTTATTGTTCTTAATGCTTGTTGTTATTTTAATTTCTTCTTTAAGCATGGTGATGTGTCAAATAAAGAAGCTATGTTTTTATGAATAGTTGAATTAATGAATGTGATGTTGGGTTGTTGTCTATGTGATAACTCTGAATAAATCATGTTATTATACTGCTTTTAGGCACATTTTTTGTGGTGATTTTAAGCATTAAAATTTTGTTTTATGTATTTTTAGCAATTTGAGTTTAGTTAATCTTATTCTACTAATAGTTATCTTAGTTGAATGATCAATGCTAAGTCTTAGAAATCTGCTGTGCAGACACTTGCTAGAGCACTGGAAGGGAAAAATGTGTGAAGGGGACAGAAACTCAAGGCTGTAGCGCTAGAATCTGGCATAAATAGAGGAATTTGGACAGAAAGTTGGCGCTGCAGCTCTAACTAGGGTTTGAAATATGTCTCAGCGTTGCAGCACTGGGAAGTTGGCGCTGTAGTGCTGGCCCGCGGATTTTGAATGTTATAAATATAAACCCTAGCTGAACAAGAAGGGAGAGCGCGGTTTGATGAGTCTTAAATATTGCATATTTAAGACCCTTAACTTATATTTGTTATGCTCTTAGTTAGTATTATTTTACTTTATTTTACGTTTTTCTTGTGTTTTATGTGTTTTTACAGCTTTGTGGAGAAAATGAAGCATTTCAGGTTGATTTGAAGCTTTTGGAGACATTGCGCTCGATCGCAACAGATATGTGATCGAGCGCACCAGCGCTCGAGCGCACCTGCCTTTGAACGAGCGCAAGGTCAACATCCCACATCGAAATATTTGAAGTTCAGTGCATCTGCGATCGATCGCAGCAGACATGCGATCGAGCGCACATGAGATCGTGCGCACAAGACATACGATTGATCGTACCTGCGATCGATCGTACCTGCGATCGATCGCACCACACTGCGATCGAGCGCACACGGGCCTGTATCCCACATCGTTTCTGCAACCTGTTTTACTCCGGGTCTCCCCCTATATAAACACCATTTGGCTTCATAATCCAATGTACAATTCCTAAGCCACTTTAGTGTTTACCGGTGGACGTCCGCCAGCATTCTGGAGGATCCCGAAGGCATTGCTACCACGAGAGGAAGCGCCGCCCGTCAGCGAGTGGAATTTCTCCCATGTAAAGTTGTTTATTTATTTCTTTATATTCAGTTGTTTTAGTTTAAATGTTTAGCACTTGTTATTATAGTTTTATAGTTATGAGTGGCTAGATTCTTCAGCTAAGGTTGAAGATGAAGCCCCGCCATTGTTTGGCGTAGTAGTTCAGATTTGCTTGTACAAATCTGACAATTTTTAGTATAAATGTTCTGTCAATTATTTGAGTAAATCTTATAATTGATTGAGTTTAAATTGTCTGTTGGATTTTCTTTGTGTTTCATCTGATGGATACATTGAATGCTTTTCGATTAAATTGGATTCCCTTTGTGATTTGTTAAGAGCGGATACATCGGGTGCTTTTGGTTTAGTTGGGATATTCTTTGTTTTTTGTCTTATAGTTGGATTCATTGAATGTTTTGATAGGCTATATTTTTAGAACATATATGCTTAACTTCGGTGGGGTTGATTCGGAAACCTTAGTGCTTTTTATTATTAGTTTTAAAAATCAATTTAGTTTAATTTTAATTTCTTTTGCAATATCATTCTGAAATTTGGAACTAGGTTAAAATAGAGTTAGTTTAGATTAAAAAATATATTTTCACAATGTAATTCCCTGTGGATTCGACCTCGCACTTGCACAACACTATATTGCAAACGACTCGTGCGCTTGCGAGTAAATTAAAACTCACAACAAGTTTTTGGCGCCGTTGCCGGGGAATTGTTTTGTTTGTGAAAATTTTTGGTCTGAATTGATTTTATTTTTCTACTATTTAATTTAATTTAAAAAAAAAATTTTGAGTTTGCTTTATTCTATTACTTCTGCTGATTAGTATCTCATTATTTTTCTGTTGGTGTATGCTTGGTCGGAGATCCTTGAACTTAGATTTGATACATTTAGATCCCGACTTAGAAAGAACTCTTAGGAGATAGAAAAGAGCGCTAGTTGAGAGAGAAACTGCTGAGATGAGAGAAAATTTTAATCATCCTGAACATGTAGAGCAACCTAGAGCTTGGAACGTGGACTCCACTACATCCCTTAGGGATTTGTTCGCACCCGTTGCGACTAACTCATCTTCCTGCATAGTGTTGCCACCAACCAATGCCACACACTTTGATTTGAAGCCACATGTTATCCAACTCCTACCCTCATTCCATGGCTTAGATCTCGAAAATCCTTATAGTCATGTGAAGAAGTTCAAAGACATTTGTGCTACATTCAAATTCCAGAACTTCTCTGAGGAGTCAGTCCATCTTCGACTCTTCCCTTTCTCTCTTCACGATAGAGCTAGGGCGTGGTTGGACTCCAACACGTCCGGATCTATTACATCTTGGGAAAACCTGCTTAGCAAATTTTACCATAAGTTTTTCCCAATGTCTAGAGTGAATGAGTGCCGTAAGGAGATTAGCTCTTTCACTCAAGACGAGGATGAGAAGTTCTCTGAAAGCTGGGAGCGCTTTAAAGAGTTAATGATCAGATGCCCTCCACATGGATATGAGAAGTGGAGACTCGTTCAATTCTTCTACCAAGGGTTGACTCAACCCAACTGTAGCATGATAGAGTCTATGAATGGGGGGGCATTCTTGAGTATGACAGGAGACGAAGCATATATGGCGTTGGACAAGTTGTCCGACAACTCACAGCAGTGGGATTTTTCAAGCTGTCGAGATAAGTCCATTCGTGCTCCTAAGAGGGGAGGCATCTATGAGGTCAGAGAGGACGCTGATTTAAGGATAAAGTTAGATTCCCTCACTAAGAAGATTGACGCTCTCACTGTGAGTCAATCCATTAATGCTGCCAACACATTCAATGTTGAAAGCTGTTCCATCTGTGCTAGTCCCATGCATCTAGCACAGAATTTCCCATCAATGCTGGCTTGTGCCGAGTATCCTATGGAACAAGTAAATGCTTTCAATGACTTTCGAAGGCAGTCAAATGGATCGTACTCTGAGACGTACAATCCAGGGTGGCGGAACCACCCAAATTTTTCATGGAGACATAACCAACCAATGAATCAGGGAGGATCCTCTCATCATGCTCAAAATCAATATCCTCCTGGATTTGCCCCACAAATTCCTAATCATGGTCGTTCTACCCATCCAGCACCTTCACCTGCTTACCATGCACCCGCTCAAACACCAGCGCCAGTTTCACAGTCGCTTGAGGACACCCTTAAAGAATTTATGAAAGCGACTAGCCAAAATATGAGCGATGTGAGGAGTGCAACAATGGTAAACACCCAAGCAATTGCCAAGCTGGAGAGTCAAATAGGGCAAATTGCAAGTCACTTGGGTGAGAGAGAGAAAGGAAAGTTCCCCAGTCAGCCCGTGCAAAACCCAAAAGGACAATTTATGGTTGAGAGTTCATCAACTCCTACACACGGGGAGGAACAAGTACAGTCGATTGTCACACTGAGGTCTGGGAGACAAGTGGACAATCAAGTGGAAGAGAGCCCTGCTATGCAGCAAGGGCAAGGGAGTGGCAACACAGAGAAGAGAGATACTGAGCCATCTACAGCCACACCTACTGGGAAATACCCTCCTAGGTCATTTGTACCTAGAGCGCCCTACCCCGAGAGATTACAGGCACCCAAGAAAGGAGGGAAGTATGAAGAAATTCTGGAGGTATTCAAGCAAGTCCATATCAATATCCCATTTTTGGATGCCATCCATCAAGTGCCATCATATGCCAAGTTTTTAAAGGACTTGGTCACTATCAAGAGGAGGACGAATGTCCCAAAGAAGGAATTTTTGAC
Organism: Bretschneidera sinensis; assembly: GCA_023935145.1. Classification (NCBI taxonomy): domain Eukaryota; kingdom Viridiplantae; phylum Streptophyta; class Magnoliopsida; order Brassicales; family Akaniaceae; genus Bretschneidera; species Bretschneidera sinensis. The sequence continues at coordinate 151,306,484 of CM043697.1, forward strand.
CGAGCAGGTAAGTTCAATCCTTCAGTGCAAGCTACCCATCAAGTATAAGGACCCGGGGTGTCCTACCATCTCTTGCACGATAGGAGTCAGCCATATTGAGAGGGCCCTTTTGGATCTAGGGGCGAGTGTGAATCTTCTACCCTACTCAGTCTATGTGCAGTTGGGGTTAGAAGAATTGAAGCCCACAACCACGATGCTTCAATTGGCTGACAGGTCAGTGAAAAGACCCCGGGGGATAGTTGAGGATGTTTTGATAAAAGTGGATAAGTTCTATTTCCCCGTGGATTTTATTGTGCTTGACACAGAGCCGGTTCAGAATGTAGGGATTCAAATACCGGTGATTCTAGGGCGACCATTCTTAGCCATGGCTAACGCCCTAATCAATTGTAGGACAGGGGTGATGAAGATCTCCTTCGAAAATATGACAGTGGAGTTGAACATTTTTGATATCACTAGGCAACCACTGGAATATGATGAAATGAGAGATGTATGCTTGATAGAAGAGATTCTTGAGGATACTGTGGATGAATCAAGCATTGAGGATCCCATGGAGGCATGTTTTGCTCACTTTGGAGAGGACTTGGGTTTAGATAAGTTACTCAAGGAAGTAAATGCCATTTTGGAGTCTGATCCTCAAGAAAGCAAGGAGGAGGAGGAGAAGGAGTCACCCGAACCTCAACAGAAGGAACTTAAGCCTTTACCGGATAATCTTAAGTATAAGTTCCTGGGTCCAGCACACTGTTTGCCTGTGATAATAGCTTCAGATTTGGGAGAGGCTCAAGAGGAGAAATTATTAGATGTTTTAAGAGAGCACAAGGAAGCTATCGGCTGGACCATTGAGGATATTAAGGGAATCAGCCCCTCGGTGGTGATGCACAGGATACACTTGGAGGAAGATGCTAAGCCATCGAGGGAGCTGCAAAGAAGGCTTAACCCTGATATGCAAGAGGTTGTAAGGGCAGAGGTTATTAAGCTGTTAGATGCAGGGATCATTTATCCCATCTCTGATAGCAAGTGGGTGAGCCCCATTCATGTCGTGCCCAAGCGAGCTGGGTTAACGGTAGTAAAGAATAAGGACGACGATTTGGTGCCAACTCGTGTGCAGTCTGGGTGGAGAGTGTGTATAGACTACCGTAAGCTGAACACTGCCACAAGGAATGATCACTTTCCACTTCCATTTATTGATCAGATGGTGGAGCGTTTAGCTAGGCACGAGTTTTATTGCTTTTTGGATGGTTATTCTGGATATAACCAGGTCCCCGTGGACCCCGAAGATCAGGAGAAGACGACATTTACCTGTCCTTTTGGGACCTTCGCCTACCGTCGCATGCCCTTTGGGTTGTGCAATGCACCCGCCACTTTTCAGTGGTGCATGGTCAGTATATTCTCTGACATGGTAGAGCGGTTCTTGGAGATTTTCATGGACGACTTCTCCATCTTCGGTTCAACATTTGAGGAGTGCTTGCACCGTCTCTCTTTGGTTTTGGTACGGTGCAAGGAGAAGAACCTGGTGCTTAATTGGGAGAAGTGCCATTTTATGGTCAAGCAAGGAATTGTACTGGGGCATATCATATCTCATCGAGGGATTGAGGTCGACAAAGCGAAGGTGGATTTGATTTTCAGCCTTCCACCCCCACGTACGGTGAAACAGGTTCGATCTTTTCTGGGCCATGCAGGTTTCTATAGGCGATTTATCCAGAATTTCAGCAAGATCGCCAGGCCCTTGTGCAAGTTGTTGCAAAAAGATACCCCATTTCTATTTGATGAGGATTGTAAGAAAGCATTTGGGGATCTGAAGAACATTCTGTCGTCCACACCCATTATTCAGCCACCTAACTGGGGTGTGCCTTTTGAGATTATGTGTGACGCATCAGACTATGTTGTTGGAGTTGTTTTGGGGCAGCGTGTTGATAAACTTCCCCATGCTATCTATTATGCAAGTCAAACTCTAAACGACGCACAACTCAATTATTCTACCACTGAGAAGGAGTTGCTTGCAGTCGTTTTTGCACTAGACAAGTTCAGATCCTACTTGTTAGGATTTAAAGTCATTATCTACTCGGACCATGCTGCATTGAAGTATCTTTTCTCTAAAAAAGATGCTAAATCTCGTCTTATCCGATGGATCTTGCTACTTCAAGAGTTCGACATTGAGATTCGGGATGAGAAAGGTTCGGAAAATGTGGTGGCGGACCATTTGTCTAGATTGATTGTGGAATTCAGTGAGGCTGCCACTCCCATTTCTGAGACCTTTCCTGATGAGCAATTGATGCACATTGCTCACAGTCCCGCACCATGGTTTGCTGACATAGTGAACTATCTTGTCACCGGACACATGCCCTTGCATTGGGGGAGGCAAGATAAATCAAAATTTTTGGCCATGGTAAAACACTTTTTCTGGGACGATCCTTATTTGTTCAAGTATTGTCCTGATCAGATCATTAGACGGTGTATTCCTGAGCATGACCAATCTAATATCATCGGCTTTTTTCATGATCATGCATGTGGAGGCCATTTTAGTGCTAAAAAGACCGCTGCAAAGATTTTGCAGTGTGGATTTTATTGGCCTACCCTGTTCCGGGACTCTCACACCTACTGTATATCTTGTGAGCGTTGCCAAAAACTAGGGAGTCTTTCTAGGAGAAATATGATGCCCCTCAACCCTATTCTGATTGTTGAGATTTTCGATGTGTGGGGCATTGATTTCATGGGACCATTCCCAAACTCCTTTGGCTACTTATACATTCTAGTTGCTGTGGACTATCTATCCAAGTGGGTGGAGGCCGTTGCGTGCAAGACCAATGACCACAGAGTTGTGGTCCAGTTCTTGAAAGACACTATTTTTGCTCGTTTTGGTACGCCTCGAGCAATCATAAGTGATGGAGGTAAGCACTTTTGCAACAAGATCTTTGAACAGTTGATGAAGAAATATTGTATCACGCACAAAGTTGCCACCCCATATCACCCACAGACGAGTGGTCAAGTAGAAATTTCAAATCGCGAGATCAAACATATTTTGGAAAAGACTGTGAACCCTACTAGAAAGGATTGGTCTCTGCGATTGACGGATGCACTGTGGGCATATCGGACAGCCTTCAAGACGCCAATTGGCATGTCTCCCTATCGTATTGTATACGGAAAGGCATGTCACCTTCCGGTTGAATTAGAGCATCATGCGTATTGGGCTGTCAAGCAACTAAATTTCAATCTTTCCAAGGCTGGCTCACAACAGAAGCTCCAACTCAATGAATTGGAGGAGCTGCGGAATGATGCATATGAGTGTGCCCGATCATACAAAGCACAAATGAAGAAGACTCATGACCAAAATATTTTGAGACGAGCTTTTGAGCCGGGTCAGAGAGTTCTTCTTTATAATTCGCGCCTGCATCTTTTTCCAGGAAAGCTCAAATCCCGATGGTCAGGCCCATTCATTATTCGATCGGTTTTTCTTCATGGGGCCATCGAGATTGAGGATCCTAAGAATGGTAATACTTTCAAGGTAAATGGACAGAGGCTGAAACCATTCTTAGAGTTGAGGAGTCCGGACATTGAGATGATACTGTTGGAGGATCCTAGTTACTCAGATTGAGTGTAGTATTCTAGGGAGAGTCTGGCTGAAGACGTAAAACTTAGCGCTCATGGGAGGCACCCCACAGCTTATCTTTTCTTTTGTTTATTTATTATTTCGCGCTTTTATGATTAATGTTTGTTTCCAGTATTTTTTGTTTTCCAGTTTTTATTTTTCAGGGACAAAGCGTACTTCAGTTCAAGTTTGGGGGTATGCTATGAGCCATACCAGTCCAGATAGTTCTCCATATCTCAGGTCAGCTCTTTCCATATTAGTCACACATTGGGGTCAATGTGTAATTTAAGTTTGGGGGTATGGGAGACACATCACACACTTTGTCCTAATTTGTTGTCTTTTCGTCATAGAGATAAATGCATGCTCATGTTATCGTGAAATTTTGGTTGATCTAAACATTTTCTGTGATGTGATGTCATTGGTGAGCTTAACATTTTGAACACATGATCTAGTGATAAATTTTTAAAATTTAGTTACTTACTTTAGGCAATTTGATAATTCACATGTTTGATCCAATCTAACACGAGCACATTAGCACAAATTATGTGAGGTATGACACGTGATTTTAATGTGTATTTTTCCTTATCTTAACTGAAACTGGATGACTTGTTGGATGAACTCTTGGGCATAGGAAAATATATAAAAAAAAAAAAAGAGTTATCAATAAACTTTTCGCTGAGTAACTGGACCTCTTGCCTCAGTAAGCAGTGAGTGTTCACGTCAAAAGGTGAAATTTTGCTTGGTAATATTAAGGTCGGTTTAATTTCGTAGCCTTTTTGACTCGAGTTAGTAAGTCCTTAGGGGTGTCTTTACACCTAATGCCCTATGATAGACGCTTAAATATACATATTTAAGCCCCCTTATTTACACTTGTTAGATCCTTTATTACGTTAATTTGGTATCTTTTACTCCATTTGTGTGTTTTACATGTTTTTATAGGGTCTTGGAGAAAAAGAAGCAGTTTTGGCACTTTAAGGAAGAAATCTAGAAGCCCTGAAGCACTTTCTGGACAAAGTGCGATCGAGCGCACATGCAATGCGATCGAGCGCACATACGATCGTGCGCACACTTGTAGGATCGAGCGCACACTGCGATCGAGCGCAAGGACACATGCGATCGAGCGCAAATGTACAGGCATGAATAGTAAACTACAGAACCCTATTTTGGAAATAACCTTATTTTGGAAATAACTCTATTTTGGAAATAAAGGAGTTTTGTGTTTTAGGAAAGTTTAAAAACTCATGAGTCTATTAGGACTTCTCAAGGACCTATAAATACACTTGTAAACTCACACACAAGAAGAGACCTTACACCTTAGATAGAAAACACTTTTCTCTTTTGCTTTAGCTTGGAGAAGGAGACCGTGGAGCAGAATTGACGCCTCTTCTCTCGGGTTTTTTCTTTCCTTTTTATTTTATTATGTGTAATTAAATTCTTAGTAGGGCTTGGTTGAAGCCCTAATTATGTTTACTCAATAAATTTAGTATTGGCGCCTTTGCGATATTTATGTTGTGTTGCTTAAACTTGATTAATACCTGCTTTTATTTAAATTCCTCATATGTATATGTCTGATCAATATGTGCATGTGGTATGGACTTGTTAGTTAGATCAATTTGGATGACCGAGTCCTGGGTCTAACATTAGTAACAAGGGATATCTTATCCGGATACCCGGGTTAATCAACATGGGAAACCGGGAGTAGATACCATGCCCTAGGTCTCATGTGGTTGTCGATTTCCATAGTACTTATGTTTTCTTAAGGAACAACTCAAGCAGATACCATGCTGAATCCCTTAAGGAAGAAAAGAGTTAGAGTAGATACCATGCCTAACTTGTTGCTTAGGGAAATCAATAGCTTAAGGAGTAGATACCATGCCCTTAGGTTGGCGACCAGTAGGTATACATGGCATGAATAAAGCATTGGCATACTATTATATTGTGGTAGCATAATTAGTGGTGGATATCAAGTCCCTACGCCTTTATCCTTAGTATTTTATCTTTATCAAAATCAACTCTTTTATTATTTCTATCTTTTTATATTGCGAATATAATTCTAAATTGAACTTTACCAATCCCTGTGGAGATGATCTTGCATTCGCACACTATACTACACTGTTGACCTTGTGCACTTGCAAGTAAAACAAATGCGATTATTTACCCATTTATTTAGGTATATAAACGCGCAACAAGTTTTTGGCGCCGTTGCCGGGGATTGTGCTAAATTTCTTTTTGGAATTATTTTCGTTAGTTTTTTTTTTATTATTATTATTTTAATTTATTCTATTCTATTTTATTCTGTTCTGTTTTATTTTTATCAAAAATCAGATTTATTCCTTCTTTTCGTTTTCTGTTCAGGTGTGCAGATGAGGAGTTTCTGTCCTTATTGCGATCGAGCGCAGTGCCTTGTGCGATCGAGCGCAAGTCTGCGATCGAGCGTAGAGGAGCTGCGATCGAGCGCAAAAGGTCCAGAGAATACCCGAGCAGCAGTACTGAAACTGTTGCACTGAAGCGGTTCAACTAATTCATTCAAAGGGAGAAGCACCAATGACAGAAGCTCAATATACTTGTCTAGATGCTATGGAGAGGAAGCTAGATATGCTCATATATGCCATGACTAGTCAAAACATATCACCTAGTCCGCGAGGCAAACCACTCCAGGTATGTGCTATATGTTCTCGTTTTGATCACATTACTAACACTTGCCTTTTGTATTCATATGCAGGTCAAGAGCAAGCAAATTATGAGGGACCGCACAATGCATATACAAATACCTACAATCCTAGATGGAAGCACCACCCCAACCTCTCATGGAGGAACAATCAAAGCAACTTGAACCTTCAAGAGAAACAAGGGAACTGTCATAAAGCAGCCCAACCAGTTCCAGAACCCAAGAAGGATGATCTAGAAAGTCTTATAAAACAATTGGCCACTCAGCAACAACAACTAATGGCAACATTGATAACTTCACAAGATCAGCAAAGACAAACAATTGCAAAGCATGAGCAAACCATCCAAAGGCTGGAAGTACAAATGGGGCAAATGGCTAAGGAGTTAAGTGGAAGACAGCAAGGAGAAATTCCTGCACAAACACTACCACATCCAAGAGGACATCAGCAACTAAATGCCGTGACAACTCTAACAAATGGTAAGATCATTGAAACTGATGAGCCTACACAAGCATCCACATCCAAGGTAAGTGAGATTGAGAAGGTAAATAGTGAGAAGGTTGAACTCAAAAGATATAATGCATTAAAATTACCCCCAGATAATATAAAATGTTTTAATGTATGCATGACGCAAAGTGTTGTTGAGGAAGCTTTTCAGGTCCATCACGTTGATCCAATAGAACCTGCTCTTAACTATAGTGTCCCAAGATCGGATATTGAGCCCAAATGCAAGGATGTTACTGATGACATCATTGAAACTATGCACCTTCTAAAAGCCTTTCCAAAGCCTCCAAGTAAGTACACTGATCCATTTGAAATTCTTGGGCCTACTAATACTATTCTTCCCCCTTTTATTGTACAGGCACCTAACTTGGAATTCAAGCAGTTACCCGAGCACTTATCTTATGCCTATATGGGAGAGAATAAGACATTTCCTATGCTAGCTGCTGCCACTCGTAGTTTTGGGGAAAAATAAGGCTTGGTCCGGCTGAAGACGTTAAACTTAGCGCTCATGGGAGGCACCCCACAGCTTATCCTTTTATTTTTATTATTTTACGTATTTATTGTTATTTATTTATTTTAATTACTTCTTGTTTTCCCGTATTACATTAGTTTTTCTTTTTTAGGGACAATGTGTGCATCCGTTCAAGTTTGGGGGTACGCTATGAGCCATGCCAACCTAGCTAGTTCTCCATCTCCCAGGTCAGCTCTTTCCTTGTTATTCACACATTGGGGACAATGTGTAATTTAAGTTTGGGGGTATGGGAGACACATTCACACACTACACTATGTCCTACATTTTTAGTTCTGTTGTTATTTTCATAGATAAATGCATGTTCATTCTGTCCAATAAACTTTTTTTTGTGATCTAAACAAAATGTTATGATTCGACTTCATCAGTGAGCTTAACACTTTGAACATATAGGCCAATAAACAAGTTTTGAACCTAGATCACTGCCCTTTTGGCATTTAAGAATTCACAAGTTTAACTTGAACTATCACAAGCACATTAACACATAGCTGTGTGGGGTATGACATGATATTTGGATTGGTATGTTTCTTTTGCTTGACTGTGAACTAGATGACCTATTAGATTGACATTTTGGCATATAAAAATAGAAAAGATTGATTCGTGCTCAAAAAGAAAAAAATGCTCCTAATGATCAATAAAAACAAATCTTCCGCTGAGTAACTGGCCCTCTTGCCTCAGTAAGCATTGAGTGTCACATCAAAAGGTGGAAAATCTTAAGTGATCATTAAAAAGAAATTTTTTTTACTGAGTAACTGGCCCTCTTGCCTCAGTAAGCATTGAGTGTCACGTCAAAAGGTGGAAAATTCTAAATGGTAGCATAAAAATCAGTTAGTTTCGTAGCCTTGTTGACTCGAGCCAGTAAGTCCTTAGGGGTGTCTTTACACCTAATGCCCTAAAACCATCTGGTTTGGGAGTCATTGGCCAAACGCTCGTTACACGAGTCATCAAGAAAGCTTAAAGGAACTAACTTGGCAAAAATCTCGCAAATAAAAGACTATGCCATATTTGTTGACTCTAATAGGAAGTTTGGTGAATCTTGAGTCATCGAAACACTACCTATTTGAATATCTTGGAAACTCAATCTTTTATGTGCTAATCACCACACACCGAAGTCAAACTTGTGATATCTTAGAATACCTAGTGAATATGATTTACGTTCAAAACTTTTATTCATTGCAGATATATGTTTACACTTGTTAAGCTTGCTTATGAATGCGCATCATTGTTTTGTGTAAAATCTAGATTTTTTATAGACACTATGAACATTGGATTTATCTATATTTCTGTTTTAGTTTTTAATTTAGTATTGCTAAGGGACTAGCAATATGTAAGTTTGGGGATGTGATAGACGCTTAAATATACATATTTAAGCCCCCTTATTTACACTTGTTAGATCCTTTATTACGTTAATTTGGTATCTTTTACTCCATTTGTGTGTTTTACATGTTTTTATAGGGTCTTGGAGAAAAAGAAGCAGTTTTGGCACTTTAAGGAAGAAATCTAGAAGCCCTGAAGCACTTTCTGGACAAAGTGCGATCGAGCGCATATGCAATGCGATCGAGCGCACATACGATCGTGCGCACACTTGTAGGATCGAGCGCACACTGCGATCGAGCGCAAGGACACATGCGATCGAGCGCAAATGTACAGGCATGAATAGTAAACTGCAGAACCCTATTTTGGAAATAACCTTATTTTGGAAATAACTCTATTTTGGAAATAAATGAGTTTTGTGTTTTAGGAAAGTTTAAAAACTCATGAGTCTATTAAGACTTCTCAAGGACCTATAAATACACTTGTAAACTCACACACAAGAAGAGACCTTACACCTTAGATAGAAAACACTTTTCTCTTTTGCTTTAGCTTGGAGAAGGAGACCGTGGAGCAGAATTGAGGCCTCTTCTCTCGGGTTTTTTCTTTCCTTTTTATTTTATTATGTGTAATTAAATTCTTAGTAGGGCTTGGTTGAAGCCCTAATTATGTTTACTCAATAAATTTAGTATTGGCACCTTTGCGATATTTATGTTGTGTTGCTTAAACTTGATTAATACCTACTTTTATTTAAATTCCTCATATGTATATGTCTGATCAATATGTGCATGTGGTATGGACTTGTTAGTTAGATCAATTTGGATGACCGAGTCCTGGGTCTAACATTAGTAACAAGGGATATCTTATCCGGATACCCGGGTTAATCAACATGGGAAACCGGGAGTAGATACCATGCCCTAGGTCTCATGTGGTTGTCGATTTCTATAGTACTTATGTTTTCTTAAGGAACAACTCAAGCAGATACCATGCTGAATCCCTTAAGGAAGAAAAGAGTTAGAGTAGATACCATGCCTAACTTGTTGCTTAGGGAAATCAATAGCTTAAGGAGTAGATACCATGCCCTTAGGTTGGCGACCAGTAGGTATACATGGCATGAATAAAGCATTGGCATACTATTATATTGTGGTAGCATAATTAGTGGTGGATATCAAGTCCCTACGCCTTTATCCTTAGTATTTTATCTTTATCAAAATCAACTCTTTTATTATTTCTATCTTTTTATATTGCGAATATAATTCTAAATTGAACTTTACCAATCCCTGTGGAGATGATCTTGCATTCGCACACTATACTACACTGTTGACCTTGTGCACTTGCAAGTAAAACAAAGTACGATTATTTACTTATTTATTTAGGTATATAAACGCGCAACACCCTAAAACCACCTGGTTTGGGAGTCATTGACTTAACACTCGCTACATGGGTCAATTAGAAAGCTTAAGGGAACTAAACATAGTCGTGCCTTATTATAAAAAAAAAAAAAGAAACTATGCCTTTTCGTTCATTTTTTATGGGAAATTCGGTGAATCTTGAGACACGGAGACCTTACACATTAGAGTTACTTGGAAGCTTCATTTTTATATGCTAATTCACCTTACACTGATTCAAGCTTGTGATGCCTTATCCTGCCTTTTGTAAGTAATTAGATTTTAACTTTTCTATTCATTGCGAAGATGGGTTTACCTTTTTAAGCTTGCTTATGAATGAATATCATGGAGATGTGTGCTCCTTAAATTTTTGGATACCATGAGTGATTACTTTATCTTTATGTTCTTTGTTTTTCATTGAGTCTTTTATTTTGTTTTGCTAAGGGACTAGCAAAATATAAGTTTGGGGGTATTTGATGAGTCTTAAATATTGCATATTTAAGACCCTTAACTTATATTTGTTATGCTCTTAGTTAGTATTATTTTACTTTATTTTACGTTTTTCTTGTGTTTTGTGTGTTTTTACAGCTTTGTGGAGAAAATGAAGCATTTCAGGTTGATTTGAAGCTTCTGGAGACATTGCGCTCAATCGCAACAGATATGTGATCGAGCGCACCAGCGCTCGAGCGCACCTGCCTTTGAACGAGCGCAAGGTCAACATCCCACATCGAAATATTTGAAGTTCAGTGCATCTGCGATCGATCGCAGCAGACATGCGATCGAGCGCACATGAGATCGTGCCCACAAGACATGCGATCGATCGTACCTGTGATCGATCGCACCACATTGTGATCGAGCGCACACGGGCCTGTATCCCACATCGTTTCTGCAACCTGTTTTACTCCGGGTCTCCCCCTATATAAACACCATTTGGCTTCATAATCCAATGTACAATTCCTAAGCCACTTTGGTGTTTACCGGTGGACGTCCGCCAGCATTCTGGAGGATCCCGAAGGCATTGCTACCACGAGGGGAAGCGCCGCCCGTCAGCGAGTGGAATTTCTCCCATGTAAAGTTGTTTATTTATTTCTTTATATTCAGTTGTTTTAGTTTAAATGTTTAGCACTTGTTATTATAGTTTTATAGTTATGAGTGGCTAGACTCTTCAGCTAAGGTTGAAGATGAAGCCCCGCCGTTGTTTGGCGTAGTAGTTCAGATTTGCTTGTACAAATCTGACAATTTTTAGTATAAATGTTCTGTCAATTATTTGAGTAAATCTTATAATTGATTGAGTTTAAATTATCTGTTGGATTTTCTTTGTGTTTCATCTGATGGATACATTGAATGCTTTTCGATTAAATTGGATTCCCTTTGTGATTTGTTAAGAGCGGATACATCGGGTGCTTTTGGTTTAGTTGGGATATTCTTTGTTTTTTGTCTTATAGTTGGATTCACTGAATGTTTTGATAGGCTATATTTTTAGAACATGTATGCTTAACTTCGGTGGGGTGGATTTGGAAACCTTAGTGCTTTTTATTATTAGTTTTAAAAATCAATTTAGTTTAATTTTAATTTCTTTTGTAATATCATTCTGAAATTTGGAACTAGGTTAAAATAGAGTTAGTTTAGATTAAAAAATATATTTTCACAACGCAATTCCCTGTGGATTCGACCTCGCACTTGCACAACACTATATTGCAAACGACTCGTGCGCTTGCGAGTAAATTAAAACTCACAACACGGTTGTTGAAGAAAAAAACAGAATTTGGAGGAAATGAGACGCAAAAGGGGAGTTGGAGACACTCCGGGAGTCTACTCGGAAGCTTTTAAATCATTCTTCTCCGGTTTTGTATTATTCTTATCTAGTTATGTTGATGTTTTACAATATGAACATGGTTTGTTTGAATATTATTATGGAGTAGATATTTTTGTGTTAAGGATAGATGGATCCTAAACCTATGTCATGGTGTTATTTGGACAAGTTGAAATTTACTTTGTTTTTCAAAGAGTGTGTTTTATTGTTCTTAATGCTGTTTATTATTTTGATTCCTTCTTGAGGCATGGTGATGTGTCGAATAGAGAAGCTATGCTTTTATGAATGGTTGAATTAATAAATATGATGTTGGATTGTTATCTATGCAAAGCCAGGGTAAAACATGCCATGAATGAAATAGGAGTAACCAAACAGGGATTCTAGGAAGTTCATGTGGTCCGTTTAAATCATAACCGAATAGGGAGAGTTAACTGAAAGGAATTCCATTGAACTTAATGCTTCTTAAGTTGAATTAATCTAGAATAGACCTGGAATATGGATATTCGAAGTTGATGATTCTTGAGACTGTGGTTAGATCTGGAATATGGATAACCAATTTATTGGGGATTCTACCATCTTGAAAAACATAGTAAACAAAACTTGTCCATTCAAAACTCTTGTCAATAATGGTTTAGGTGAAGTCAAGTCCTTAGCACTTTAGTTCATAAGAGTCTTCATTCCAAAGTTTGCAAATCTTCCGTCATTTACTATTGCGTTATGTTTTTCCCTTTAGTTAATTGTTAGTAAACTTTTCTCCGAAAATTATTCGTTTGCTCAAATAACAGTTAGAGTTGAGTCATAATTCTTGTAGTACTTGTTCAGTCCTCGTTGGGAACGATATTTACTCAACATTTTATTAGTTGAACTATTAGTGCACTTGCTAATGTCAATTTCATCGCATCAAGTTTTTGGTGCTGTTGCCGGGGACTGAAATAAAATATTACATTTATTGTGATTCTACTAGTTAATTTGGGAGTTTATTAATTTGGTTTTTAAGTCTATTTTGCAGGGTTTTCGTATCTAGTGCATGACACGTACTAGTGGGAGAATACTTGTAGAACTAAATCCAGAGATTGAGTGCACTTTTCACGCTTTGAGAAGAGCAGCACTAGTAACAGTTAATATAATGGCAGAAGGAAACAATGCAGAGGTGCAACGTGCACTGTGGGATTATGCTATACCAAAGATGGATGGTGCTGAATCTAGTATTCGACGTCTAGCATTCGACGACCACCTATACAAGCGAACAATTTTGAAATTAAGCCCGCCATCATTAAGATGATTCAACATTCAGTACAATTTGGGGGCCTATCGTAAGAAGATCCAAATGTTCACTTGATGAATTTCCTTGAAATTTGTGACACATTCAAGCATAATGAAGTATTTGAGGATGCAATTCACTTAAAGTTTTTCCCATTTTCATTGAGGGATAAAGCAAAAAGCTGGTTGACTTCTTTTCCAGCCGGATCCATAAAGACATGGGCAGAATTGGCACAAATTTTTTTAGGGAAATACTTCCCTCTTGCAAAAACTGCAAAGTTATGTAATGAAATTACTATATTCTTGCAGGTCGATCGGGAATCACTCTATGAGGCATGGGAACGTTTTAAAGACCTTTTGAGAAGATTTTTTCATCATGAGTTACCCACTTGGATGCAGGTACAAATGTTTTATAACGGTCTAACTAGTATAACCTGAAACATGATTGATGCAGCTGCAGGTGGCACTATCATGAGAAAAACTCTAGAAGAAGCCATGGAATTGCTAGAAGAGATGGCCACAAATTCTTATCAATGGCCAATTGAAAGGTTACCTGTTAATAGAGCCTTAGGATTGCACAATATAGATGCTGTTACAGCTTTAACAACACAAATGGAGGTTCTCACCAAGAAGATAGATGGACTTTATCCTACTACACATATTATCTATGAATTGTGTGGTGGTATTGGCCACCATAGCAGTAACTGTCAGGCAGGTAATCAATTTAAATCTAATTCATCTGCTGAACAAGCTAACTTTGTTTCAAATTTTCACAGGCAAAACAATCCATATAGCAATACATATAATCCGGGATGGAGAAATCACCTGAATCTATCTTGGAATCAAAGCAATGCGAAACAACCTCCTCCTGAATACCCACCTCAAGAAAAAAAAGTCCAACTTGGAGGACATGATGGCCAAATTCTTAAATGCAGGAGAAACTAGGTTCCAAAATCAAGAAGAATCCATCAGAAATCTGGAAGTTCAGGTGGGCCAACTAGCAACTATAATTTCTAGATATGCACAAGGCTCTCTTCCGAGCAACACAGAAAAGAATCCCAAGGAGGACATCAAGGCCATAACCCTAAGGAGTGGCACACAATTGGATGAGCCAAAATCTAAAGAAATCAAAAATCAAAAAGGTAAGAAAGAAGAGACCACGCAAGAGGAGAAACTTGTTTCAAAAAAGAAGTCTACTGGTAAAGGTTTGATCGATTCTAACTCCGAAACTAGATATATGCCACCTCTTCTCTATCCTCAGAAATTTATGAAAGGAAAACTAGATAAACAATTTTCAAAATTTTTAGAGATTTTCAAGAAATTGCACATTAACATTCCATTTGCAAAGGCATTAGCACAGATGCCTAGTTACACTAATTTTTTGAAGAAAATTTTGTCTAATAAACGGAAGCTCGAGGAACACGAAACGGTAATGTTAACTGAAGAGTGCAGCGCTATACTGCAAAACAAGCTACCTCCAAAATTGAAAGATCCAGGGAGTTTTACTATACCTTGCACTTTGGGAAATTCATTTTTTGATAAAGCTTTATGTGACCTTGGTGCAAGTATTAATCTTATGCCTCTTTCAATTTTCAAGAAACTTGGATTAGGAGAAGTCAAAACAACGACAGTGTCATTGCAATTAGCTGATCGATCTATTAAGAGACCACGGGGAATTATAGAAGATGTACTGGTAAAGGTTGATAAATTTATATTCCATATAGATTTCATTGTTCTCAACATGGACGAGGATCGTGAGATACCTCTTATACTTGGACGTCCATTCCTTGCTAGAGGGAGAGCCCTAATTGATGTACAGCAAGGGAAATTGACTTTAAGAGTCGATGATGAGCAAGTAATTTTTAATATATATAAAATTATGAAATACCCTTCTGGCTTATCTACTTCTTTTTGTTTTCAAGTGGATATTATTGATAACCTCATTGAGGAGTTTCAGGAGAAAACATTAAATGAAGATACTTCAGAGAGATGCATCATGGAATCAGGAACTACTACCACTGAAGAACTCGTCATCCAAGAAGAAGCAAGGAACTTGGAGTCTAAAATGGGAAAAGAAGTGCCAGAAGAACAAATAATAATAACTGAATTGAAAAATTTACTTGGTCATTTGAAATATGCTTATTTAGAGAAAAATATTTTCCCTGCTATAATATCTTCTTCGTTGACAGGTAAAATGGAGGAACGGTTGCTGGAAGTCCTAAGAAGACACATATTTCTGGGAAAGCTGAAATCTCGGTGGATTGGACCATACACCGTGATAAGTGTATCACCTTTTGGTGCCGTTGAATTACGACACGATAAAAACAATGAGACATTCAAGGTCAAGGGGCACAGATTGAAGCACTACATCATGGGGACGTTTGACCCTCAATCGTCCACAACCATTCTCCAAGAGCCATAAATCAGAAAGTCAAGCTAAAGACTATAAATTAGAACTAACATTTTGTTTTTTTATTTTTCTTGCCTTTTGAATTTGTTTTGTGTGTTTATATTTTTTGTTTTGTTTGATTTGTCTGTTAGTTAAGTTTTTATTGTTTTCAAATGAGTTATTGTTGTTTTATTTTCAGGAATTGATTGGAGTCAGGATAGAGACTCCGCGCTACAGCTATACACTTTGGGCGCTGCATCACTGATCAGACTATTAAGCGCTGATCAGACCAGAAATTCAGCGCTGCAGCGCTGGGAAGTTGGCGCTGCAGTGCCAGGTCGCACACTGAGTTATTTTTAAATAACACGATCTGTCACTGTTAGGTCATGTACAATTTCTGATTCCCAACACCTCTCTCTCTCTCCAAATCACTAAAATTCAACCTTCTTCCCTTATCACACTACCATATCCCGATCATAGCAATGATCCGAAGGATGAGGACATTGACGAGGACAATTGATTCGGGTTCTGACTAATCAGGGGAGTTCTTTTCTCTTACTTTATGTTCAAAGTTTATACATTGCGGACAATGTATCATTTAAGTTTTTTTTTGGGGGGGGGGGGGGGGGAAGCTATCTGAGTGTTGTGTGCTGTTCATGTTCTAGTTATTTTTTTGTTTGTTTCATCTGAATGCTTTCTGTTGTTTGATTTTGATTTTGCCGATGATGAGAAATAGATTGACTTGATTATAGCCATTGAAAATTTGAAAAATGTTGCATTTGTCTGTGTGCTTGAATTTGTTGTTGGATTTATTTTACATCTAACTCTTTGAACACAATGAGCATTTACACCAAAGTACTTTGTTGTCTTGCTGTTTTGGAGAGCATTTATGTGAGCAATGTAGTTTCTTGAGATCTCTTGGACTCTAGAACTTGTTTGAAGACCACTCAAGGCGAAATCCTAGGTAGTACAGCACCAAAGAAATGATCCAAGCCATGATTGGAACGTTTGAGCTTTTCTAGCCAACCATTGATATGTGATTATCCTTAGTTTTCTCCTTTTGAGCTTGGATATCTATTGCTTTGTCACCCGATCATCTAACCTATTTCCTTTTCTTAAAAAAAAAAAATGCTACAACTCTACCTTTCACCTGTAAGCACATCGATTAATGAATGGACTATTCTCTTAAGTGGTGGCAGAGGATTGAGCAAGAGAAAGCGGTCCTCGACTTGGCTATGTTAAGTAACAAATATTTCCCATCGAGAGTGAGCAAGGGAAAGATAGAAGTTGAAAAGATTGACCACACGAACTATTTAATCAAGTTGTATTTTGCTTATCATAGGCAGCCGGCAAAGCCATGTTTGATCGTCCTGTACATGCTATGTTATAGTTTCATTCATGCACACGGAAATAAAGACTGGTGCTACTATATTTCAAGCATACGAGAAAAAAAAAGAGAAAAAGAAAAGAAGAAGAAGAAGATATGACAACAGCAAAAGTATTGGAGTATTACATGATAACTGAGGGAAAGTTTGAAATAAAATTTTTATTGGTTGATGTGCTTAAGGTGATGTGAGCCTCAAATAAATCTTTTACCATACCTTAGCCTTAACCAAAGTTATAAGCTGAATAAAGTCCTGGTGATCTCGGGTATTGTCATGGCCTACATTAGTGGAGAATGGTGTGAAAAGCAAGCTTATAAACTTTGAAAGATTGGCATTATCCTACTTGCTTGCATAAACTGATCAGAGTGGCAAGATGATTAAGTTTATAAAGGTGTTGCACACACACACATTTGAAGAATTTGATGTAAGAGAAAGCTGGCAATAAATTTGAAATTCTAGACATTAGCAGTATTTGGAAAGTTTTCTTGCGTTATGATTTATATACAATCTTTTAGGCATATTATATCAAATCTAATCAAACCATCTTTTACTCTTAGGATGTGTGTGCATAGGATTTTGTTCTAGTTTGCTCGAGAACTAGCAAAAATATAAGTTTGGGGGTGTGATAACTCTGAATAAATCATGTTATTATACTGCTTTTAGGCACCTTTTTTTTGTGGTGATCTTAAGTATTAGAATTGTGTTTCATGTGTTTTTAGCAATTTGAGTTTAGTTTATCTTATTCTACTAATAGTTGTCTTAGTTGAATGATCAATGTTAAGTCTTGGAAATCTACTGTGCAGACACTTGTTGGAGCATTGGAAGGGCAAAATGTGTGAAGGGGACAGAAACTCAAGGCTGCAGCGCTGGAAAGCTGGCGCTGCAGCACTAGAATCTGGCATAAATAGAGGAATTTGGACAGAAAGTTGGCCCTGCAGCTCTGACTAGGGTTTGAAATATGTCTCGGTGCTGCAGCACTGGCCCGCGGATTTTGAATGTTATAAATATAAACCTTAGCTGAACAAGAAGGGAGAGCACGGCTGTTGAAGAAAAAAACAGAATTTGGCGGAGACAAGACACAAAATGGGAGTTGGAGACACTCCGGGAGTCTACTCGGTAGCTTTTAAATCATTCTTCTCCGATTTTGTATTATTCTTATCTAGTTATGCTGATATTTTACAATATGAACATGGTTTGTTTGAATATTATTATGGAGTAGATATTTTTGTGTTAAGGATAGATGGATCCTAAACCTATGTAATGAGTGCTATTTGGACAAGTTGGAATTTACTTTGTTTTTCAAAGAGTGTGTTTTGTTGTTCTTAATGCTGTTTATTATTTTGATTCTTTCTTGAGGCATGGTGATGTGTCGAATAGAGAAGCTATACTTTTATGAATGGTTGAATTAATAAATATGATGTTGGATTGTTATCTATGCAAAGCCATGGTAAAACATGCCATGAATCAAATAGGAGTAACCGAATAGGGATTCTAGGAAGTTCATGAGGTCTGTTTAAATCGTAACCGAATAGGGAGAGTTAACTGAAAGGAATTCCATTGAACTTAATGCTTCTTAAGTTGAATTAATCTAGAATAGACCTGGAATATGGATATTCGAAGTTGATGATTCTTGAGACTGTGGTTAGATCTGGAATATGGATAACCAATTTATTAGGGATTCTACCATCTTGAAAAACGTAGTAAACAAAACTTGTCCATTCAAAACTCTTGTCAATAATGGTTTAGGTGAAGTCGAGTCCTTAGCACGTTAGTTCATAAGAGTTTTCATTCCAAAGTTTGCAAATCTTCCGTCATTTACTATTGCGTTCTGTTTTTCCTTTTAGTTAATTGTTAGTAAACTTTTCTCCGAAAATTATTCGTTTGCTCAAATAACAGTTAGAGTTGAGTCATAATTCTTGTAGTACTTGTTCAGTCCTCGTTGAGAACGATATTTACTCATCATTTTATTACTTGAACGATTAGTTCACTTGCTAGTGTCAATTTCATCGCATCACTATGCAAAAGCCAGGGTAAAACATGCCATGAATGAAATAGAAATAACCGAATAGGATTCTAGGAAATTCATGTGGTCCATTTAAATCGTAACCAAATAGGGAGTTTTAACTGAAAAGAATTCCACTGAACTTATTTCTCTTTAACTTGAATTAATTTTGAATAGACCTGAAATATGGATATTTGAAATTAATGATTCTCGAGATTATGGTTAGACTTGAAATAAGGATAACTAACTTATTGAGAATTTTACCATCTTGAAAAATGTATTAAACAAAACTTGTTCATTCGAAACTTTTGGCAATAATGGTTTAGGTGAAGTCAAGTCCTTAGCACGTTAGTTTATAAGAATCTTTTTCCAAAGTGTGCAAATTTTCCTTTTATTTACCATTGTCATCTATTTTTTCTTTAGTTAATTTTAGTAAATTCTTCTCCTACAATTATTCATTTGCTCAAATAACATTAAGAGTTAAGTCATGCTTACTGTATATTCTATTCAGTCCTCGTTGGGAACGATATTCACTCATTATTTTATTACTTGAACAATTAGTGCACTTGCTAGTGTCAGTTTTATCCCATCAAGGAAGACTCCAGCTCGAGGCCAGAGAAGTGGGTCTCTGGGAAGAAAGACTTGGCCTTCCTCTTGGCCTCGTAGAAGCCCTCGAAAAACTGGCCTCCGAACTCCTCCACCAAGGCCTCATTCTTCTCTGCAGCCCTTCGTACGGCTGCCACTTCTTCTCGAGCCTAGCGCTCAAACTTGCAAGTCGTTCCCTTCTCCTCTCTAAGGGCATCCTCGGCCTAACACTGCTGATACCTCTTCATGATGGCCTCCTCCCTGGCCCTCTCAACTGCCTCGAGGGAGGAGGACAACACCTGGACGAGCTCCCGGGTCTCATCAAGCTTCTGCTCGACCTTCCCTAGATGCTCAGCAATATCCATACTATGCCTAGAAAGGACACCAACGAGGACACTAGTCTAAAATAATTACAAGAGATGTAAGAAAAACAGTTAGGGAATTAGAAGCTAAAAAACTGAAAGAAAAGATGAATAATCGTACCTGCGAAGTCATGGCCTCCACGACCGAGCACGGCCCCTCGAAGGGCCTCCAAGTGAACTCCACCATATCATGGGGAGGGATCTCTATGACAAAGTACTCTCGGGTAACCCTCGGATGGGCGAACACCGAGTCATCGACCTTCAGCCCCCACCTAGGCGTGAAGGGAGCAGCAACCCCAGACGCCTCCTTAGAAGAGGAGGGGCCCTGAGGAGGAGTGGGCGCAGTTGGAATAGCTCGTGGCTCTGGTGCAGAAGGCCTCAACAACTCTCTAAGGCAATGGGCACCAAGTTGGATGCCCGGGCCTTCTTCTTCTGCTGCTTCAGGGCTGAGCCCTTCCCCTCCGAGGCCCGTTTCTTTTTCTTGGCCTTCTTCCTCCCACACGCGGTCAGCTCTATCTCTACACAAATAAAGAGTATTAGTAACTTAATATAGAAAAAACGACAAGTGAGAAATAACTAAGTACTAGAAGTTACCATGCTTCATGCCCATTGGAGGATAGGGAAGGCAGAAGCCGCGCCTATGAAGCTCCTCGTTGTCACAAAGAACCTCAACATCCAAAAACGCGGCCAGCATCACCTTCAACGTCTCCTACTCTCGGTGCAAAAGGTACGACTTCTTACACTTGCCGGCACGATCTAAGCTCCAGCCGAGGGGGTGTTGAAGCTCTAGGCACTCCGAATGAAGAAGAACAACTTCTTCCACTTCTTTATAGAGGATGGATTCTTCTTCAGCACAATCCTCTTGGCCCTCGAGTTGACCACAACCCACTCGGTCTGCCCGTGCTTACTGATTTGGAAATGGGCCTTGAAGACATTAAGATTCATAACATCACTCACTTTCTGGCACACGGCTATGAAAGCCATGATCAGGCACACCGAGTTGGGCACCAGTTGGCTCAGTGGTATACCAAAGTACCAAAGCACCGAGCAAAATAATGGGTGAAGAAGGAACCTAAGCCCGACCTTTATATGTTGTTCATAGACGCACAGCTCATAAGGTGTGCGGCTCGGAAGGGCATGGCAAGCCCTCTCCCCACATTCTGGTACCTAAAGGGCATAGTCCAACTGAATCCGATAGGCCATCCTCATCCTTTGGAGGTCTGCCTCCTCAACTATGCTCACCTCAGAATTGGCCTCGAACGACCATTCCTCCCTCTCCGCCACCGAGGCATCATTTCTGATATTAATCAGCGTATGCTCAACCTCATCCTCCTCTTCTGAAATGCCCTCTCACTTCTTTTCACTTTCTTCTTTATCATCTTCCCTGGGAAGGAAGGGCACCAGGGCAAGGGTACCCTTCTGAGGAACAATCTCTAAGGAGGAGACATCCTCACTTAAGAAGGCACCCATGGCCTCCTCCAGCTCTCGTAACAAATCCCTATTGCCCTTACTACCACTACTTTCACTATGATCAGACATGGTATAAAAAGGTAAGAAACTCACCAAGGGAATAAACAAGGGTTGTGTATGTACGACTTCGGTTCCTCCACGAAAGTCACCACTCCGACAGCTCAATTCTCGGGCAGCTCGAGCTCTCAAATCACCAAATCTCTCGAGCTACTGATCAAGTACTCCGAACTCTCAAACTGACTCCGAGTGCTCTTAAGGATTCTTTCTCTCTCAAAGCTCTAAAAATGCAAGTGAGAAGAAGATGGGGAAAAAGCATCCCTATATAAGGATCGCAGCAACAGGGACGAGGGACATTAATGTCCCCTAGCAGAAAAGATGTGACCTTTGATATCACTTAAGTGCCATTCACTCTCCCCAAAGCACCAGCTGTCATAAAAATGCGATCCTTCTAATACCCTAGGTGCCGCCATACAAAAAGCAGTCGCCCCAATATTTAATGTGTCCTGGACAAAGCCCATAGGGCCCAAGAAGATGAGGCCTATAGGGCCCAAGAAGATGAAACCCATATGGCCCAAGAAGATGAGGCCCGAGGGATCCAAAGCCAAAGCCCATGAAAGGAGGCCCATGGGAAAATAAGTCCAATAGAGCCCAGAAGACAATCTCCAAAGTCCGAACGTATGGACTGCTTGTTAAACACTCGGCCTGATTTCTCTAAAGTCCGAGCATGTGAGCTGCTTATCACATGTTAGGCCTAAAAATCTCCAAGTTTGAGCATATAGACTGCTTGTCACATGCTTGGTTTAAAAATCTCCAAGTCCGAGTGTATGGACTTCTTGTCAAATGCTCAACTTGAAATCTCCAAAGTCCGAGCATATGGACTTCTTGTCAAATGCTCGACCTGAGATCTCCAAAGTCCGAGCACGTGAGTCGTTCCTCACACACTCGACCTATTAATCTCCTAGTCCGAGTATGTGAGTTGCTCTTCATACGTTCAGCCCAGAACCTCCAAGACCGAGCATATGAGCTGCTTGTCACATGCTTGGCCTAAAAATCTCCAAGTCTGAGCGTATAGGTTGCTTATCAAACACTTAGCCTGAAATCTCCAAAGTCTTAGCATGTGAGCTGTTCCCCACACACTTGGCCCAAAGTCTCCAAGTCCAAGCATGTGAGCTGCTCCACACACACTCGGCCCAAAACCTCCAAATTCTAGCGTATGGACTACTTGTCAAATGCTCGACCTAAAATCTCCAAAGTCCGAGCATATGATTTGTTCCTCACACCCAAAGTCTCCAAGTCCGAGCATGTGAGCTACTCCTCATATGCTCGGCCCAGAACCTCCAAGTCCTAGCGTATGGACTGCTTGTCAAACGTTCAGCCTGAAATCTCCAAAGTCCGAGCATGTGAGCTGTTCCTCACACGCCCGACTTAAAAATCGCCAAGTCCGAGTATGTGAGTTGCTCCTCACACATTCAGCTCAAAACCTCCAAGACCGAGCATGTGAGCTGCTTGTCACATGCTTGACCTAAAAATCTTCAAGTCCGAGCGTATAGACTACTTGTCAAACGCTCGGCCTGAAATCTCCAAAGTCTGAGCATGTAAGCTATTCTTCACACGCTCGGCCCAAAGTCTTCAAGTTTGAGCATGTGAGCTGCTCTACACATACTCGGCCCAAAACCTCCAAGTCTGACTATATGGACTGCTTGTCAAACGCTTGACTTAAAATCTCCAAAGTTCGAGTATGTGAGCTGTTCCTCACATGCTCGGCCCGAAGTCTCCAAGTCCAAGCATGTGAGCTGCTCCTCACACACTCGGCCCAAAACCTCCAAGTCCGAGTGTATGGACTGCTTGTCAAATGTTCGGTCTGAAATCTCTAAAGTCCTAGCATGTGAGCTGTTCCTCACACACTCGGCTTAAAAATCTCTAAGTCCGAGCATGTGAGTTGCTCTTCACACTTTCGGCCCAGAACCTCAAAGACCAAGCATGTAAGCTACTTGTCACATGCTCGGCCTAAAAATCTTCAAGTCCGAGTGTATGGACTGTTTGTCAAATGCTTGACCTGAAATCTACAAAGTCTGAGCATGTGAGCTGTTCTTCACACACTCAGCCCAAAGTCTCCAAGTCCAAGCATGTGAGCTGCTCCACACACACTTGGCCTAGAATCTCCAAGTCTGAGCGTATGGATTGCTTTTCAAACGCTCGGCCTAAAATCTCCAGAGTCCGAGCATGTAAGCTATTTCTCACACGCTCGACCCAAAGTCTTCAAGTCCAAGCATGTGAGCTACTCCTCACATACTCGCCCCAGAACCTCCAAGTCCGAGCGTATGGACTGTTTATCAAACGTTCGACCTGAAATCTTCAAAGTCCGACCATGTGAGCTGTTCCTCACACACTCGGCCCAAAGTCGTCAAGTCCGAGCATGTGAGCTGCTCTTCACACACTCGGCCTAAAAATCTCCAAGTCTGAGCGTATGGACTGCTTGTCAAACGCTCAGCCTGAAATCTCCAAAGTCCAAGCATGTGAGTTGTTCCTTAAACGCTCGGCCCAAAGTCTTCAAGTCTTAGCATGTGAGCTTCAAGTCCTAGCATGTGAGCTGCTATTCACACGCTCGTCCCAAAATCTCCAAGACCACGCACGAAAACCAGACTCGCTTCGAAGTCCGAAAACGAGAGTCATCCGTTTCCCAATCTCTCCAAGTACAAATGATCGGCCATAGTACGAACATCACATCTTACTTCTTCAAGGCACACAAGTACCTCAGAAAGTGGGGGACTTATGATGGAGTCCACAATACCCTCGTTCAATAAGACCTCTACACGTGGAGTTTGGCATCACCAATAGGACGCTGACACATGTCAAGCCTCTGTAGCATGACAAGGCACACGTGGAACGGGAAAATCACACAATCGCCATGTCAAAGCGTGATTAGTGGGCCTAACCCTCTTTGAAACACACGACTCTCTAAGCATGCAACTGAGACCTGACTCTAGAAGCTCGGGATCACAGGGGTAAGGCCATCCCGCCCCCATGTGGTCGACTTGTTGTGCGATTATCCACCTAAATAAATAAGTAAATAATCGCACTTGTTTTACTTGCAAGTGCACAAGGTCAACAATGTAGCATAGTGTGCGAATGTAAGATCATCTCCACAAGGATTTGTAAATTTAACTTTAGAATTAGTTTCGCAGTAATAAAAAGATAAAAATAATAAAAGAGTTGACTTTGTTAAAGATAAAATACTAAAGATAAAGGCGTAGGGGATTGATATCCACCACTAATCATGCTACCACGGTACAACAGTATGCCAATGCTTTACTCATGCCATGTATACCTACTAGTTGCCAACCTAAGGGCATGGTATCTACTCCTTAAGCTATTGATTTCCCTAAGCAACGAGTTAGGCATAGTATCTACTCTAACTCTTTTCTTCCTTAAGAGATTCAGCATGGTATCTGCTTGAGTTGTTCCTTAAGAAAACATAAGTACTATGGAAATCGACAACCACATGAGACCTAGGGCATGGTATCTACTCCCGGTTTTCCATGTTGATTAACCCGGGTATCCGGATAAGATATCCCTTGTTACTAATGTTAGACCCAGGACTCGGTCATCCAAATTGATCTAACTAACAAATCCATACCACATGCACATATTGATCAGACATATATATATGAGGAATTTAAATAAAAGCAGGCATTAATCAAGTTTAAGCAACACAACATAAATATCGCAATGCGCCAATACTGAATTTATAGAGTAAACATAATTAGGGCTTCAACCAAGCCCTACTAAGAATTTAATTACACATAATAAAATAAAAAAGAAAGAAGAGACCTAAGAGAAGAGTCGTCAATTTCGTTCCACGGTCTCCTTCTCTAAGCTAAAGCAAAAGATAAAAGAAGGGATCTAAGAAGTGATCCCCCCAAGAGGTGATGCCTTTTGTGTGTGATTTACAATTGTATTTATAGGTCTTTGAGAAGTCCTAAGAGGCTCATGAGTTCCTAAACTTTCCTAAAACATAAAACTTCTTTATTTCCAAAATAGGGTTATTTCCAAAACAGGGTTCTGCAGTTTACTGTTCACGCCTGTGCATGTGCGCTCGATCGCATATGTGGTGCGCTCGATCGCAATGCTGCGCTCAATCGCACAGAGGAGTGTGCTCGATCGAAATCTAGCCAGTAGCTGCTCCAGGACTTCCAGATTTCTTCCTTTAAGTGCCAAAAATGCTTCTTTTTCTCCATGACCCTATAAAAACGTGTAAAACACAAAAGTGAAGTAAAATAGACTAAAACGTATAGATAAAGAACTTAACAAATGTAAATTAAGGGGCTTAAATATGAATATTTAAGCTCCTATCACACCCCTAAACTTACATATTGCTAGTCCCTTAGCAATACAAAACCAAAAACTAAATGAAAAACAAAGACGCAAAGATAAATCCAATGCTCATGGTGTCCAACAAAAGTTTAGGTTTCACACAAAACTATGATGCGCATTCATGAGCAAGCTTAACAAGTATAAACACATCTTTGTAATGAATACGAGTTTTGAATGCAAATCACTTTCATGAGACAGGTTAAGACATCACAAGTTTGACTGAGTGTGTGGTGGACTAGCACATAAAAGATTGGGTTTCCAAATAATTCTAATGTGTAGTGTTTCGATGACTCAAGATTCACCAAATTTCCTATTAGAATCAACAAAAATGGCATAGATTTTCTTCTTTTCTTTTATTTGTGAGATTTTTTTTTCCAAGTTAGTTCCCTTAAGCTTTCTATTTGACTCGTGTAACGAGCGTTTAGCCAATGACTCCCAAACCAGATGGTTTTAGGGCATTAGGTGTAGAAACATCTCTAAGGGCTTACTAACTCGAGTCAAAAAGGATACGAAACTAACCGGTCTTAATGCTACCGATCATAATATTCCACCTTTTGACGTGACACTCACTGCTTACTAAGGCAAGAGGGCCAGTTATTCAATGGAAAATTCTTTTTAGTGATCTTTAGGAGCATTTTTTTTTCTATTTGAGCAATAACGAACTTTTTTTTTTATTTTCTTATGCCACCGCGTTAATCTAATAGGTCATCTGGTTCATAGTCAAGCAAAAGAAACATACAAATCAAAATTACATGTCATACCCCACACAACTATGTGCTAATGTGCTCATGTTTAGTTTAAGTCGAACTTGTGAATCCTTAAATGCCTAAAAGAAAGTGATCATGGTTCAAAACTTAATTATTGGCCCATATGTTTAAGGTGTTAAGCTCACTTATGAAGTCAAATCATACTGTTTGTTTAGAACACCCAAAAATTTTGGAACGGAATGAACATGTATTTATCTATGAAAAACAAAAAAACAAAAAAACTGGGACAAGGTGTGTGTGAATGTGTCTCCCATACCCCCAAACTTAAATACCATATTGTCCCCATGTGTGAATAACAAGGAAAGAGCTGACCTGGGAGATGGAGAACTAGCTAGGTCGGCATGGCTCATAGCGTACCCCCAAACTTGAACGGATGCACACATTGTCCCTAAAAAAAGAAAAACTAACGTAATACGGAAAAACAAGAAGTAATAAAAATAAATAAATAACAATAAATACGTAAAATAATAAAAATAAAAGGATAAGCTGTGGGGTGCCTCCCATGAGTGCTAAGTTTAATGTCTTCAGCCGGACCAAACTTTATTTTTCCCCAAAGCTAAGAGTGGCAGTAGCTAGCATAGGAAGTGTCTTATTCTCTCCCATATACGCATAAGATAAGTGCTCGGGCAACTGCTTGAATTCCAAGTTAGGTGCCTATACAATAAAAGGGGGAAGAATAGTATTAGTAGGCCCAAGAATTTTAAATGGATCAGTGTACTTACTTGGAGGCTTTGGAAAGGCTTCTAGAAGGTGCATAGTTTCAATGATGTCATCAGTAACATCCTTGCATTTGGGCTCAATATCTGATATTGGGATACTATAGGTAAGAGTGGCTTCCACTGGATCAACGTGATGGACCTGAAAAGCTTCCTCAATAACACTTTGCGTCATGCATATATTAAAACATTTTATATTATCTGAGGGAAATTTTAATGCATTATATCTTTTGATTTCAACCTTCTCACTATTTACCTTCTCCATCTCACTTACCTTGGATGTGGATGCTTGTGTAGGCTCATCAGTTTCGATGATCTTACCATTTGTTAGAGTTGTCACGACATTTAGTTGTTGATGTTCTCTTGGAGTGGGTAGTGGTTGGACTGGAAGTTCACCCAACTTTGTTTCACTTAGCTCCTTCTTTCACTTTTGATTTCAACCTTCTCACTATTTACCTTCTCCATCTCACTTACCTTGGATGTGGATGCTTGTATAGGCTCATCAGTTTCGATGATCTTACCATTTGTTAGAGTTGTCACGACATTTAGTTGTTGATGTCCTCATGTTTTGTAGTGGTTTGTCGTTGCTCAATCATGAACTGTTCTTGTGAAGTCATCAGTTGCCTCATAAGATTCTCTAGGTCACTATTTTCTGATTTTGAAACTGGTTGGGCTGCTAGTTGTAAGTGTCGTTGCTGTCCTTGAAGATTCAAAGCATTTTGAGTGTTGCTCCATGAGAGGTTGGGGTGGTTCTGCCATCCAGAATTGTAGATATTTGCATGTGCACTATTCAGTCCCTCATAATTTGCTTGTTCTTGATCTGTAGTTGAATACAGAGGATAAGTATAAGTATTATGATCAAAATGAGAGCATATAGCACATACCTAGCATTGTGTAGCCTGTGGACTAGGTAAGTTGTTCTGATCAGCCATGGCTTTTATGAGCATGTCTAGCTTTCTTTCCATAGTAGCCATCTGATTCGAAGATCCATCATTGAAGCTCACCTCATACATACCCTTGCTTTTAATTCCTTGTCTACCTCTCGAGGAGAATTGTTGGGTGTGCTCACTTAATGTCTCAAACAGCTCCATGGCTTCTTGACTAGTCTTCTCCATCAGCATACCTCCACAACCAAAATCCACTATACCTTGATTTACGCCACTCAAACCTTCATAGAAAGCTAGGACCAGCTCGTCTTAAGGTAAGTTGTGATGTGGACATTTGAGTAGCAGCTCATTAAAGTGTCCCCATGCCTCGAAGAAAAGGTCTCCATCCCTCTGTTGGAAGGATTGAATCTCCTTCCTCATCTGCCTTGTCTTTTGGGCTGGAAAAAATTTCCTTAGAAATCTACTGGATAGCTTTTCCCAAGTATGGATGGAATATGCAGGCAATGAATGATACCACATTTTAGCATTATCTTTTAATGAAAAAGGGAAAAGAATTAACCTGATTCCCTCTTGATCTAAGCCCCGAATATGCTGGAACTTGCAGAGATCACAGAATTCTCGAAGGTGCAAGTGTGGATCCTCAGCAGGTGTACCCCTAAAATGAGTTAAGGCACTGAGTATCTGCGGAGATATGTAATAATTGTCTTTCGCCTTAGGTTGATATGTAATGCATGAAGGATGGTTGAGGTTCTGTGGAATGAAGAATTGCTTCATAGGTCTCCGTTCTGGTGGCGGTTGGTTGTAAAGCTATTCTATTGGTGCTTCACCCTCAAATTCTTCTTCTTTCTCCTCAAAGTTGTTTCTAGGCCTCTTTCGAATGATCTGCTCACTCTCTATATCAAGTGGAAGGATGATTGGGTTCCTCACTCGAAGCCCTTGCATGAATCAGAAGGAATACGTTGGTGCAGCAGCTTCAATACTACTGCTCGGGTACTCTCTGGAGCTTTTGCGCTCGAGCGCACACTGAACTACGCTCGATCGCAGACTTGCGCTCGATCGCAATGAAGACAGAAACTCCTCTTCTGCACACCTGAACAGAAAACGAAAAGAAGGAATAAATATGATTTTTGATAAAAATAAAAATAAAACAGAACAAAATAAAATAGAATAAATTAAAATAATAATAAATAAAAAAACTAACGAAAATAATTTCAAAAAGAAATTTAACACAATCCCCGGCAACGGTGCCAAAAACTTGTTGTGCGATTATCCACCTAAATAAATAAGTAAATAATCGCACTTGTTTTACTTGCAAGTGCACAAGGTCAACAATGTAGCATAGTGTGCGAATGCAAGATCATCTCCACAGGGATTTGTAAATTTAACTTTAGAATTAGTTTCGCAGTAATAAAAAGATAAAAATAATATAAGAGTTGATTTTGATAAAGATAAAATACTAAAGATAAAGGCGTAGGGGATTGATATCCACCACTAATTATGCTACCACAGTAAAACAGTATGCCAATGCTTTACTCATGCCATGTATACCTACTGGTTGCTAGCCTAAGGGCATGGTATCTACTCCTTAAGCTATTGATTTTCCTAAGCAACGAGTTAGGCATGGTATCTACTCTAACTCTTTTATTCCTTAAGGGATTCAGCATGGTATCTGCTTGAGTTGTTCCTTAAGAAAACATAAGTACTATGGAAATCGACAACCACATGAGACCTAAGGCATGGTATCTACTCCCGGTTTCCCATGTTGATTAACCCGAGCATCCGGATAAGATATCCCTTGTTACTAATGTTAGACCTAGGACTCGGTCATCCAAATTGATCTAACTAACAAGTCCATACCACATGCACATATTGATCAGACATATACATACGAGGAATTTAAATAAAAGCAGGTATTAATCAAGTTTAAGCAACACAACATAAATATCGCAAAGCACCAATACTGAATTTATAGAGTAAACATAATTAGGGCTTCA
The DNA here is from genome assembly GCA_023935145.1 of Bretschneidera sinensis. Lineage (NCBI taxonomy): Eukaryota > Viridiplantae > Streptophyta > Magnoliopsida > Brassicales > Akaniaceae > Bretschneidera > Bretschneidera sinensis. The sequence continues at coordinate 151,336,469 of CM043697.1, forward strand.
ACCAAGCCCTACTAAGAATTTAATTACACATAATAAAATAAAAAGGTAAGAAGAAACCCGAGAGAAGAGTCGTCAATTCCGCTCATGGTCTCCTTCTCCAAGCTAAAGCAAAAGATAAAATAAGGGATCTAAGAAGTGATCCCCCCAAGAGGTGATGCCTTTTGTGTGTGATTTACAAGTGTATTTATAGGTCTTTGAGAAGTCCTAAGAGGCTCATGAGTTCCTAAACTTTCCATTAAAACATAAAACTCATTTATTTCCAAAATAAGGTTATTTTCAAAACAGGGTTCTGCAGTTTACAGTTCACGCCTGTGCATGTGCGCTCGATCATATATATGGTGCGCTCGATTGCAATGCTGCGCTCGATCGTACAGAGGAGTGCACTCGATCGCAATCTAGCCAGCAGTTGCTCCAGGACTTCCAGATTTCTTCCTTTAAGTGCCAAAAATGCTTCTTTTTCTCCAAGACCCTATAAAAACGTGTAAAACACAAAAGTGAAATAAAATATACTAAAATATATAGATAAAGAACTTAACAAATGTAAATTAAGGGGCTTAAATAAGAATATTTAAGCTCCTATCACGACCTCCACTCAGAATACTATAAATAGCCTAAGGTGTGTGATAAATGCTTAAATATTCATATTTAAACCCCTTAATTTATGTTTCTTAAGCTCTTAGTTTGTGTTATTTCATTCTATTTTATTTTATTTTTGTGTTTTCTGTGTTTTTCTAGGTTTTTGGAGAAAATGAAGTATTTTGGAATTGTCGGGCTTAAAGAGCAAAAGCTGGAGTCTGTTAGAGCGATCGAGCGAAGGAGACCTGTGATCGAGCGCACCACTCTGTGATTGAGTGCACACGTGCATTAGTGAATAGTAAAATGGTAAAACCTATTTTGGCAAGTAGTGTAGGGTTTTGTTTGACAGGTTTTAAGGTTTCCAGATGTTCCTAAACTCTATAAATAGGCCTGTAAACATAGAAAAAAAAAGGGAGAGAAGGCCGGAGGCCGGATGAGAGATTTTGCAGAAGAATTGATGACTCTTCAAGGAATCTCTCTCGGGTTTATTCTTTCCTTTTAATTTTACTTTATGAAGATGTTTAACATCAAACTTATGTGTAACTATTTGCTAGTAGGGCTTGATTGAAGCCCTAATTATGTTTACTCGATAATTCAGTATTGGTACCTTTGCGATATTTATATTATGATGCTTAACTTGATTAATTAATGTTTTCTTGAATTCCTCATATGTGTTTGTCTGATCAACATATGCATGTGGTATGAACTAGTTAGTTAAATCAATTGGGATGACCGAGTCCTGGGTTTAACAATAGTAACAAAAGAAATCCACATTGGGTTCTTGGATTAAACAACATGGGAAACCAAGAGTATATACCATGCCCTAGGTCTCGTGTGTTTATCGATTTCCACAGATACTATACCTTCTTAAGGAACAACTTAGTATACACCATACTAAATCCTTTAAGAAAGAAAAGAGTTAGAGTATACACCATGCCTAACTCGTTGTGTAAGGAAGTCAATAGCTTAAGAAGTATACACGATGCCCTTAGGTTGACAAACATTAGGTATTCATGACGTGATTCAAGCATTGGCATATTGTCTTATTATGGAAGCATGATTAATGGTGGATATCAAGTCCCTACACTTTTATCATTATCAATTCAAACTCGATTATTATTTTTATCGTTTTATATTGCGAAACTAATTCTAAAGAAAAATTTACCAATCCTTGTGGAGATAATCTCGCATTTGCACACTATACTACTATGTTGACCTTGTGCACTTGCAAGTAAAATCGTTCAGTTATTTGCTTATTAATTTAGGTAGATGTTGAGCGATTATCTACCGAAATAAATAAGCAAATAATCGTACTTGTTTTACTTGCAAGTGCACAAGGTCAACAGTGTAATGTAGTGTGCGAAAGCAAGATCATCTCCATAAGGATTGGAAAAGTTCGGTTTTAGAATTAGTTTCTTTAGAGTAAAAAGAAATAAATAACTGTTGTACGTGATTTGATAATAATAAAGACATAGGGCTTTGATATCCACCACTTAGTCATACTTTCCCAATTGTATAATGTATCAATGCACTAGCCTTATCATGTATACTTAATGGTCGTCAACCTAAGGGCATGGTATCTACTCCTTAAGCTATTGATTTTCCTAAGCAACGAGTTAGGCATGGTATCTACTCGAACTTTTTTCTTCCTTAAGGGATTCAGCATGGTATCTGCGTGAGTTGTTCCTTAAGAAAGCATAGGGACTGTGGAAATCGACAACCACATGAGACCTAGGGCATGGTATCTACTCTTGGTTTTCCATGTTGATTAATCCAAGAATCCGGTGTGGATATCTTTTGTTACTAATGTTAGACCCAGGACTCGGTCATCCAAATTGATCTAACTAACCAATCCATACCACATGCATACGTTGGCCATACACATACATATGAGGAATTTAAATAAGTACAAGCATTAATCAAGTTAAGCAACATAATAAAGGCTATTGGCAAAGATTTATCAATGAATAAATATATGAGAAAGCATAACTAGGGCTTCAATCGAGCCCTATAAGAAAGTTAGTTACACATACTATATATGAAAAACATCATCATAACATAAAAATAAAGGGAAGAGTAAACCCGAGAGAAAATGCGTCAATTCTCTCCCAAAGCTTACAACTCCAAGCTAAAAGCTAAAAGATAAAAGAAGTGTTCTCTCAGAAGTGATGACTTGTGTGTGCTTTACAGGTGTATTTATAGGGCTTAAGTAGTCCTAGAAAGCTCATGAATTCCTAAACTTTCCTAAAACACAAAACTCCTTTATTTCCAAAATAGGGTTCTGCAGTTTACTGTTCACGCCTGTACATGTGCGCTCGATTGCATGCTTCTTGCGCTCGATCGCAGTGCTGCGCTCGATCCTTCATGCGTTCGAATGATCACATGTGCGCACGATCGCATGCAGTAGTGTGATCGATCGCACTTTGTCCAGAAGCTGCTCCAGGATTTCCAGGCTTCTTCCCTTAAGTGCCCAAAGTGCTTCTTTTTCTCCAAGACCCTACAAAAACATGTGAAGCACACAAATGAAGTAAAATGGGCTAAATTAACATAACTAAGGACTTATCAAATGTAAATAAGGGTGCTTAAATATGAATATTTAAGCACCTATCACACCCCAAACTTACTTATTGCTAGTCCCTTAGCAATACAAAACTAAAAACTAAAATGAAAAAAGTAAAGCCACATAGATAAATCCAATAATCATAATGTCCACAAAAAATTTTAGGTTGTCACATTAAATAATGATGCACATTCATGAGCAAGCTTAACACATATAAACATATCTTTGCAATGAATAAGAGTTTTGAATGCAAATCACTTTCATGAGGCAATTTAAGACATCACAAGTTTAACTTTGGTGTGTAGTGAACTAGCACATAAAAAATTAGGTTTCCAAATAATTCTAACGTGTGTGTTTCGATGTCTCAAGATTCACTAAATTTCCTATTAGAATCAACAAAGATGGCATAAATTTTCTTATTTTCTTTTGTTTGTGATATTTTTGCCAAGTTAGTTTCCTCAAGCTTTCTATTTGACTCATGTAATGAGCGTTTAGCCAATGACTCCCAAACCAGATGGTTTTAGGGCATTAGGTGTAAAGACACCCCTAAGGACTTAATAACTCGAGTCAAAAAAGCTATGAAACTAACCGGTCTCAATGCTTTAATTAGAATTTTCACCTTTTGACGTGACACTCACTGCTTTCTGAGGCAAGAGGGTCAGTTACTCAGCGGAAAGTTCATTTTATGGAGCATTTCTTTCTTTTTTTGAGTACTAACAATTTGTTTCTATTTTCTTATACCAAGATGTTAGTCTAATAGGCCATTTGGTTCACAGTCGAGCAAAAGAAACATATAAATCAAAATTACATGTCATACCCCACACAATTATGTGCTAATGTGCTTGTGATCGTTTAGGTCAAACTTGTGAATCCTTAAATGCCTAAAAGGAGGTGATCTATGTTCAAAACTTAATTATTGGCCTATATGTTCAAGGTGTTAAGCTCACTTATGAAGTCAAATCATATTCTTTGTTTAGATCACCAAAAAATTTTATTGGACAAAATGAACATGTATTTATCTATTAAAACAATAAAACAAAAAAAAAATGGGACATAGTGAGTGTGTGAATGTGTCCCCATACCCCCAAACTTAAATTGCACATTGTCCCCAATGTGTGAATAGCATGGAAGGAGCTGACCTGGGAGATGGAGAACTATATAGCTGGCATGGCTCGTAGCACGCCCCCAAACTTCAACTGGATGCATGCACTCTGTCCTTGAAAAAGAAAAATAAACATAAAATAGAAAACAAGTAATAATAAACAGCTATATAAAATGAAATACTAAAAAGGATATGCTTTGGGGTGCCTTCCATGAGCGCTAAGTTTAACATCTTCAGCCAAACGGGGTATCATCTCAACTTTAGTCTTTTGGTAGGGAGTACTTAAAGCCTACTTCATGTGGCTCAAATGCTCTTGATGGTGCCGCACATTCATCATGACTCAATCTATTCAGCTTATTCAAATGGGATTTCTTCTTATCACCCGGTCTTGGATGCATAGGATAGACTTCAGGGAGATGCACAGCTTTAAAGATGCCATAAGGGACAGTTTCTGATGCAGGCTCAATCTTCGATCTTTTGAAACTATGGGTGAGGGCGGCCTCTAATGGATCAGTTTGATGGACCTGAAAAGCTTGCTTGATAGCACTTTGCATCATACATTCATTAAAACATTCATCATCATTATCATCTTAAGGTAATTTCATTGTATCAAATATCTTAAATTCTATTGTCTTACCATTTACCGTCATACTGACAATACCCTTTTTCACATTAATTATTGTATCAGTAGTTCTCATAAAGGGTCTTCCTAAGATGATGGGCATAGGTAATGGCATGGGGCGTTCTTCCATATCTAACACAATGAAGTCAGTAGGCAAAATAAACTCACCTACCTTTACCAAGACATCCTCAAGTATACCTCGAGGCCTTTTGATGCTTCTATCTGCCAATTGCAAAGTGATGGAGGTTGGTTGAAGCTCCCCCAAACCTAGCTTTTCAACTACTGTGTATGGTAGCAAATTGACACTTGCTCCTAAATCTAGTAATGTTCGTTTAAACAACTGATCACCTATCCTACAAGGAATAGTAAAACTACCCGAATCTTTTAGTTTTGGTGGTAGTTTTTTTAACAATACCACACTTAACTCTTCCGTTAGAGCCACTATTTCATGTTCTTGAAACTTTCTTTTATTAGTGCAACAATCTTTTAAAAATTTAGCATAAGCAGGAATTTGTTTAATTGCATATAATAAGGGAATGTTAATTTCTACTTTTCTCAAAGTTTCAAAAATATCAAGCAATTTATCTTTCTTTGGTGTTACTAACCTTTGAGGGAAGGGTGATGCATTCCACTTCTCTACTTCACTTACCTTGGATGTGGATGGCTTAGCTGGAGATGCTTGAGCTGGCTCATTAACTCCTATGATCTTACCATTTCGGAGAGTTGTAACGACTTTCAGCTGCTGATGTCCTCTTGGATTTGGTAGTGTTTGTGCAGGAAGTTCACCTTGCTTTCTTTCACTTAATTCCTTAGCCAATTGCCCCATTTGTACTTATAGCTTTTGAATTGCTTGCTCATGTATTGCAGTGGTTTATTTTTGCTGATCTAATGAAGTCATCAATGTTATCATTAGTTGCTATTGTTGAGTGGCTAATTGCTTTACAAGACTTTCTAGATCACCTTCTTGGGTTTTGGAACTGATTGGACTGCTTTATGAAAGTTCCTTTGTTGCCCTTGAAGGTTCAAGGTGTTTTGATTGTTGCTCCATGAGAGGTTGGGGTGGTCTCGTCATCCAGGGTTGTATGTATTTGCATATGCACTATTCGGTCCCACATAGTTTGTTTGCTCGGGATCTGTAGATGAATACAACTGGCAGGTCTCAGTAATGTGATCAAATTGAAACATAAAACACATACCTGACTTTGTGTAGCTTGTGGTTAAGGAGAGATGTTTTGAGTAGACATAGCTTTTATAATCATATCTAGCCTCATATCTAGCTTCCTCTCCAAAGCAGTTATTTGGGCAGAGGGTCCACCATTCAGAGTAACCTCATACATACCTCTGCTCTTGACTTTTTGTCTATCTCTAGAGGAGAATTGTTGGGTATACTCACTCAATGCCTCAAACAGCTCCATAGCTTTTTCACTACTCTTTTCCATCAGCACACCTCCACAACCAGAATCAGCAATACCTTTATTCATGTCATTTAGACCTTCATAAAATGCTAGTACCAGCTCATCTTGAGGTAGGTTGTGATGCGGACATTTGAGTAGTAACTCGTTGAAATGTCCCCATGCTTCAAAGAATAAGTCTCCATCCTTTTGTTGGAAGGACTGGATCTCCTTCCTCATTTGCCTCGTCTTTTGGGCTGGGAAAAATTTTCTGAGGAACTTGCTGGCCAACTCCTCCCAAGTGTGAATAAAAACTGTAGGCAAAGAATTATACCATAATTTAGCATTATCTTTTAAGGAAAAAGGGAAAAGAATTAACCTTATTCCTTTTTGGTCTAAGCCTTGGATGTGCTGGAACTTGCAGAGATCAAAGAATTCTCGAAGGTGCAAGTGTGGATCCTCATTAGGAGTACCCCTAAAGTGGATCAAAGCATTCAATATTTACGGAGATATGAAATAGTTTCCTCCTGCCTTGGGTTGATATGTAATACATGATGGTTGATCAATGTTTCGTGGGATGAAGGAGTGCTTCATCGGTACTCGTGCAGGTGGTTGCTGGTTTTCGAGCTGTTCCGCCATTGGTGTTTTGTTCTCGACTTCTTCTTCCTTCTCCTCGAAGTTGTCCCTAAGCCTTTATCGGATGGTCTGCTCAAGTTCGGGATCGCGGGGAAAGAATGTTGGATGTCGGGATCGAAGTCCATGCATAAATCAGCAAAAACAGTTTCAGCGTAGCAACTCATCTCTACTGCTCAGGTAACTCTCTTCCCTAATTACACTCGATCGCACAGAAGGCTGCGATCAATCGCAAGTATCAAATAAAGTGTGATTAAGGGTTTGATGTGCCTAAAACAGAAAACAAATCGATTAGGTTTTGATGAATAACATATACGGTAAACAGAAAATAAAGTAATAATAATAATGATTAAACGAAAGTAATTCTAAAAGGAACTTTTGCGCAATCCCTGGCAACGGCGCCAAAAATTTGTTGTGCGAAAATATACCTAAATAAATAAGCAAATAATTGCACTCGTTTTACTTGCAAGTGCACAAGGTCAACAGTGTAGTGTAGTGTGCGAAAACAAGATCATCTCCATAGGGATTGGAAAAGTTCGGTTTTAGAATTAGTTTCTCTAAAGTAAAAAGAAATAAATAACTGTTGTACATGATTTGATAATAATAAAGACATAGGGCTTTGATATCCATCACTTAGTCATACTTTCCCAATTGTATAATGTATCAGTGCACTAGCCTTATCATGTATACCTAATGGTCGTCAACCTAAGGGCATGGTATCTACTCCTTAAGCTATTGATTTCCCTAAGCAACGAGTTAGGCATGGTATCTACTCTAACTCTTTTCTTCCTTAAGGGATTTAGCATGGTATCTGTGTGAGTTGTTCCTTAAGAAAGCATAGGGGCTGTGAAAATCGACAACCACATGAGACCTAGGGCATAGTATCTACTCCTGGTTTCTCACGTTGATTAATCCAAGAATTCGGTGTGGATATCTTTTGTTACTAATGTTAGACCCAAGACTCGGTCATCCAAATTGATCTAACTAACTAATCCATACCACATGCATATGTTAGCCATACACATATATATGAGGAATTTAAATAAGCACATGCATTAATCAAGTTAAGCAACATAATAAAGGCTATTGGCAAAGATTTATCAATAAATAAATATATGAGAAAGCAGAACTAGGGCTTCAATCGAGCCCTATAAGAAAGTTAGTTACACATGTTGTTTATGAAAAACATCATCATAACATAAAAATAAAGGGAAGAGTAAACCCGAGAGAAGAGGTGTCAATTCTCTCCCAAAGCTTACAACTCCAAGCTAAAAGCTAAAAGAAAAAAGAAGTGTTCTCTCAGAAGTGATGATTTGTGTGTGCTTTACAGGTGTATTTATAGGGCTTGAGTAGTCCTAGAAGGCTCATGAATTCCTAAACTTTCCTAAAACACAAAACTCTTTTATTTCCAAAATAGGATTCTGTAGTTTACTATTCACACCCGTACATGTGTGCTCGATCTCATGCGTCTTGCACTCGATCGCAGTGCTGAGCTTGATCCTTCATGTGTGCGAACAATCACATGTACGCTCGATTGCATGCAGTAGTGCGATCAATCGCACTTTGTCCAGAAGCTGCTCTAGGATTTCCAGGCTTCTTCCCTTAAGTGCCCAAACTGCTTCATTTTTTCTAAAACCCTACAAAAACATGTGAAACACACAAATGAAGTAAAATAAGCTAAATTAACATAACTAAGGACCTATCAAATGTAAATAAGGGAGCTTAAATATGAATATTTAAGCACCTATCAGTAGATTTTTGCACAACAAGTTTTTGGCGCCGTTGCCGGGGATTGTGTTAAATTCAGTTTAGAATTATTTTTTATTTAAGTTTATTATTCTGTTCTGTTTTATTTTAATAAAAAAAATCTAATTTTTACCTTTTCCTTTTCCTTTTTGTTTTTGCTTCAGGTTTTCGGCAGAGTAATTTTTGTCCTTGTGATCGAGTACAAGTCCAGCAGTACTGAAACTGTTGCACTGAAGAGTCTCAACTGATTCATGCAAAGGCTTTAATCCAAGAATCTAACCATCTTTCCACTTGATACAGAGATTGAGCGGACCGTTCAACAAAGGCTTAGAGACAATGTTGAGGAGGAATAAGAAGAATTCGAATGAGAGGCACCGATGGCGGAACAGCAGTGAGAGGGTGCACCGTCTGGCTGAAGACGTAAAACTTAGCACTCATAGGAGGCACCCCACAGTATATCCTTTATGTCTTTATTGTTTTCATATTTCTTGTTACTGTTTATTTTTAGTACTTTTTGTTTTCCAATATTACTTTAGTATTTATTTTTCAGGGGCAATGTGTACATCAGTTCAAGTTTGGGGGTGTGCTATGAGCCATGCCAGTCCAGCTAGTTCTCCATCTCCCAGGTCGTCTCTTTCCATGTTATTCACACATTGTGGACAATGTGTAATTTAAGTTTAGGGGTATGGGAGACACATTCACACACACTTTGTCCTAGTTTTTTTTTATTTATTGTTGAAAAGATAAATGCATGTTCATGTTGTTTTGAAATTTTGGTTGATCTAAACAAATACTGTGATGTGATTTCATTAGTGAGCTTAAAATTTTGAACACTTGATCTGATAATAGAGTTTTAAAGTTTAGTTACTTACTTTAGGAATTTAATAATTCACATGTTTGATCTAATCTGGCACAAGCACATTACCATATAATTGTGTGAGGTATGACATGTGAATTTAATGTGTATGTTTCTATAGCTTGGGTGAAACCAGATGACTTATTGGATGGATATTTTGGCATAGAAAAGAAAAAAAAATTTGCACAAAAGAGAAAAATGCTCATCATTGATAAACTTTCAACTGAGTAACTAGACCTCTTGCCTCAGTAAGTAGTGAGTGTTCACGTCAAAATGTAGGAATTTTGCTTGGTTGCATTAAGGCCACTTTAGTTTCGTAGCCGTTTTTACTCGAGTTAGTAAGTCCTTAAGGCTGTCTTTACACCTAATGCCCTAAAACCATATGGTTTTGGAGTCATTGACTCAACACTCGCTACATGGGTCAATTAGAAACTTTAAGGGAACTAAACATGGCAGACCCTTATAATAAAAGAAAGAAGAAAATAAAATTATGCCAATGTTGTTCATTCTGATGGGAAATTCAGTGAATCGTGAGATATGGAGACATTGCACATTGGAATTATTTGGAAGCTTCATATTTATGTGCTAGTTCACTTTACACTGATTCGAGCTTGTGATGCCTTAGCCAGCCTTTTGTAAGTAATTAGAGTTTAAAATTCCTATTCATTGTGAAGATGGGTTTATCTTTTTAAGCTTGCTCATGAATGAAGATCATGGTTTTGTGTGATACTTAAATTTTTGGATACCATGAAGGATGGATTTATCTTTATGTTCTTTGTCCTTTCATTTAGTTTTTAGTTTTGTATTGCTAAAGGACTAGCAATATATAAGTTTGGGGGTGTGATAAGTCCTGAAATATTCATTTTTAAGCCCCTTAATTTATATTTGTTAAGCTCTTAGTTTGTGTTGTTTCGTTCTATTTTATTTTCTTTTTATGTTTTCTATGTTTTTCTAGATTTTTGGAGAAAATGAAGCATTTTGGAATTGTCAAGCTTAAAGAGCAAAAGTTGGAGTCTGTTAGAGCGATCGAGCGCAGGAGACTTATGATCGAGTACACCACTCTGTTATCGAGCACAGTTGTGATCGAGCACACCTATGATCAAGCGCACACGTGCATCAGTGAATAGTAAAATGACAAAATCTATTTTGGAAAGTAGTGCAGGGCTTTTTTTTTACGGGTTTTAGGGTTTCTAGATGTTCCTAAACTCTATAAATAAGCCTGTAAACATAGAAAAAAGGGAGAGAAGGTAGGAGGTCGGAGGAGAGATTTTGCAGAAGAATTGACGACTCTTCAAGGAAGCTCGCTCGGGTTTATTCTTTCCTTTTTATTTTACTTTATGAAGATGTTTAACATCAAACTCATGTGTAACTAATTTGCTAGTAGGGCTTGATTGAAGCCCTAATTATATTTACTCGATAATTCAGTATTGACGCCTTTGCGATATTTATATTATGATACTTAACTTGATTAATGCTTGTTTTCTTGAATTCCTCATATGTGTTTGCCTGATCAACATATGCATGTGGTATAGACTAGTTAGTTAAATCAATTTGGATGACCGATTCCTAAATTTAACAATAGTAACAAAAAAAAATCCACACCAGGTTCTTGGATTAATCAACATGGGAAACTAAGAGTATATACCATGCCCTAGGTCTCGTGGGTTTTTCGATTTCCACAAATACTATGCCTTTTTAAGGAACAACTTAGTATACACCATGCTAAATCCTTTAAGAAAGAAACGAGTTAGAGTATACACCATGCCTAACTCGTTGCTTAGGGAAGTCAATAGCTTAAGGAGTATACACGATGCCCTTAGGTTGACAAACATTAGGTATTCATGACGTGATTAAAGCATTGGCATATTGTCTTATTGTGGAAGCATGATTAGTGGTGAATATCAAGTCTCTACGCTTTTATCATTATCAATTCAAACTCGCTTATTATTTCTATCGTTTTATATTGCGAAACTAATTGTAAAGCAAAATTTACCAATTCTTGTGGAGATGATCTCGCATTTGCACACTATACTACTATGTTGACCTTGTGCACTTGCAAGTAAAATCGTTCAATTATTTGCTTATTAATATAGGTAGATTTTTGCACAACAGTATATAAGTTCAACACACGACTCTTTCACTTCAAAAACACACAAGAAACAATCTGCACTAATCTACTTTAAAATTAATCATCGGTCTCTCTCAAACCCTCGTCCTAACTAGAATGTCGGAGCGCCCTTGGAGGTATCCCCTCCCCTCCTTTCGAGGGTTCCCTAGTTCACCCCTATTCACTTGTGCAGATCCCAAGAAGTCTACCTCGGATCCCTGGAAGTCAACACCCAGTCAGCAACATTCTTTCGGCATTAACACTAATATCTTGATCTCTCTCTCAATAGGTGTTCTTGTAAAATCTGTGACAAAGGCCTAAAAACAATATTTAATCCTTATGGTGTGAGTCAATAAACACACTTATCCATGTGTTAGGCTAAAAAAGAACTAGATAAACTAGCTCTAACAATATGCTAATATTTTCTTATGCATCTACGCTTATTGTTTAAACGTAAAAGAATTGATCAAATATGAGTTTGTTAACAATTGATGATTGAGATTATTTGTGAAAGTTATCATGAAATTTTATTGATAATTTTGATGATGCTTTTTGGAGCTAATTGTTTGAAATCATTTATTTGTTTGTTGTTTGTTGCCATCTATTGATCTTGTCAATGAGGTAGTATAATAAATTAAAAATAAATGAGTTAATCCATAATATATCTTTTATAGGGAGCTATTAGAGTAGGTATCCGTTACTAACCTAACATATGATATCTAAAATAATTGAACAAGTATTTCCAATTATTCGTTATCATTAAAACAATCAAATTAAATATCTACAGTCATTATGGTTATGGTTACACTATATCCCTATAACAAAAGTCAAAAATCATATTTAACCTTATGGCATATGTCAATAAACACACTTATCCCTATGTCAGGACCCAAAAAAACTAGATAAACTAGCTCTAACAATGTCAATATTTTCTCATTCATCTACGCTTATCGTAAAAGAATTGATCAAGCATGAGTTTCTTATGCATCTACGATTACTTGTGAAGGTTATTATGAAACTTTATTGGTACTTTTGTGAAGCTCATTGTTTGAAATCATTTATTTGTTTGTTGTTTGTTGTTTTCAGTCAGGCTATGTATTGATCCTGTCAATTGAAGCAGTATATAAGCATATCTCAAGAACAATTATTGATTCCATAATAAATTACAAATAACTGAGTTAATCCATAATATATTTTGTTATACGGAGCTACTAAAGTAGACATCGGTTACTAATCTAACACATGATATCCAAATAGTCACTCATGCCACTCTCAACTGTTTGTCTTAGAGTCTTAAACAATGGTCAATCTCCTTCATCCCCCAAGAGCATTATAACCTTAAACTTTAGATTTTAGGACTACCGATATTAATTTTTTAAAAATTCAATTTAACAATATGTGTGTGGAATTAAGAGTTATTTATTTTAGTATTATTTCGTAAGTCGAGCTTATAATCTAATTGTTTTCTAATAGTCAAAAGAGAATGGGAGAGTAACATATCAATAGACACTACAACCAACATATATTCGTTAGATAACAGCCTGCTGCATAATCATATTCTTCTAGCATAAACCGATCAGATTGCTTCTCTAATGTTCAGTTATCTCCATTAGATTCATTAACTCTCGCAGCGAAAGCTGGACTTACGATAATACCTTCTTTATATAGGTAACATGTTCATCAGAAATGATTGATTAAATTTTTGAGAGATAGGAAATGGGAACTACTAAATCTATGCTTTTTTCTTCAATTATTTTCCCTTTACCTACTTGTTCTTCGGCTTGATGAGAACGGTCTCGATCCTGCCCTTCGCAAGGGTCTTGACTACCGTGCCGCCTAGGGCGACGTTGTTGATCGCGGCCATACGGAGATCGAATAAGTTAAAAAGAAAAATCTAAGCTACTAGTTGGTTATAATGAGTAAATGACATAAAAAAAATAAAAATTGGAACAAAATATAATAAATTTAAAGAAGCAAAGAGAGCTAACTGACTAGAGAAACAAAGAGTGGGTAAAGGAAGAAAACTGAAGAAAAAATGGAGATTGGAACTCCATGGTCATTTTCATGCGTGAGTTGGCATGAGAAAATGAAAAAAAAAATGAAGAAAAAAAAAGGGCAAGGAAACGGGGGCAAGACAAGACATTTTAAAAAAATTTGGCACTTGACGTCAGCTGTCATCTTTTTTTGCACGTCATCAAAGGAACCCAACGGCTATCAAACGGCAATAAAATACATGTTGGTCTTTGTCATATATGAAAATGTGGGTGTTTATAATATTAGGATACTTTAAGGGAGATACAAATAATTTATTATTTTATAAAAACATTTTAAAAGAAAAAGACAATAAAAATCCTCCTTTATCTCTTGTTATTTCCACGTTGAATTGTCTCTTTTTGATAATATACCCATCTAAGTGTTCTAATTGCTTCGTATGACAAGTGCTTTTTTTTCATTTTTCATTTTTAATAAAAAAAATGCAATTTAAGGTTTTTTTTCTTAATGTTTGCTATGTTGTTCAAATGTTTGCTTATGGTTTACTACTGTAAAAATGACACGGAGGAAAATAAGAAGGTTAATTTTTTAATGTATGGCTTTGCATGTATTTAATTATATTGACACATGTTTTGTACCATTTTAATAGGAGTATATGATAATTTTTTTATAGAATAAGATAAATGCATATTAAAAATTCTTTTCATATATTGTAACTTATATTTTGATTTAGAGAATGATTTTTCTTTTTAAAAAAAATTATGTTCTTGATCAACTGCTTGGTGTACTAATGTCTATTTTTCATTCCGGGCAAGATTGTTTGTAAAAAAATATTTACCATATGGGACCTAGCTATATTCATATTATTTGTGTTGATACCAAAAATGTGTTTTGCTGAGCTGGAGGTCGGGCCTCGGAAGTATCTACACAGGGAAGGAAAAGTGAGCTAGGGGGTCGTCGGAGAGGGTGTCTCCGAGGATGTTCCGAAGCTTTTGTTAGTATGTGGTAAGGTGCACGGGAGTAATGGTGTTTTCTTTTTAGGTCTGGAAAAACTTCTTTTTTCTGGACTGCTTACCTGAGTCCTTTTATAGGGCTTTGAGGCGATCCTTTCTCCCAGGGCGGTGGTGATGTGGAGCTACAGCCGGCTTAGCAATAATGGCCTAGAGGACGGTGGTGACGTGGAGCTGCAGCTGGCTCAGCAATGATGGCCTAGAAGGCGGTCATGACCTGGAGGCCTAGCTTGGGGGGCACTAATGCCCTGAAGGGCGATCATGACCTGGAGGCCCAACTGTCCGAGCCTGAGTCTTCCGCGTGTCTCCTTATAGCCTCGCTTTACGATGATCCATGTGTCGTCTTCTTATTGGATGTGTGTATTTTGACAGTATCAGAGGCCCCTCACTTCCTTAAGTACATTTATGTGCTCAAGGAAGTTTTACAGGGCTCGACCCTTTAAAGAAGGGATAGTGAACTTTCCTAGGTTTGGAGATGCCGCGCCGAGCATGCGTGAAACCCTATCTGCTCGGACCTTGGAGCTATTGGGCCAAGGACACGTGGAGCAATCCATGTGCTCGACCTTGGAGACATGAGTTCGAGCACAAGTGGGGCAATCCATCTGCTCGAACCTTGGAGCTTTTGGACTGAGGACATGTGGAGCAATCCATGTGCACGGCCTTGGAAACATGAGTCCAAGCACAAACAGAACAATCCATCTGCTTGGACCTTTGGAGCTATTGGGTTGAGAAAACGTAGAGCAATCCATGTGCTCGGCCTTAGAGACATGAGTCCGAGCACAAGTGGAACAATCCATCTGCTTGAACCTTGGGAGTTATTGGGCCAAGGACACGTGCAGCAATCCATGTGCTCAGCCTTGGAGACATGAGTCCGAGCAAAAGTGGAGCAATCTATCTGCTCGAACCTTGGAGCTATTGGGCCGATGACACGTGGAGCATTCCATGTGCTCGACCTTAGAGACATGAGTCCGAGCACAAGTGGACCAATCCATCTGTTCGGACCTTGGAGCTATTGGGCCAAGGACACGTGGAGCAATCAATATGCTCGGCCTTAGAGACATGAGTCCGAGCACAAGTGGAGCAATCTATCTGCTCAGACCTTGGAGCTTTTGGGCCGAGGACATATGGAGCAATCCATGTGCTCGACCTTGGAGACATGAGTCCGACCACAAACAGAGCAATCCATCTGCTCGGACCTTGGAGCTATTGGGCCAAGGATAAGTGGAACGATCCATGTTCTCGGCCTTGGAGACATAAGTCTAAGCGCAAGTTGAGCAATCCATTTGCTTAGACCTTGGAGCTATTGGGCTGAGGACACGTAGAGCAATCCATGTGCTCAGTCTTGGAGACATGAGTCCAAGCATAAGTGGAGCAATCCAACTGCTCGGACTTTTGAAGCTATTGGGCCGAGGACATATAGAGCAATCCATGTGCTCGACCTTGGAGATATGAGTTCGAGCACAAGTGGAGCAATCCATCTGCTTGAACCTCGGAGCTTTTAGGCCGAGGATATGTTGAACAATCTATGTGCTCGGCCTTGGAGACATGAGTCCGAGCACAAACAGAACAATCCATCTACTTGGACCTTTGGAGCTATTGGGTTGAGGAAACGTAGAGCAATCAATGTGCTCGGCCTTGGAGACATGAGTACGAGCACAAGTGAAGCAATCCATCTGCTCGGACCTTGGAGCTTTTGGGTCGATGACACGTGGAGCAATCCATGTGCTTGGCCTTGGAGACATGATTTTGAGCACAAGTGGAGCAATCTATCTGCTCGAACCTTAGAGCTTTTGGGCCGAGGACACATGGAGCAACCCATCTACTCAGCCTTGGAGACATTAGTCGGAGCACAAGTGGAGCAATCCATCTGCTCGAACTTTAAAACTATTAGGTTGAGGACACGTGGAGCAATCCATGTGGTCAGCCCTTCTTCTGAGGGTCCAAATCTGGCAGTCTTTGCGTTTTTGTGACACGTGGCGTGCACCATTTTTCATTAAATGCTAGTAGCATTCTTTATGGGAATGGCAGCACTCATAAATGATTGATGCCTTTGGGAAGCGAGAGGCCGCCTGGGGGAGATGGTCGGTGCCTAAAGGAACGAAACGTTCTCTAAGGGAGCGCGAAGGTTGCCTTAGGACTCTGAAGGGTCACTTCCCTACCTGTTTTTTCATTAAATGCTCTCATTGGACGTGCTTCTCTCTTCTATATTTGGAGGTTTCTGCTCCCTTCCTTCTCACTTCAGATAAAATTGGGTTTGTGCAAAAAGAGAAAAAATTTGAGAGTCTTCGTCCTCGTCCCCTTACCTCCGAGAGTCTTCGTGCTCGTTCCTGTATTGAGAGTTTTTCGTTTTTAATCTTCGAAAACCTTTGTTTAGGTTCATGTTGGTCTTCGTCTTGCGTCTTTCAGAGACTCGATGTTTGATTTTTATGGGTGGTTCGAGCTTGGTCGGTGCTGAAGCTCGGTGGTCGTGAAATTTGGAGTCACGAAGGAGGGGTGTTTTTGAAGAGCTTGGACTATTGGAGGAGTTTAAGTCTGAATCCCTCGAACTTTGGTGAGTTTGTTCGCCCTTCTTCTTTTTAAATATGTCTTCATTTACTGCATACCGAGATTAGTCTAGTAGTAATGGTAACAGTAAGGGTAATGATGATAGTGGTAGCATTAGTAGTACCGAAGAAACGAAGTCGGTCACATCTTCGTCTAAGAGTGTGACTCCTGTGAGGACTGTAGTGAGGTAAGGGCCATTGACAATGGTGATCTACGTCCCCCTATTAGAGGAGTATGAAGAAGACTTTTCTTCAGAGGATGAGACGTTCGAGGCCTTGACTGGTATCAATGAGGCCTCGACTGGAGAAGAGATGGAGGAATGGAATTATTTAGCCAATGAGGTCCCCAGCCAATTGAAGGAGGAGGACCTGGAGGTAATCCGAAAGATGTACCGTATCCTAGACGAGTACGCCCTCCGGTTAGCCAGGGTGGGGGAGAGGGCTTGCGACGCCCTTCCGAGCCAAGTGCCCTATGAGCTGTGTGTGTACGAACACCATATAAAGGCCGGGCTGCGGTTCCCCCTTCACCCATTCTTTTGTACCATTCTTCGATATTTTGATATTGTACTGTGTCAGCTAGTATCGAACTCGGTATGGCTGATCATGACCTTTATCTATGTTTGCTCGGAAGTGGGTAGGCTAATGACCATAGATATCTTCAAGGCCCGCTTTCTAATTAGTAGGCACGACCAGATCGGATGGGTGGTCTTTAGTACTCAGCCAAAGAGAAGGCTACTGAAGAGGACACCTTCGTCAATCAAAAGGTGGAAAAAAAACTTTTTCTCCATCCGATCGACCGAGGACTCTAGCCTTCCTCGTTCATGGAGCATGGACCGGATCGAAAAGTGTAAGAAGGTAGGTCTTCACCCTCATGAGCAAGAGACTGTGGATGCCATGGTGCCCTCGCTACTAGACGTTAAAGTCCTCTACAACAATGAGGAGCCGGCTAAGTGCGGTCTTTGCTTCCCATGTCCCGAGTCCTCGCTCGAGAGTGGTAAACGTCTGAGCTTTTTACTTTATCTCTGTTTTTTCTTTTTCTTGTGTTTCCCTTTGCCTGGAATTTGTACTTATGTTTTTCTTTGGTTGTTTTTTAACAGGGATGGAGGCCACGGCCCTTGCTAGAGAGTAGGCGAAAAAGCTGGCCTTAGAGAAGAGGAAAGCTGCCCGAGCTGAGAGGCAGTAGGCCTTAGGATGAGGGGCCAAGAAGAGACCTTGGGCCCCGTCTCCTACCCCAATCGACTTGGAAAGCCCTCCAAGACATCCTTCTCAACCGGAGGTAGTTCCAGTCTCCTACGCTGCCTAGAGGCTTCTGCTGCCTCGGGGCTCTCGACCGCTCCTAGTACTGCCCATGGTGCTGCTTCCGGGACGACCATCTTCAGGCCTAACTAGGCTTTGAGGATCGATGATTCTGTCTTTTCGCACCCCTAAGTGGTGCTGGAGCATCTAACCATGGGGACCCCTATTCGGGATGCCATAGAACTGGCTAGGAAGCCTACCGAGGCCCTCTGCTCGGCCGTGGAATTTTTTGCATCCCAGGTAAGGCTTCTTTTTACTTAACTAATTTTTCTTTTCCCTTTATATTTCTGCATTGTTGACTAACACTTTTCTGCCCGATCGCAGATGGGCGTCATTGTGAGCACGACCTCTCATCGATGTATGGAGAAGGATGAGCTGTTGGATCAGACCCAACGTCAACTGGAGGAGAAGACGGAGGTCACTCATCAGCTATAAGCCTTAGTAGAGGTGGCCAATCAAGCCAGGGCTGAGGCTGTTCGGGCGAGAGACGCTGCTCTTCAGGCCCAGGCTTAGGTAGAGGCTCGTACTCGGGATGTTGCAGAGGAGGGTGAGGCCCACACTAGGGTTGCTGTAGAGGAGGCCCTGGCTGCTTTCTAGGGCTCAGAGGCCTTCCATAAGGTCGTGGTCATGGAGGAGGGCCAGCAATTCCTTGAGGGTTTCATGGAAGCTAAGAGGAAGGTCGAGGCTATACACCCAGAGATGGACTTTTCAGGCCTCAATCTGCTAGAGCCGAGAAGGATGAGGAGCAACCCTCGCTAGAGGAAGAGCAGCACGCCAATGGGAAAGAACATCCAGGCACAGGGTCAGGGCAGCCCGCCATAGGGGAAGAACATCCAAGATCAGGGCGAGGGCAGCCCGCCCTAGAGAAGGAGGCCGAGGCTGAGGTAGCTCCTGACCTAGACTAGGATTTTCTTTTCTTTTTGTACTTTGAGGCCGTTAGTGTTTGTAACTTTTTGGAAAATTAATAAAAATTTATTTTCTTCCAACTTTGCTTCTTTTATAATAGTTTCCTGTTTTACACTTGCCATTATTGTAAAACTTCCTCTTGAAACTTAAGCACCGGATTCGAGTTTATTGGTAGAAACGTCGGAGGTGCTTGGCAATCCAATTTCGAGGAATACACTTTCTATTTAACTCCTTAAGTTTGAAAGTACCGAGGTGGCACACTCTTTTGATACGCTACGGGCTCTCCTAGTTAGGGATCAGCTTTTTCGTTTCCCGAGGTCGAGATACTTCATTCTTTCATAAGACGAGGTCATGAAGCTGGAAGTGCCTTCCTCGCACTCGAGAGTTATAATACCTAGCGGCCTGCTGTTGATAAGCTGCTAGTCAAATCTGAGCTTTATCTTGGGCTTCATCGAGGAGGTCGGCGTTCATACGGAGAGCTTCATTATTGCTATTGCCTTTGAAGTTTTGCACTTGGAGTGAGGGGAACCCTATTTCCAACGGTAGGACGGCTTCGGACCCATAAGTCATGAAGAAAAGGGTTTTCCCCATAGGTGCTCAAGCCGTGGTTCGATATGCCTAGAGTATGTTCGGTAAGTGGTTTGTCTATTGTTTGTCCACGTCGTCTAATATCTTTTTGATACCTTGTAGAAAGGTTCTGTTAGTTACCTCGGCTTGCCCATTAGCTTATGGATACCTAACCGAGGAGAAGCGATACTCGATATGTAGCTCATCGCAGAATGTTTTAAACTGAGCACTATCAAACTGTTTGTCGTTTTCCGTCACCAGCACTCGGGGTACACCGAACCGGTATTCTATCGACTTCCAAACGAAGCCCTGGGTCTGATGGTCGGTGATGCTGGCTAGTGGTTTGGCTTTTACCCACTTTGTAAAATAATTTATTGCTACTATAAGGTACTTCCGCTAGCCAGCTGCTCTGGTGAAAGGTCCGAGGAGGCCCAATCCCCACATGGCAAAGAGAAGTGGACTAGTGACTGAAGTCAGGAGACTCGTCGGTCTGTGCGGGATAGCAGCATACTGTTGGTAACTCTTGCACTTTTTTACTAACTCTATCACTTCTTTTCTCATTCTGGGCTAGTAATAACCTTAGCGAAGAATTTTGAATGCGAGGGCTCGGCCCCCAAGGTGATTCCCGCAAATCCCTTCATGGACCTTTCGGAGGGCGTAATTAGTTTCGATAAGGCTAAGGCACTTCAAGTAGGGCATCGTGAGACCTCTTTTGTACAATTGGTCACCTAAGATCACGTACCGTGCCGCTCGAGAAATGACTTTCTTGGCTTTGTTCTTTTCGCCCGGGAGATAGCCGTTCTGTAAATACCCAAGGATAAGATCCATCTAAGTCTCTTCGTAGCTACGGGCAGCACCATGGTTTCATCGATATTGGGCACAGTTAGTGTTTTGAGGTAGACCGCCCACATAGATTTGGGCTGGCATGAGGAAGAGAGTCGGGCCAAAGAGTCTGCTTTCGAGTTTAAGGCCTGGGGGATCTGGCTGATCTGAAACATTTTGAACTTCGCGACGAGTTCTTTAGCCCTTGCTAAGTAGCGGGCGATTTTCTCTCCTCAAGCTTTGAACTCCCCATTCACTTGGTTTACTACCAACTATGAGTCACTGTACACGTCAAGGGCTTCTACGGATAATACTCTAGCCAGCTTAATCCCAGCTAGGAAAACTTCATATTCGGCCACATTGTTTGAGGCCTTAAACTCAAACCTTAGGGCGTATTCGGGGGTGAAACCATCTGGGCCACTAAATATGAGCCTGACACCACTTCTGGCGTCGGTGAAGGATCCGTCGATATAAAAGGTCCACTGAGGGAACAGGTTTGCCTCGCCGAGAGTCTAAGGTGGATCCTCTGGGCTTGGTAGAGTGGTTTTCATGACAAATTCGGCTAAGGCCTGAGCTTTGATGGTAGCCTAGAGCCGATAGCGAATGTCGAACTCACCGAGTTCTATCGATCATTTCACCATTCTGCCAGAGACATCCAGTTTGTGGAGCACTTACCGAAAGGGCTAGTCGATCAGGAGGGTGATTGTGTGGGCCTGGAGGTATGGCCTGAGCTTAAGATTAAGAGGGCATACGCGATTTTTTCCATAGGAAGGTACCTTGTTTTCGCATCGTGAAGGACCTTGCTCAGATAGTACATGGGTTTTTACGTGCCTGATTCTTCCCAAATCAGGATGAAGGCCACCACCTCGTGCCCGGTCGAGAGGTACAAGAAGAGCTCTTCGCCGATAATAGGTTTAGTGAACAAGGGGGCGTACCTAGATATTTTTTCAGTTCTTTGAATGCTTATTGGCAATCTTCAGACCAGACAAAGTTTTTGGCCTTCTTGATGGCTTTAAAAAATGTGAGGCACTTTTCCACAGATTTTGACATGAATAGACTCAAAGCGGCTATCCTCTCGGTGAGCCGTTGGACTTTCCTCACGGTTCAAGGTGGGCTTATGCTGAGGATGACATGTATCTTCTCAGGGTTTGCCTCTATACCCCTATAGGTTACCATAAATCTGAGGAACTTTTCTCCAGTGATCCCAAAGGCACACTTAGTGGGATTCAGCTTCATCCGGTGACGCTGAAGGACTTCGAAGGCCTCTTTTAAGTCGGTTACGTGGTCCTTGGTCTCGACACTCTTGACCAGCATGTCATCGACATAAACTTCCATGTTTTGGCCTATCTGCTTCTGGAAAATTTTATTCACCAGCCTCTGGTAAGTTGCCCCAGCATTCTTTAAGCTGAAAGACATGACTTTGTAACAGTAGAGCCTCTGCTCATTGATGAAGGCCATTTTGTCTTAGTCAAGTTGGTACATAAGAATCTGGTTATACCTCGAGTATGCATCCATGAAGGTCAGCAACTTATGCCTTAACGTAGCGTCAATGAGCTGGTCGATTCTTGGCAAAGGAAAGCTGTCCTTTGGACAGGCCTTGTCCAGGTCCGAGAAGTCGATGTAGATCCACCACTTTCCACTTGCCTTTTTTACCATCACTATGTTGGACACCTAGTCCGAGTAATTTGCTTTTCGGATAAATTTAGCCGTGAGTAGCTTGTCGACCTCTGCCCAGACGGTAGCCTACCACTCAGGGGTAAATGACCTTTTTCTCTGGATGACTGGCTTGTGATTTAGGTCCACACTTACTCGGTGCACTATGACCTCTGGGTTGATTCCTGGCATGTTTGCAACGGACCAGGTGAAAAGATCCTGGTTCGCCCGAAGGAGGGCGAGTAAAGGTTCTTTGAAGGTCTCCGGAAGATTGTAGTTAATTTGGATGGTTAGAGAGCTATCATCGCCTAGGGGTACAGTAGTTAATTCTTCTATCGGCTGGCCCTTCAGGTTGCTTCCTTCATCTTTAAGGTCATCCAACTCGAGTGGGAGGGCCTTCACCTTCTTGTCTTCTCTCACCGCACTGAGATAGCAGGACCTAGAGATCTGTTGATCTCCTCTGACTTCGCCAACCCCTCCCTCCATGGGGAATTTTACTTTCAGGTGGTACATGGAGACGACCGCTCGGAGCTTGTTAATAGTGGGCCGACCAAGTATCATGTTGTAGGACGAGGGTTGTCGAACGATCAGGAAGGTAGTTTATACGGTGGTCGCCTGCAGGGCCGTTCTTGCTATCACTAGGAGGGTTATGCTGCCCTCTGCAAACATTGGACCTCCCGAAAAGCCATAGAATAGGGTGGAGATTGGTTCCAACCTAGAGTCTCTTAGTTGCATATGTTGGAAAGCATTATAAAACAGGATGTCGGCCGAGCTTCCATTGTCGACTAGGACTCGTCTGACCTCGTGGTTAGCCACGAGAAATGAGATGACCATGGCATCATCATTCGGGGTCTGGACTCCTTCCAGGTCCTCGTCCAAAAAAGAAATGGTCATGCTCGCCTTCTGTCATTTGCAAGATTTGGAGATAGAAGCTACTGAACAGGCATAAGACTTTCCGAGGTTTTCGGACACACCCCTAGCCGCGAGCCCCCTGCAGATGGTTTTGATGATATTTTTCATGGCATCCTCTGGTTTCTTCTGGCTAGGCTCCCCACGACTCGGCCCAGGACTCTTTCGGATAGGTCGCGTCGGCCTATTTCATTCGAATGGGCACTCAAGACTCCTTCGGGGCCGTTCCGTGAATTTCTCCATCCGTGGCCCGATAAACTCTTTAAGTTGCCTCGGTTGATGAGGGCCTCGATCTGGTTTTTTAGTGTCTGGCACTCTTTTGTGTCGTGACCGTGGTTCCTGTGGAACCTACACCATTTGCCTCGGTCCTGGTTGAGGTACAACGGTCTCGGGGGCCACTACAAGATCGCTTTGTCTTGGATTTGCATCAGGACGTCAGTCTTAAATGCATTAAGTGGGGTAAAGTTCCCAGAGGGCTTAAGGGCCCTGGATCCGTTCTCGAAAGGCCTGGGGACCCGAGGTCTATCCTCAATAGTCCTAAGAGCCCTCGGCCTATCTTCACAGAAGGGTCGTTTGATGGGTTCCCAGCACGAGCTGGCAGGGCCCTTTTTTCTCCTTTCCGCATCCCTTTCTCGCTCCCTTCAGAATGCCTGGTCATCTTCTGCCAGCATATACTTCTCAGGTCAGGCTAAGATTTCACTCATGTCAACGGGTAGGCGCCTGGTGAGTTTTGAATTGAAGATCCTAGATCTTAGCCTGTTTTTAAAGCCAACGTCTGGACACTGGGGTCGAGGTCGGGGATTTTCCAAGCGGCGGAATTGAACCTCAAAATGTAGACCCGGAGCTTCTCCCCTTTTAACTAAACGATGTTGAATAGGGACTCCGAGGTTTTCTTTGGCCCTTTGCTGCTGAGGAAGTGTGAGGCGAAGACATAACTTAGCTCTCTGAGCGTATGGATACCTCTTGGTTTTAAACAGGAATACCACGTCCCTGCCGCCTTCTTGAGCGTTTGCGGAAAAGCTTGACACATCACAGGATCAGAGTGTTTATGGAGCGTCATCATGGTTTTGTAGTGCTGAAGATGATCCAGGGGGTCTGTAGATCCGTCATAGGGTTCAATTTGAGGCATTCAGAAGTTCGATGGGAGGGGGGCCTCAAGGACCTCCTGAGCGAAGGGAGGGTCCATGACATTGTGGCTAAAGCCCTTAAATGCTTCATTGATCCGCCCTTCTATATCCTCTATTCACTTGCCGAGATCTTCACTGTTCCTAGACGAGGGAGGCCTCCGAGGACACTCAGACGCTCTTATCAGCAAGAGGGCACGGTAAAATGCTGCGTACTAGTTAGTGTAGTGGATTTGTGAAGAATGAAGAGAGTATCTTGGATCTGCGTACCTTAGGCTTTTTATAGCTTTTGAGGTAAGGTTGACCACGTGGGAGGGATGGCTCTGTTCCTGTGATCTCGCACCTCTTCAGTGAAATCTCACTCGCGTGCCCAGATGATCACGTGTTCAGGGTTGGTTAGTCCGTTAATCGCGCTTCAACGTGGTGATTGCGTGATCCACTTGTTCCACATGCCTTGAGACAGAAACTGGACACGTGTTAGCGGCCCAATGGCGACAAGTGACACCATTTGTCGATGGTCCATTGGTTGCAAGTGATTCCACATGTCGATGGTCTATTGGTTCCACGTGTCGATGGCTGTTGTGGGCTCCATCACACCTATTACCAAAATTAAGCAGAATAAGAAGATTGCACACATGCCACTCTCTACTGTTTGTCTTAGAGTCTTAAACAATGGTCAATCTCCTTCATCCCCCAAGAGCATTATAACCTTAAACTTTAGATTTTAGGACTACCGACATTAATTTTTTTAAAATTCAATTTAACTGTATGTGTGTGGAATTAAGAGTTATTTATTTTAGTATTATTTTGTAAGTCAAGCTTATAATCTAATTGTTTTCTAATAGACAAAATAGAATGGGAGAGTAACATATCAATAGACACTACTACCAACATAAATTCGTTAGATAACAGCCTGCTGCATAATCATATTCTTCTAGCATAAACCGATCAGATTGCTTTTCTAATGTTCAGTTATCTCCATTAGATTCAATAACTCTCGCTGCGAAAGCTGGACTTACGATAATACCTTCTTTCTATAGGTAACATGTTCATCAGAAATTGATTAAAGTTTTGAGAGATAAGAAATGGGAACTACTAAGTCTATGCTTTTTTCTTCAATTATTTTCCCTTTTCCCACTTGTTCTTCTGCTTGATGAGAATGGTCTCGATCCCGCCCTTCGCAAGGGTCCTGACTACCGTGCCGCCAAGAGCGAGGTTAACTTGTTGATCGCGGCCATACGGAGATCGAATAAGTTAAAAAGAAAAATCTAAGTTACTAGTTGGTTGTATCAGTTAATTGTATAGGGTATAATGAATAAATGACATAAAAAAACTAAAAATTGGAACAAAATATAATAAATTTAAAGAAGCATAGAGAGCTAACTGACTAGAGAAACAAAGAGTGGGTAAAGGAAGAAAACTGAAGAAAAAATGAAGATTGGAACTCCATGGTCATTTTCATGCGTGAGTTGGCATGAGAAAATGAGAAAATTTTTAAAAAAAAAATGAAGAAAAAAAAGGGAAGGAAACGGGGGCAAGACAGACATTTTAAAAAATTTTGGCACTTGACGTCAGCTGTCAGCTTTTTTTGCACGTCATCAAAGGAACCCAACGGTTATCAAACGGCAATAAAGTACATGTTGGTCTTTGCCATATATGGAAATGTGGGTGTTTATAATATTAGGATATTTAAGGGAGGTGCAAATAATTTATTATTTTATAAAAATATTTCTTTTTAAAAAAAATAATAAAAATCCTCTTTTATCTTTTGTTATTTTCTCGTTGAATAATCTCTTTTTGATAATATACTCATCTAAGTGTTCTAATTGCTTCATATGAAAAGTGCTTTTTTTCATTTTTTATTTTTTAATAAAAAAAATTGCAATTTAAGGTTTTTTGTCTTAATGTTTGCTATGTTGTTCCAATGTTTGCTTATGGTTTACTACTGTAAAAATGACACGGAGGAAAATAAGATGGTTAATTTTTTAATGTATGGCTTTGCATATATTTAATTATATTGAAACATGTTTTGTATCTTTTTAATAAGAGTATATGATAATTTTTGATAGAATAAGATAAATGCATATTAAAAATTCTTTTCATATATTGTAACTTATATTGTGATTTAGAGAATGATTTTTCTTTTTAAAAAAATTATGTTCTTGATCAATTGCTTGGTGTATGTATGTCTATTTTCATTCCGGGCAAGATTGTTTGTAAAAAAATATTTACCATATGGGACCTAGCTATATTCATATTATTTGTGTTGATACCAAAAATATGTTTTGTTGAGCTGGAGGCCGAGCTTCAAAAATATCTGCACAGGAAAGGAAATGTGAACTAGGGGGTCGTCGGAGATGGTGTCTCCGATGATGCTTTGAAGCTTTTATTAGTATGTGGTAAGGTGCACAGGAGTAATGGTGTTTTCTTTTTAGGTCTAAAAAGTTTCTTTTTTTCAGACTGCTTACCTGAGTCCTTTTATAGGGCTTTGAGGCAATACTTTCGCCTATGGCAGTGGTAACGTGGAGCTACAGCTGGCTTAGCAATGATGGTCTGGAGAGCGGTCATGACCTTGAGATCAAACTGTTCGAACCTAAATCTTTCGCGTGTTTCTTTGCAACTTAGCTTTAAAATGACCCACGTGTCATTTTTTTATTGGATGTGTGTATTTTAGCAGTATCAATTTGTTTTAGCAAATGACGGTGACCAGAAGAAAAGGAAATAAAAGAACAAAATAAAGAGATCGATGCTTTATTTTTACTTTTAAAATTTAATATGGGGTCGGGAATATATCAACGAACTCAGTTGGAATTTTAATGGATTCGACCATCTTACGAGAACTTGACCAAGACTAAGTAAACAGTCTTTCCAATTTTGTCTTGGTAAATGGTCCGCAGCCCGTAGTGTGGGGGATACAAGTGTTGATCTTTTATTCACATTCAGTTATAAATGTGTAATATGTATAACACGATTTGGTGCAACCAATCTAATCCCCTATTTCAACTTTGATTAATCTCATGGCTGCACAAATTTTCTTTATTGTTCTGTCTCTGCTCTTATCTTCTCCAATTTCATTTTCAACAGAATCAACACCATATAGTTTAAGTAAAGGTTCATCTCTCTCTGTGGAGGCTACAGGGGATGTTTTATCATCACCAAGTGGCATTTTCTCTGCTGGTTTCTTTCCTGTTGGCGATAACGCTTATTGCTTTGCCATATGGTTTAGTGAGCCATCCTGCGTTAACAATTGCACTGTTGTTTGGATGGCAAACCGTGATCAGCCGGTTAACGGTAGACACTCAAAGCTCTCCTTACTTGAATCGGGTAATCTTATTTTAACCGATGCTTATCGTTTCACAGTTTGGTCCACTAACACTACTTCCTTATCCTTTACGCATTTGAATCTCTATTATTCGGGTAATTTAGTCCTGCATAATTCAGAGGGTGTTATGCTTTGGCAAAGCTTTGATTCTCCTACAGATACCTTGCTTCCTGAACAACCACTCACCAGATATATGAAGCTTGTCTCGTCAAGAAGCCAAAGCAACTATTCATCAGGGTTTTATAAGCTTTTCTTTGACGATGATAATGTTATTCGTCTTCTTTATGATGGTCCTAAGGCTGCAAGCATCTTTTGGCCAGCACAGTGGCTTTTGGCCTGGGAAGTTGGAAGATCTGCATACAACGATAGTAGAATTGCCATATTTGATTCGTTTGGCCGTTTAATTTCATCTGATAATTTCACTATATTGTCAGCTGATTACGGCACACGACTCCTGAGAAGATTGATAATTGATTACGATGGCAATCTCCGATTGTACAGTCGAGGGGAAAGGAGAGGAACATGGGTTGTTTCGTGGCAAGCCATGCCTCAACAATGCGTGATTCATGGAGCTTGTGGACCCAACAGTATGTGTACCTATATTCCTGGTTCTCATAGGAAGTGTTCTTGCATACCAGGGCATAAGATGATAAATCATACTGACTGGTCTTCAGGCTGCGAACCAGAATTCAATGTTCCATGTGCTGATGGTGAGGCCAGCTTTGTCAAATTCCCTCATGTTGAGTTTTATGGCTATGATTATGGTTTCTATGAAAATTACAGTATACAGATGTGTGAAGACATATGCTTGAAGTTATGTAATTGCAAAGGTTTTCAGTTGAAAACCGCAAAGCACAATCACTCAAATGGTGTACCGTATTGTTACCCCAAGATGCAATTGCTGAATGGGCAACGCACGCCCAATTTTGAGGGAGATTTCTACTTGAAAGTACCCAAAGCTAGCGTCTTATTCAACGAATCTGTTAAAGAATTCAGCTTAGAGTGCTCCAATGAAGTTAAGCAGCTGGACAGATCATACACACGAAACAAAGAAAATGAGTCACTAAAGTTCCTGCTGTGGTCTGCCTGTGCAATCGGAGGAGTTGAAGTCCTTAGCATCTTTTTTGTTTGGTGTTTCTTGTTTAGAACCCATAAGAAATCAACACACGCTAACCATCTTGCTACAACAGGCATTAGAAAATTCACCTACTCAGAACTGAAAAAGTCAACAAAGAGTTTCAACAAAGAGATTGGGCGAGGTGCAGGAGGGGTCGTGTACAAAGGCGTGTTATCTGATCAACGGATTGCTGCAATCAAGCGATTAAATGAAGCCAACCAGGGAGAAGCAGAGTTCCTAGCAGAGGTAAGCACCATTGGGAGACTTAACCACATGAACTTAATAGATATGTGGGGATATTGTGCAGAGGGAAAGCACCGGCTTTTGGTTTACGAGTACATGGAGCATGGATCGTTGGCGGACAATCTCTCTTCCAATACAGTTGATTGGGAAAAGAGGTTTGAAATCGCTGTGGGAACTGCAAAAGGCCTTGCTTATTTACACGAGGAGTGCTTAGAATGGGTTCTGCACTGTGATGTAAAACCTCAAAACATACTATTAGACTCTAATTACCAACCAAAGGTGTCAGATTTTGGGCTGTCTCGTTTATTAAGTAGAGGTGACCAAAAAAATTCAAGCTTCTCAAGGATAAGAGGAACGAGAGGGTACATGGCTCCTGAGTGGGTTTCCAATCAGCAAATCACTTCCAAAGTTGATGTCTATAGCCATGGCATAGTCTTGTTGGAGATGGTGACTGGAAATAGAAATCAAGAGTTAACAGTACGGACGAAGGAACAGGAACAGAGAAGTTTGGTCTCATGGGTCAGAGAGAAGATGAATGAAGCTACTTCAATTACTTCATGGATGGAAGAGATAATAGACCCAATGTTGATAGGCAAATATGATAAGGCTATGATGGAAACTCTGATTGCAGTGGCGATGCAATGTGTTGAGAAAGATAAAGATTCAAGACCCACCATGAGCCAAGTAGTTGAGATGCTTCTTCGCCATGAAAATCAAGCTGAGAAATAATGCAAATTACCATGACAGGGCATCTTTTGAACTTTGTCAATTCTCTTCAGTATTATCTTAGGATCCCCTTTTTCATGACGTTGTATGTTAAATTATGAATTAATTCTGTGTTTGTGAGGAAATTGCATCAGCTAATAAATTCAGTTTTTTAAAAATTACATTCAACTTGTGATTCTTCCCATAAACCATTTTTAGGCGTGTCTGGTGTTTAGAGCTAGGAATCATAAAACATTTCATTATCTTATTGCTCTTACTAGTCATCATACCCGCAAGTTGAGGCGGCAATCAAGTCGGATCATTTCGTGTTCGTGTCATCTAGAGTTACGTATCATTTTGGGTTCGGGTCATTTGAGATTGCGGATCACTTCGAGTTCAGATCATTTCGGATTGCAGGTCACTTCGGATCAAGTCATCTTAAGTTCTGGTTATCTTTGATCTCACGTCGTATATATTGGGCCAAATTGGGTTCAAGTCATCTCCAGTTCGGATCATCTTGATTTTTGGGTTATCTCTAGTTTCGTGCGGATTTGATTTGATCCATTGACTTTACTCAAATTTTTTAGTTTTTTTTCTTTCAATTTTCTCGGAAATCAATTAAACAATGCTTTAAATTTAGATTGTCATGTTATGAAGTCTGATTCATAACCTTTACAAAAGTCTAAAGTATTAAACCTCAAGGAAGTAGTATTGGTTTTATAACTAATTAGGATAAAAAAATCAATCTATAATTTTATAAAAGTATAAAATAATAAATCTTAATAAATTAAAATTAAATATAAAATATTTTTTTAATAAAAAATCTAATCAACATAATAATTAAATAACAAACTAACTTAAATTAGATATTTGATGAAATTATTAAATTTTAAAGTGTTAGATTAATTTAATTTATCCATTAAAGATGTGGGGCGTGGATCACCACAAGTTATGTGTGGTTGATTTTAATCTTGTGAGATCTTTTCCTTTCTGTAATTGCTCTGTCAAGTGGAGCTTTGCTGTGTATTTTGATGGACTGAATAAAATAATTTTATATTCTCAAAAAATAAATACCAAATCTTAACTAGAGAGCGACAAGCCACTAGATGGACTCTAAATCTAAACTCGACAATATCTAAATTAGGCTTTTTACATCCTCACAAGACCATAACACAGTGAGCATATCTGGGCAAATTGCAAAGTCATGTTTGATTGAGCTTGTCTGGACGGTGGAACTGGGCTCATAGAGGGTTAAGTTCTGTCTCATTTCTCTGCTGCTGTCCTAGCTTGTAAAGTATAGTCTTCCCTTTTGTTGGAAGAGTCAATTCTATGTTTGGCTGGTTGATGAGAAAACGCATTTTGAGAAAAGATATTAGAATTGAAATTTCAGATGTTTATTCCTCATTTGAAGGCCAAGCATACGCTAATATGCATGTGCCCAAGAAGTAATTATTTGTGATCTTAGGGACCACAAGTTAAGTAGTTCAAGGAAACAACCTTATACTTGGGGAGGCTGATTATTCGTTCAAGTACAGAGGGAGGGGGGAGAAAACTAAGATTTTCCCTCTTTCTCACCGTCCAATCACCCTTTCCTTTCTAAATTCTTCCACTGAAATAAAAAATAACCTTATACTTGTTTTTGGCAAGATCCCTCTCTCTCAACAGGTGTTTTTGGAAAGATCTAAAGGGAAGCTAATATTTCATTCTCTCTCTCAACAAATGTTCTTGTAAGATCTCTCTCAAGCAATTTACTCATGCACCCTTATACAAAGCCATCATCTCGGGTGCATGTGGGTTAAGAACACTACAATTGTTTAATTTCTTATAGAATTTCTAATAGTTATTGTTCATCTCAATTCTTTATTAGCATATATTAAAACCCCTCTATTTCCAATACACTAATTTCATATTTTGATCCAATTAGA
Source organism: Bretschneidera sinensis (assembly GCA_023935145.1). Lineage (NCBI taxonomy): Eukaryota > Viridiplantae > Streptophyta > Magnoliopsida > Brassicales > Akaniaceae > Bretschneidera > Bretschneidera sinensis. The sequence continues at coordinate 151,368,196 of CM043697.1, forward strand.
TCCATAGGTAAATAAATTCATTTTACAGACGATAATAAATCATGAATTAACTTAATTTTAAGATTTTAAACATATCCAAGTCATAGTTCTCACTATTCTTCAAGTTAATACATCCAAATCCAAGTCTCATTTCTCTTCTCAAATGGAAATCCTTTTTTTTTTTTTCAATTTCAAAGTAAAATAACCATCAAATTCCAAAATAAAATTATTTCAGAGTTAAAAAAAACCTCACAAATGTGAGAAAGAAAAGGCCTAAACATTGAGAGTCGTAGAGAGACCATTTAGTGATAATTTTGTCAATTCACGATAATCTATGACAATGTTTTCTTTCCTCTTAAGCTTTTTTTTTTTTGTTTTTTTTTTTAAGGTTGTTGATTGGAAAGTGACGCATTAGCGGAATATTTAGATTTTTTTCTATTGTTTTGATGATGTGGAAAACTTTTCCATATGTCAAAAACTGCAAAAAAAATATATATATATATATATATATTTGATTAGATCAGATTTAAAACATTAATTTTAAATCCGATCGAAACTTCACTGATCATTTAAAAAAACCTCATTGATAATAATAACATATACGTGAGATTCAAAAAATAATATTACCAGTGAAATTATCTAAAATTATAAATGAAGTTTCGGATAGTTTTACATCTGACCTAATTAAAAATTCATCCAAAAACTGAGACAGAGGTACCCGCTACTAGAGTTTTTTCCCCTGCTGATTGCTCTTTGTTTTGGAGGAAATTGATTCACCTCAGGAATCTTGCAAGACCTTTGCTCAAGCATTTAATTGGTAATTGACAGCGAACTTTTTTTGTGGTATAACTGGCATCCCTCTGGCCCCTTCTTAGCCATTAGTTATCTATGACGCGCGCGAATCTGCAAGAACTAGCTATGGTGGCTGTTATCGTTAATGAGAATGAATTGAATTGGCCAGCAGCAAGATCTGAAGATCAGGTCAACGTCAAAGTGATTAATGTGGCGTTACTGTTCCTGATGCAACTAAGAATGACACAGTGATTTGGCTGCCTTCAAAATCTGGAAAATTTAATACTCAAGATACTTGGCAGCACATCAGAGCAAAGAAAACGAAGAATATTTGGCATCGTATTGTCTGGTTTACAGGTTACATTCCTAGGCATAGCTTTATTTGCTGGCTTGCCACCCTGGATAGGCTAGCTACTAATTCCAGGCTTATTAAGTGGGAGATGAACATCAATGTCAACTGCTTGCTGTGTAATGGTTCATCCCAGGCGAGATCTCATCTATTTTTTTTTCCAGGTAGATATGGGATGAGATTATTCACAAAGTAGAGAGATTCAGAGACAGCCTGTGGGAAGTTGAAATGATGAGCATTTATGGGTTATAATTTTTTTTAAGGGAAGTCAATTATGGCTACTATTGTTAACCTTGCCTGGAATGCTAGTGTTTATTATATTTGGAGGGAAATGAATATAAGGCTGAACCAGCAGGTTCATTCAAGTATTGATTGTGTTTTAGCTAAGATTGTTGCTGTTGTGAAGGGATTGATGTTATATTAATCTTGATACTAATATACAAATAATCAATGATGCAGTCAAAATCTTTTCATATTAAACTTGTCAAGAATTCATGTATATATATATATATATATATATATTGAGAAGATGAGTTATAAACAAACCGAAATTCATTGCAAGGAAGCCTCCTTAGGTTGATCTTCTAAGACGACAGGGAAAACCACCTTTGGTATGGGAACCAATCAACTGAATGTTAGAGGGGAGAAAGAAGAACTGTCTGTTTCAACAAAATTTAACACTCGTTAAACACCCTCCCTTGATGTCTATTTATTTCTCTGTGCCTTAGGGACTATAACTCTAACAGTTACCTCATACATGTGCATTGAGTCTTTGGCCCATTAACAAAGACCCATACCACATCGGGCTTCTACACATAAGGTGGCTCATACTAAAGAACATTGATACTTTGGAGACCCATAACAATTATATCACTTAACTGGGTCCTTTATTAGATAACGGGTTTACATGTACAATGTTATAACATATCTGAACCCAAAATTCCAACAATCTCCCACTTGGGTTACATATGTTATCATTTATATTGTATATGAAGATAACCTTAATTGAGCTCATTTGTGCTATCTAAACCAAAATATCCAACAACAATCTAGTCCATTAACCATATCAATGTAGGATCAAAGCGGCTTTTATCACATTTATCGTAACAAAACCCATCAATGGTCACAACACTAACACAATTAACGACATAGATCTAGTATGGATGTATAGCATGGAAATAACATGAAACGTGATCTTAAACATGTCAATTTCCAATTGGTCCTCCATATGACTCAAAAGAATCATATGAAATACTTTCAAACATTAAATGCAAAACTGCAATGAAAGTCATTATAGAGTAATCAAAAATACATAATCCAAAATCTGTACAGAACAACATAACCATGTCAATTAAGCAAAAGTAAAAGGTCAAATACAAACTCCCACTATACGGGCATATGGTCCAAAAGAAAAACACCCATGTGAGCAACATGCTCATGAAACACTATGGGTGGCAAACCCTTAGTAAGCGGATCCGCAATCATAGAGTTTGTACTGATATGCTCAATTGACACATGAGAATTTTGGACTCTCTCTTTGACAACCAGAAACTTGATGTCAATATGCTTTGACCTCGATGAGCTTCGATTGTTCTTGGAATACAACTCAGCAGCCTTATTATCACAATAAATCGTTAATGGTCTATCAATACCATCAACCATGCGCAGCCCAGTGATAAAATTTCGCAGCCATATTCCCTAATTTGATGTCTCATAGCTAGCTATGAACTTTGCCTCCATGGTGGAAGTAGCTATGAGTGACTATTTCACACTCTTCTATGATATAGCTCCTCCAACTAACATAAAGACATAGCCAGAAGTGGATCTCCTGTTATCGAGACACCTAGCAAAATCGGAGTCTGAATACCCAACGATCTCCAAAAGATTCGATCTCCGACATATGAGTATATAATCCTTCGTTCTCTGTAGATATCTCATAACCCGTTTAGCTGCTTTCCAATGATCCATGCACGGGTTACTCAAATATCTGCCTAGCATTCCAACAATGTACGCAATGTCCGGTCATGTACATACTTGTGCATACATAAGACTTCCAACAGCTAAAGCATAGGGATATTTCTCCATTTCCTTCTTCTTAAGTTCATTTTGCGGACATTGGAGCAAACTAAACTTATCACCTTTTGCCACGGGTGTGTTTCCTGGTGCACAACCACTCATGCTAAATCCACTTAGCTCTTTATCAATATAGACCTTCTGTGATAGTCCAAGTATACCTCTGGAACGATCTCTATAGATTTGTATACCCAAAACAAAGGACACATCACCAAGATCTTTCATTTCAAATTTACTTGATAGAAATCTCTTGGTTTCATGCAATAGGCCTATATCACTGCTTGCCAGTAGAATGTCGTCTACATATAGCACCAGGATAATAAATTTGCTCCTATTGAACTTGATATATATGCACTGATCAATAGTGTTTTCCTTAAATCCAAATGATGTAATCACCTAATCAAATTTCCGATACCATTGCCGGGATGCCTGTTTTAAGCCATAAATGGACTTTTTAAGCTTGCATACAAGATGCTTTCAATCTTTGGACTCAAAGTTCTTCGGTTGCACCATGTATATTATTTCTTCAATGTTTTCATTAAGAAACGTTGTTTTAACGTCCATTTGATGTAGCTCCAAATCATAGTGAGCTACAAGTGCCATAATGATTCTAAAGGAATCTTTCATCGAAACCGGCGAAAAAGTCTCTTTATAATCAATGTCTTCCTTTTGAGTGAAACCTTTGGCGACTAAGCGAGCCTTATACCTTTCAATGTTACCTTTTGAATCCCGTTTGGTTTTAAATATCCATTTGCAAGCAATCGGTTTCGCACCTTTAGGCAACTTTACTAAGTCCCAAACACCATTGTCATCCATTGATTTCATCTCATCCTTCATGGCTTCAATCCACTTTTCAGAATTAGGACATTGTGTGACTTGACTAAAAGAAGTCGGATCGTTTTTCAGACCCATATCAAACTCATGTTCCTGGAGATACACGACATAATCAGTCGAAATCGCATTTTTCCTTTCTCTAATGGATCTCCTTAATGGCACTTTCACTTTAGGCTGTTGAGGTACCTCTTGATGAACCTCAGGCGGTTCCTGATTTTGAGCAGGCGGTAATTCAGGTTCGTAATCAATGCGTTGGATTTTCGGATTTGCATTTTGAATAACATCAGGTATGGATACCTTAAAGTTTTCAGTTGCAACAACAGGAATGTAAACACATTCCTCTTCAAAATTGACTTACCTGAGTTGGTCTCTCCCACTTAACTCAACATCCTCAATGAACTTGGCATTGCCCATTTCGAAAAAAGGATCTATTAGAGGAATCATAAAATTTGAAACCCCTTGATCTTTTAGAGTATCCAACAAAATAGCAGCTAACGGTCCTTGTGTCTAGCTTCTTCTCATTTGGCTTATAAGGTCGAGCTTCAGCTGGACATCCCCAAACATGCAAATGCCTAATGCTAGGCTTTTTGCCTGTCCATAACTCGTATGGGGTTTTAGCTACTGCTTTACTTGGAACTCTGTTCAGGATGTAAACTACAATCTTGATGGCTTCACCCCAAAGCGATTCTGGCAAAGAAGAATGACTAATCATACTTCTTACCATATCCTTTAAGGTTCGGTTTCGTCTCTCAGCTACACCATTTTGACTAGAAGTCCCTGACATGATGTATTGAGGAACGATCCCACATTCCATCAAAAATTTGGTGAAGGGTATGGGACATTGTTCACTTGATCCATAATATCTACCGTAGTATTCACCTCCACGGTCAGATTTGACAGCCTTAATTTTCTTGCCTAATTGATTTTCAACTTTGGCTTTGAAATTCTTGAACACATCTATAGATTGAGATTTCTCATGAATTAAATAAAGATAATCATACTTGGAGTAGTCATCTATGAAAGTGATAAAATATTGTTGTCCATTCCAAGAAGCTGTAGGGAATGGACACAAATATACGTATGTATCAATTCTAAGATACTATTACTCCTATTAGCACCTTTATTTTTAACATTTGTTTGTTTTCTCTTCAATGCAAACTTCAAAATCTGACAAATCTAAGGGATCAAGAATTCCTTCTAACATAAGTCTTTGAATCTTTTGTTTAGAAATATGTCCTAAACACTTGTGCCATAACATTAATGAATTCTCATTTGTTAATCTGCGCTTAATACCAACATTACTGGTATGCAATGATTCGTTTTCTTTAGAGGCAATCATATCCAGTTTATATAAATTATCAATTAAAGAACCAGTACCAAACAAATTCGAATTGTGAAAAAGACTAAACTATCTATTTCCAAATGAACAAGAAAAATCTGATTTGTCCAAACATTAAATAGAAACCAAATTCCGTCTAAAAGACGGTACATAAAAAGTCTAATCCAAATCCAAATTACAACCAGATTCCAATTGTAATCTAAATAAACAAACTGCCTCCACATGAGCTCTTTCATCATTTCCTACATGGATGAATCTTTCAGCATCAGTTGGCGTTCGACTCCTTATGCACCCCTGCATAAAAACACTTATGTGAGTAGTTGCACCTGTATCTATCCACCAAGTGTTCTTAGGTACTAAGGCCAAATTAACTTCTGAACAAAAAAAATTTAGAAGTTCCCTCTTCTTCTCACACCAGGTCACATATTTGGCGTATTTTGTGCAGACTTTCTTCACATGACCAGCTTTGTGGTAAAAGAAACAAGTTATACCTTTATCTTGTTTCTGTTGTCCCTTATGGTGTGAATTTCCAGACCCTGCAGTTTCCTTTCCTTTAATGTTCCTCTTTCTTTTTTTGCTGGAACTGGGGTCCTGATAAGTTGATGCTAAATGAGTACTTTCAACATTTTCATGATTAAGTCTCTCTTCCTCTTGGACACATTGAGCAATCAGCTCATTCAAAGTCCATTTCTCCTTTTGAGTATTGTAACTAATTTTGAAAGGACTGAATTGTGTAGGAAGAGAGATCAATTCCCCTTCCCCTTGTACCGCATTGAGACAAGCTTAGTCAAGATAGTGCTTGTCTTGACCTTTTCATTTGCGGTGAATCGATCTGCTATTTGGGAGAGGAATTTCTTAGCATCATTTTCATCAGGAATAGAACCCCTGATGGTATCTGGAATCGAGCTCTTCATAATCATTAGGCTCATGCGGTTTGTTCGCTCCCACTTTTCATATACAACCTTTGCTCAGCGGTACTATCGCTGGTCAAAAGTGCGGGGCGATCAACCCTCAATGCATAGTCTAATTCCATGCACCCGAGCACGATCATAACATGATCTTGTCACTTCTTGAAATTCGTGCCGTTTAACATGGGAATGCTGTTGATGTTAGCAAAAATCGATGTTGCTATAAACAAGAACAAAAGCTCACAATTAGTAACAACTCATGTATATATGAATCAAAACAAAACTGTATACATATACACATGCATGTGAGCCCATAACAAGATGCCTATCACAACATTAATACTTAGTCTTTGGACAGAAATATCAACTTGTAAGTGGTATCTCAAACATAGTTCATGAATATTGACAACCCAACCTGCCAAATAATGCTTCTTTCTTTGGACCAACACATTATTCGCATGGCAACCTTTATTTGTCATATATTCACAACTATTTTAATCTATTAACAATGCAAAAATAACCTTCCTTTGGGCTGATTATTTTCACATATTAATAGCATGTTTACATGTCTTAAAATAAATAAATTTACATATTAGAGATTGCTTTGGCAATATAATACTTCAATTCATTCATCAAAAACATTTAAACATAAAATTCGGAACAAAATCCTTAAATTTTTTTTTGTCCTTTACCTTGACCAGAGCCACGGTGCCAGCCCTTGGCGCCACGACGCCAGCAATCTGCCCAAAGGGACAAATCGCGGGTGCTGCAGTGCCAGTTCTCTGGATTTTGGGACTGACTGTAGTGGTCATCTGCAATGAATTCCAAAATAATATGCTTGCAATTGGCAAGCTGTCATGACAATAAAAAAAAAATCCACAATTTCCACTTTACTATATATTCTCAGCATATCCAGAATATCATGGCAAGTTGTCATGACAATAAAAAATGATTTCCACAATTTCAACTTTACTATATATTTTCATCATATCCAGAATATCATGGCAAGTTGTCATGACCATAAAAAATGATTTCCACAATTGCAATCTTTATAGAAAAATTGCATACTATATAAAATAATATGCTTGCAATTGACAAGCTGTCATAACAATAATAAATAAAAAAATTCCACAATTTCCACATTACTATATATTCTCAGCATATCCAGAATATCATGGCAAGTTGTCATGACAATAAAAAATGATTTCCACAATTTCCACTTTACTATATATTCTGAGCATATCCAGAATATCATGGCAAGTTGTCATGACCATAAAAAATGATTTCCACAATTGCAATCTTTATAGAAAAATTGCATACAATATAAAATGATTTCCACCGGTTATAGAAAAATTAAAAGCGGCTATCTTTATCATATGAACCAGCGCCAAAGAGCTTAATGCATAATTTACGGAATTAACCAAAAAAGAAAGATCAAAGTCAGCGCCGCAGCACTGGTTTGATAAACTGCAATTTGCAATTACAAAAACTGTCACTAAAAATCACCAAAATTTAATATTGTTATACCCAAAAAAAATTATATTTGGAGATACAATTCAAAGAGTAATTGTACAATCTCACCAATAAACATGGATTTATAGCAAATTTTTTTTTTTTCAAAACAAATTTCTATCCTAAACATACTTTATGGGAAAAAATTCAAGAAATTCAATTTTCATATAAATCTCAACAATTTAACATGAAAGGCTCTGATACCAATTGTTATATTAATCTTGATACTAATACACAAATAATCAATGATACAACCAAGATCCTTTCATATTAAACTTGTCAAAAATTCATATATATATATATATATATATATATATATATATATATATTGAGAAGATGAGTTAGAAACAAACCGGAATCCATTGCAAGCAAGCCTCATTGGGTTGATCTTCTAAGACTACAGGGAGAACCACCTTTGGTATGGGAACCAATCAACTGAATATTAGAGGGGAGAGAGAAGAATTGTCTGTTTCAACAAAATTTAACACTCGTTAAACACCCTCCCCTGATGTCTATTTTTTTCCTTGTGCCATAGAGACCATAACCCTAACAGTTACCTCACACATGTGCATTGTGTCTTTGGCCCATTAACAAAGACCCATACCACATCGAGCTTCTACACATAAGGTGGCCCATACTAAATAACCTTGATACTTTGGAGACTCGTAATAATTATATCACTTAATTGGGTCCTTTATTAGATAACAGGTCTACATGTACAATGTTATAACATATCTGAACCCAACATTCCAACAATAGAACTATTAGTATTCAAAAGAGTAATGCTCTTCCCCTCGTAGTTAGTGTTGCTGGAAATTGGGGCTTAATAGCTGCTATTTAGGCTAGTTTGCCTTTTGTTTGTTGTGTGTTGATGCATGCTAGTTTAGTCATGTTGATTTTTGAAATGTAAGGATTTGTAACAGCACGAGACACGTTTAGATAACAGTTTTTTATTTTTTGTTTTTTAAAACTGTTTACGAAAATGAAATTGAAAATAATTTTCTAAAGAAAACATGTTTGGATAACTGTAACTCAAAATCTGTTTCTAAAAACAGAAAACTGTGAAATATTGTTTGGATAATTTTATTTTGAAAATAGAAAACTCTTTGGATACATTTTTTTTGTAATTGTTTTCGGTTTTGAGTTTAAATTTGAAATCTATTAATTTTATTTCTCATATGTACTAAATATATATTTTCTAGCACACACTAATTACTTGAAAATAATTAATATTATTTTATTTTCAAAATTTAATATTTTATATACATCATATAATAATTCTCTTGTAAAATCATGGATCAAACATGCTCATAGCTGCTGATGTACTATTTTCTCTCTATAAATAAATTTCACCTTTTATCAAAAAAAAAATAAAACAAAAACAACACATATATACTGCTGCTAAGAATATAAAAGCATATCATTTTTCATGTACATAGTGATATTCCGGTCTTGCCTTCATCAACAAAAATCAAATGTTTCAATTATTTGATTAGAACACCTCCATTATTCATGATTGATTTTCTTGGAAAATTATCTAAACTTAACAATGCATGTCGTTTATTGATAAAAGATATAAAAAAAGGTCCATTTAATTGGAAAATATGACTGTTTAATATTTGTAATTTCTATAGGATCGGCAAATCAAAATCATTATCAAAAGAGAAAAATACAAGTAGAAAAGTTAAAAGACTACTTGGCACTGCTTGTCTTCATCAGAATTCTTTTTATCAAGAATAAAGCTGAAGAAAAATAAACACTTACAGAAAATTTACTTGGCTCGGAGTTAAGACTCTTACGTCAAGGATGATGGTAAGAGATTCCACTATAATCAAAATTAGAGTACAAATCAAGAGATATAAAAATTCCTAAACCCAAATCCCTAATATATCCAAGTCTAGGCTACCACAAATTTAATTGAAAAAATACAATAACTTAGAAGAAAAAAGTTTCAACCATTCAAAAGAATATGTCGATCTGTTATGTACTGCTATAGTTTTCTTTTTGTTGCTCTGTTGTGTCTTTCTCTCTGTTGTTGAAAGAAAATAAATAGACATACATATATAGGCAATGTCAAGGAGAATCATTCTTCTATTTAATTTTATATTACTTGTCCTACTAACACAAAAACAACAACCCTTTTAATTCTTGTT